>OY757938.1:64491820-64876820 GCA_963585895.1 Sepioteuthis lessoniana | reverse complement strand
GAAATGTTATGCAATGAAAGAAAGATAGTACAAAAGAAAGAAAGAAAGAAAGAAAGAAAAAAATGGTATGCAAAGAAAGAAAGATAGTACAAAAGAAAGAAAGAAAGAATGAAAGAAAGAAAGAAAGAAATGTTATGCAAAGAAAGAAAGATAGTACAAAAGAAAGAAAGAAAGAAAGAAAGAAAGAAAGAAAGAAAGAAAGAAAGAAATGTTATGCAAAAAAAGAAAGAATGAAAGAAAGGAAGAAAGAAATGTTATGCAATGAAAGAAGATAGTACAAAAGAAAGAAAGAAAGAAAGAAAGAAAGAACGAAAGAAAGAAATGTTATGCAAAGAAAGAAAGATAGTACAAAAGAAAGAAAGATAGTACAAAAGAAAGAAAGAAAGAAAGAAAGGAAGTAAGAAGTGTTATCCAAAGAAAGAAAGATAGCACAAAAGAAAGAAAGAAAGAAAGAATGAAAGAAAGAAAGAAAGAAAGAAAGAAAGAAAGAAAGAAATGTTATGCAAAGAAAGAAAGATAGTACAAAAGAAAGAAAGAAAGAATGAAAGAAAGAAAGAAAGAAATGTTATGCAAACAAAGAAAGATAGTACAAAAGAAAGAAAGAAAGAAAGAAAGAAAGAAAGAAAGAAATGTTATGCAAACAAAGAAAGAAAGAAAGTAACAAGGAATAAATAAATCCTAGATGTGGATTAGTTGTACGTGGAAGTTCAAGAGGGAAGTAAAATAGACACGTAAAGCAAAATTGGTGAATGAGACAGTAAGAGATGAAGATGCTCTACTGAGAATTAGAGACTACCGCTCCCCCCCCCGTCCCCCGGCTGTTCTGTCTTTTAAGGGATCTCAATACGTTATCAGTCAATAGGGGGATTGTTTGTTTACGTGTTCCCGAACATGAGAAATAATGATGGTTGTTGGAATAGAAAGACACTTGAAATGACAAGAAGTTTATTTTACATGACAGCAGAGATAAAGTGTAGACACGTACATGAAATATGGCGTTGAAAAAAAAAGGAAGGGGAGAGGGTACTGAAAAAAGAAACTAAGAGTGAATGGGTGCAGAAAAGGAATGTTAAAAAGGCATAGTGACATCTTGATGGGTTTTTGGTTTACGGCCATCTCACGCTGAAAGTTCAGGTTCTTGGAGTTAAGAAAATAGAAACATTGTCACTACTCGAGGGAGGAATATCTGTTGTTGTGTAAAAGTTAGAGAGCCAGGTTAGCGTCCCTTTGTTAATGAGTTCGATCCTCACAGAGTGCTCCATACTTCTCACTTGCCCGATCGATGGAGGCTTAAATATGCTGTTTCCCTTACAGAGGAGTAAAAATCCCCTTCAAAAAGGGATGTCCTGGGTACAACAATAAACTACATCTGATGAAGGAGTAACTCTTCATTGCCATTACTCCCAGGTCCGCTCTGACCTGGAGTGGTAGTACCTTTAGGGTACCCTCTATAGGCGAAATAGATATGTTTAAAAATTAATTGTATTTAATGGGAATACTTAAAATCATATAACTGTAAATTATTTGTATTAAGAATCGTCACTTGAAGTTATCTTTACTTTTAAACTAATATCCCTGGAAAGAACTAGAAACCCCATTATCCCACCCCAGCTATGTGTTAAATAGTTGCCACTGCTGTACTTCTGCAGGGATGACTTCGGTATTAAGTAACCCATGAAGGTTGATATGCCATTAAACAAAGCAATCCAATCAAACAAATTAATTAATCTTGCTTAAGTCAAAATTATATCTCAAGCATCTGTGTTCAAAGTATCGCTTCTTAATAAAGAGGTACGAGGATCATTAAATAAGTTTCCAGACTTTTTTCGTATGGGCACTTTTATTGATAGTACACACGTGAAACTCTAGTCCCGTTCGAAGTAATCTCCTCCGGCTGCAATGCACGTGAGCGTGTCTATCATCTTCGTCACAGCCTCTTTCATTTCCTCAATTGTCTCATAACGACAGCCTTTGAGTTTAGGGAATAACCAAAAGTCACAGGGAGCAAGGTCTGGACTATATGGAGGCTGAGGAACTGTTTTGATGCCCATCTTGGTCAAATAGTCTGTGACAAGGATGGAGTTGTGGATTGCTGTATTGTCCTGGTGGAAATACCACTGAGCCAATTTAAAGAGTGCTGGCCTCTTCCGACCGAATCTCTTCCTGAACTCCCTTAAAACCTCAACATAGTAACCCTAACCCTAACCGTTTGGCCAATCAACTGTGGTGTATTGACTGCCTCACTCCTCCCACACCTCTCATCATCCCTCACAGACTCCCTGCCTTCCTTGAATCTCTAATGCCACTCAAAAAATCATGCTCGATTCATGCATGCTGGTCGGTTCAAAAGCAGTCTGAATAATTCCATACGTTTCTGTGGCCTTTTTTCCAAGTTTAAAAAACAATTTTATTGCATATCGTTCTTCCTCACGTCCAGATTTCATTTTTGAAATTCACCAGCTGAGACAATGAGGCTTTAGTAGGGTGTATTCCAATTGCTGCTGTAGCTGTTCATTTGAACCTGAAATCCTAAAAATTGGTCAGTCATCTCATAAGATGTATAGCAATAACTTACTGAATTTTCAAGAGTCTTCGATAATTTTAAATACCTCTACAAAAAAGTCTGAAAACTTATTGAATGTACCACGTAATACACAATCGATAAAATAAATTACATTTTATATACATGGTTGGGCTGAGATAATGATCTTGTTGTAATTGTGCAAAAGATATATGTTCGATTGTACAAAGAAATGATATAAGCAGGAGCGAGAAATTAACAAAAGTAAGATATTTACAGTTTTTGAGATTTCCAAGACAGGAAACGGTAAAATTCTTCACATACACATACATTTGTTGGTGGTGGTGGTGCCGGAATTTGAACTAATTAGATCCTCAAACTCACCGTAATTTTTTTTTCGAACTCAGCATATATTTTTCAACTTTGTGCCCGAAGAAAGCAGCATTTACTAAACTGGCGCGGTTCCCAAATAAAATGACGTGATTATTCATGCATGGATCGACGTATCGGCCGAGGATCAGTGTAGTATCTGTGCCTAAGATCAAAGCGTAACGCGGGGAGGAATAAGAGATTTCGAACTCCAGTGACGGTATTAAGTTCACTTACGAACTATTCCCTCAGGGGAAATCATTTTGTTTTGTTTTACGGCATATCAACCTCATTGGTCATTTAATGCTGAATCAAGTTATGGAAAATAAGTCTGAAAAGAAATTCAAAGGAGAAGTCTTAGGAATTAATGATAAACTTTAGATAATTAGTTGGTTATTTGTTTTTTATAAGGAATTTATTTGTAGGGAATCATGATCATTAAAAAAAACCTGTGAAACAGGTTGGGGAAGGGATCAGTTTATTAGAATATATCTAGTAAAGAAAAATGTTCGCCAATGGTCCGGGAGATCGAGGTTCAATCCCAGGTCGAGTCATACCAAAGACTCAAAAAATGGTACTTGATGCCTCCTTGCTTAACACTCGGCATTAAAAGGTGTGGATCAAGGGTAAGGTGGAGCAATCCAGCCCTCCTCTACACCTCGGTGTAGAAGCTATTGAAAATGGTGCCTTCGGGTCACCCTCGACTTAGGTCACCAACTTTTAAAAGTTTGGTCTTATTGTAAATTTCTTTAGATTTTTGAGTATAACTTCAGTTTTTAGAAATGGTATCTCATTATTTATTTCAAAATTTTGGGACAGTTCCTACGTATTGTCTGCACTATAGAAGGTTTTTCTTATATGGGTTAGGTCGGTACATTCGATGAGAATGTGCTCCACGGTTTTAGGAATTAATTTGGTCTGGCATGCATAATACATTGGTTATTGTTTTGCTTTGAGTAAATAAAAGTGTTTTAAAAATTGGTTTACATTTTATTAGAGTCGGGGGGTCACTTTCGAATTTTAATTCAATGTAGAATGAGCCCCCATTCCCAGAACTGTTCGCGTAGGAAAAGACAAATAACGAGACTGATTGAATTATTGTAATTTTTCTTCTTTCTTTTTTTTTTTTTTTTTTTTTTTTTACTTCGGGAGACTGAGTAATACTCGTCCCAGAAATGGGTAATCATTCCACATTGAATTAGAATGTAAAAGCGACACCCCACTTAAAAAAATGTATCTTTTTAATTGCCTTCAGTTTAACAATACAAATCACAAAAAATACTCAACAATTTTTCCCAGCGAATTTGAATGGATGCACGTGTAGAATAATACATAGGTTAGTTCAATGAGCAACGTACTATCTGGAAAAAGAATCTCCAGGAACAAAGCATATATTTTTCAAATTTGTATCCGAAGAAAGCAACGTTTAACAAACTAGCACAGTTCCCAGGCAAAATGACGAAATTATTCGTGCACTGATCGACACTTTTAGTGAGGATCATTGTAGTATCTGTGCCTAGAATCAAAGTGTAACAGGGGAAGGAAATAAACAAGTTCGAACTCCAGTAATACTGTTACTTTCAGTTTCTCTTTTGAACTAGTTCCCTTGGGGAAATGCATGAACCCACTTATTTTACCCGTTATGGGTTAACTAATATCTCTACTCTTTATCTACAAGGATTGGTTTGGCATTAAATAACCCACGAAGGTTGATATTCTATCAAACAAAGAAACCGAACTAAAGTATAACACACCTGTATTTCTGCGTAAGATCAAAGTGTAGTATCTACATCACAAGAATCAGAATGTAATACAAAGGCGATAGGAATATTTACGAAGACGTTCATAAAAATCTTGTTCATTACTCATAGCGCAATGTCGGGGTGCTTCTCCGTTGTTGGAATGCCCAAAACAAAACTGACTGTCTAAAGAGGATAACAGGACAAAGGAGATAGAACAGATAATACACTCGGATCACAGACAGAAAATTTTCTCAGTCCTAGTGTACAATGTTTCGATTCTCCCCTTTTTCTGCATTGGAGAGGCGTTACTCCGAGATTAGATTTTTGCCGCATCAGGCTTAAAGACGAGAACATGACGACACATCTCGCCAAAAAACGAGAGCATGGTGGAGTAAAGAGGAACTGATACTACAGACTAATCCTAAGGAGCAATACTATGATCCTAGGTAGGGAGATTCTCATCCTGTAACTTACTGTCTGAACAAAAAATTGAGAGATACAGAAGTAGAAACATACACTCGGTGAGTATGAACGCTAAAATTTACCCGTAAACAGATACTACACTTTTATCTTAGAAGTTATGGTAAATTTCTGTTCTTTATGTCACTCATCGTATTACTTTAGATATAATTATCTAAAAAGATTTGCAAAGTATGACAAAAACTAGAAATGTCGATTTTGGTTTGGTTTGATTTGGTTTGGTTTTATGGCATATCAACCATTGTAGGTTATTTAATGCCAAATTATTTTTTATACATATAAAAGTAAGTAAAGTTGGCGACCTTAGTAGAGGGCGACCAGAAGGCTCCCTTTTCAATAGCTACTACACCAAGGTGTAGGGGAGGGCGCTACTTCTTTCCCTGGATTGCTCCACTTTACACTTGATACGTACCTTATATTGCTGAGTGTTAAGCATGGAGGTATCAAGTACCATTTCTAAAGTCTTTGGTATGACGCGACCTGGGATTGAACCCAGTTCTCCTGGACCATTGGTGAACACTCTACACACTAGGCCAATAAGCCGTTTTTGTTTTGTTTTTTATTATAAACAGTTCCATTTCAAACAATTCAGTTTTGCAGAAGCCCATCTTTTGGTTTACACACAGTTAAATGTAAAAACAATTCTATTTCAAACAATTTAGTTTAGCATAAGTACACCGTTTATTTCTATTTGGCCCATAGATAGGACCATATCAGGTGTCACCTGGCAGCGATGGAACTGAAGGGTCACTCCGAATTCTCCAAAGCTCCAGAATTACTGGAGCCTCACCATCAGATTGTTTAATGTCATATCCAGGACACTTGTTGAGGGAGTCTTACCCCTCTGCAGAGAGGCAGCCGACTGGGTTGTTGATAAGTTGAGAATTAAGTAATATTCGAACTCACAATACAGAATGTATTGCAATAAGACTATTCCAAGTGTTTATGTGACTTATGGCAACACTTTAGAACCTTTCGTGCGTTAAATATCTAAAAGACTTCGCTTAATATGACGCAAAACTAAAAATGTTCGGTACAATGAGAAGCAGTAAGAATCTTTGGCTATATATCAATAAAATAGAAATGTTTTTGACATTTAAATTATACTTACATTTAAACTGCGTGCTTATGCTAATGTATATGTATGAAAAGAATTTGGCATTGAATAATCTGCAAGGGTTGATATGCCATAAAATACAGCAACCATAATAAAAACCATTAAATCTAGCGATAATATATTTGATATCATTTACCACTTATAAGAGTCAGTCCAAGAAATTTTGACTGAATTTTCTTTTATTTCTGTTTAATTTTCAAACGTCATTTTTCCGTTGATATTCAATAGAAAAAATGAAAACATATCAAATATCATTAAACGATTATTTAATCATTGTGAAATGTCATTAAAGTTTCTCTGTTTCTGTGTCACTTTAGGATCTTTTATGTTTAATTTCTACAAAGTTTTTCTTAGTGCGACATGAGGTCAGAAATGTCGAGTAATAAGTTGGAATAAATCTCACAATTCATTTTTTTCTGGAAATAAATCAAGAAACTGAAAGTGCAGTATATTTATATATATGTACTCACACACACACACACACACACGCACACACACACACATACACACATATATATATATATATATATATATATAGAGAGAGAGAGAGAGAGAGGGCGATTGAAAAGTAACTCCCTATTTTTAAATTTCTATAATGTATTTCTTAACAATAATTTTCCTAGAAAATGAACATGAGAAAGTGTGAAAGGAAGTTACTTTTTAATATATATATATATATATATATATATATATATATATATATATATATATAAAACATTCTGTGCTTTGTGCTCTGGCTGAAATTGGTTGACGACATTCCATGGAAGACTAGTAATGTAAGATTCACGCTTTTGGCATAAATCTAATAATCAACACAAAGATTATATATATAATTACAATGTTAATGCTATATATATATATATATATATATATATATATATATATATATATATATATATATATATATATATCCTTCAGTGTTGATTCACTTTTGCCAAATCCTCTTTATACATATATATTAAATATATATGATTTGGTTTGGTTGGCTTTTATGGCATATCAACCATTGTAGGTTATTTAATACCAAATCCTCTTTATGCATATATATTATATATATATGATTTGGTTTGGTTGGCGTTTATGGCATATCAACCATTGTAGGTTATTTAATGCCAAATCCTCTTTATACATATATATTAAATATATATGATTTGGTTGGGTTGGGTTTTATGGCATATCAACCATTGTAGGTTATTTAATGCCAAATCCTCTTTATACATATATATTAAATATATATTATTTGGTTGGGTTGGGTTTTATGGCATATCAACCATTGTAGGTTATTTAATGCCAAATCCTCTTTATACATATATATTAAATATATATTATTTGTTTGGTTTGGGTTTTATGGCATATCAACCATTGTAGGCTATTTAATGCCAAATCCTATTTATACATATATATTAAATATATATGATTTGGTTTGGTCGGTTTTATGGCATATCAACCATTGTAGGTTATTTAATGCCAAATCCTCTTTATACACATATATTAAATATATATTATTTGGTTGGGTTGGGTTTCATGGCATATCAACCATTGTAGGTTATTTAATGCCAAATCCTCTTTATACATATATATTAAATATATATTATTTGGTTGGGTTGGGTTTTATGGCATATCAACCATTATAGGCTATTTAATGCCAAATCCTCTTTATACATATATATTAAATATATATTATTTGGTTGGGTTGGGTTTTATGGCAATATCAACCATTGTAGGTTATTTAATGCCAAATCTTCTTTATACACTTATATTAAATATATATGATTTGGTTTGGTCGGTTTTATGGCATATCAACCATTGTAGGTTATTTAATGCCAAATCCTCTTTATACACATATATTAAATATATATTATTTGGTTGGGTTGGGTTTTATGGCATATCAACCATTGTAGGTTATTTAATGCCAAATCCTCTTTATACATATATATTAAATATATATTATTTGGTTGGGTTGGGTTTTATGGCATATCAACCATTGTAGGTTATTTAATGACAAATCCTCTTTATACATATATATTAAATATATATGATTTGGTTGCGTTGGGTTTTATGGCATATAAACCATTGTAGGTTATTTAATGCCAAATCCTCTTTATACATATATATTAAATATATATTATTTGGTTGGGTTGGGTTTTATGGCATATCTAATGCTGAATCCTTTTTAAATGTATGATTTCTTAACAGGTTTTGTTGGTAACATTTTTAAACGAGACTGAGCTAATTTTTTTACACAGTTAAAAGGTTTCACTTATTTCGATCTAATACGAATAATACTATTTATTATTAATCCTTTAATTGCGCACAGTTTCATGTTTTCAAGTATTCCTATGTATCACTAACAATTCAATTAAACATTCGCCATTTATTTATACACAGTTAAATAATCAGTTTTATTTCAAATGATGCAGTTTAGCTTATCAACAAAGACAAATGGTTCTAAGTATTTCAATGTATAACAAACAATTCAATTAAACGTTAGTCATTTGTTTACACTCAGTTAAATGTAAAAAAAGCAGTTTTATTTCAAACAATTCAATTTAGCTTAAGTACAGTTTTTCATTACACACAGTTAAATGTAAAAACAGTTCTATTTCAAACAATTCAGTTTTGCATTATATATCAGTTTAAATATCAAACTGTTCTGTTTGGCTCATAGATAGGACCTTATCAGACGCTACCACTCCAGTCCAGGGTGGACCTGGGGGCAATGGCAATGAAGGAGTACTTCGCATCCCCCAAAGTTGTAACATTACAAGCTAACCATCAGATTGTTTTATGTCATATACAGGACACTCATTAGGGGAGAAATGCAGTCGGTTTATTCTATAGCACCAATCAACTTGGAACTTTTTTTGTTGGGACGACTTACTCCTTTGCAGAGATGCAGTTAGTGCATTCTACAGCCCCAGCCGACTTTGCACTTTTTTGTGGGGGACGTCTTACCCCTCTGATAAAGATACTGAAAGCGTATTCGAAGCATCGTCAACAGGGCATTCGTATATTTGGGATGTTTACAAATTTATGTCTCAAATTTTTCGCCATAACTTGACCTTACATTCTGTTAATTAATATGAGCTGCTTTTATCATATCATATTTACCCAACCCCTCCGCTCGGGCAGGATATGACATAAGGTCAAATTTTCAGCATAATTTAACAGGTTTCAATTCAGAGTTTTCCTTCTCCTAGACTAGTTGCCTCACCAAGCCCGAAGAACCAGTCTGCCCTACTATTCACCCATAGCTGGAGGGAGAATAATTGGATTCATACCTTTCCCAAGGGTATTAGTGCTATGTGAAATGCAATCAGTCTCGTCCAGGATTTGAACTCGTGTCGCCGTGTCCATTTCCTACGACGATAACCATTACACCACGGGCTGCTTTCATAGCTATGTTTTTTATATGAAGGATCTTTTACACGTTGTATATAAATTATCTTTCTATCTCCTTCAACGTTGATTCACCTTTGGTTGTAAATTCCTTTGTATTCTAATGAGGCTACATCTCTTGTGAAACATGTCAATCAGTTTGTTTAAACTATCTTTCTGTGTGTGTGTCATCAAAACTCTCTCTTATTAGAAACGTTTTAAATGTTAAAGTTTTCAGAAATGGATATGCTAAAATCATGCTCCATGTGTGAGAACTTCATGAGATTTATTTTGACGTGTAATGTAGCATCTGGATTAAGTTCTAAACCGTTAAACACGTTGGAAAAAACCGTTAGTCACTCGGTATGATTGAAAGTTATTGATCCTGAGGTCAGTCTGAGACCACGGCTCAAATTGGATGGTTTCAATCAGGTGACTCAAACTGTTCTAGAAGTTTAGAAGTTAGGAATAAGTTACTTAGTTGACAGTTAGCATTCGAATGGAACAGTTATGTTTCTCCTGCGCTCTCGTCTTCCCGTAAAATTCGCGCAGGTAAAACCGTTTTCGTAAAATAAAGATGCTCTCTTAAAAAAGGTGTCTGCGTTGTTGCAATTCCATTAAAGAACAAAGACATTTGGAGTTACAGCAATAATCAAGACCATGAGAGAAGTGACAAAAGGTTATAATACCAAAGATGGTATCTGACGACAAACGACATATATGGTTACAAACACAAAACGAGGGTACAGAATGATATAGAAGACAAAAGATATAAGTCTGAGTAGCTCTAACCATCCTTGAATCAGACAATAACTAATACTGAATACGTGGAATGTAAGAACCCCAATAAAAATAAATAACGTTGTATACTACTGCTAGGTCTTAATAACAACGAGGAACTCGTATATATAAAATATAATCTTATATATTCGTCGACGGTGACGCTTGTGTCGAGTGTTAGAATAATCGGAGAGAGAGTGCGTGCCTATGGAAGAGCAGTTGGGAGTAGGAACTGCTAGCGAGAACTGACTTAAGCCAAAATTCTCGACCTTATATAGTCTTAAAACACCTACCTGACCCACTCGCAATGCTTGTTTTACATTGGTCACGGCTTACACCCACGTTGTGCTTGTTTTTCAATCGCCATGGTTTACACCCACGCGATGCTTGCTTTTCATTGGTCATGCTTTACATACAAGAAATGCTTGTTTTACATTTGCTATAGTTTACACTCACGCAATGAAGGTGCCCGTGGTGTAATTGTTATCGTCATAGGAAATGAACACGGCGACACGAGTTTTATGGCATATCAACCATTGTAGGTTATTTAATGCCAAATCCTCTTTATACATATATATTAAATATATATTATTTGGTTGGGTTGGGTTTTATGGCATATCAACCATTGTAGGTTATTTAATGCCAAATCCTCTTTATACATATATATTAAATATATATTATTTGGTTGGGTTGGGTTTTATGGCATATCAACCATTGTAGGATATTTAATGCCAAATCCTCTTTATACATATATATTAAATATATATTATTTGGTTGGGTTGGGTTTTATGGCATATCAACCATTGCAGGTTATTTTATGCCAAATCCTGTTTATATATATATATTAAATATATATGATTTGGTTGGGTTGGGTTTAATGGCATATCAACCATTGTAGACTATTTAATGCCAAATCCTCTTTATACATATATATTAAATATATATGATTTGGCTTGGTGGGTTTTATGGCATATCAACCATTGTAGGTTATTTAATGCCAAATCCTCTTTATACATTTATATTAAATATATATGATTTATATTATAGACTAGTTGCCTAACCAAGGCTGAAGAACCTAGTCTGTCCTACTACTTACCCATATCTGGAGGGAGAATAATTGGATTCATACCTTTCCCAAGGGTATTAGTGCTATGTGAAATACAATCAGTCTCGTCCAGGATTTGAACTCGTGTTGTCGTGTTCATTTCCTACGACGATAACAATTACACCACGTGCACTTGCTTTGGGAATGGTGTGTGTGAGAGCGTGTGGGGGTGTATGTGAGTGTGTAGGGAAGTGTGTGTATATATGTATGCAAGTGTGCGTGTGCGTGTGAGTGTATAGGGGGCTTATATGAGTGTGTGTGTGTATATATGTGGTTAAGTTAGGGTTCTTGGTTTAAAGGCATATCAAGCTTCGTGGGTTATTTAATGCTAGAAGAACAACAGTAATGCCTTTTAACCCATAGCTGGGTGAATAAGGAGGGTTCATACTTTTTCCAAGGGTATTTGTCCGAAAGTGAACGTAATAGCGCGACTGGTGTTCGAACTCACTTACTACGATACTGTAGTCCAGCTCTTTCACAATTACACCACGAGTGTATGTGTATGCGATTGTATGTCTGTATGTGATTGTATATGTGTATATGTATGTATGTATGTATGTATGTGCATGCGTACGTGAGTGTGTGTGCGTGAATGTGTTTGCGTGTGTGTGCGCTTCTTTCAATAAGTTTCCAGCATGATTATACATACATAAATCTATATTTCATAAATTTGTATATATATATATATATATATATATATATATATATATATATATATATATATATATATTAGGGCTCTAGAATACACTGACTGCATCTCTGAAGAGGGGTAAAACCCCACCAACGAGTCCTGGATTTGACACAAGACAATCTGATGGTGAGGCTTCAGTAATGATAGAGCTTAGGGAATGTAGAGTATCCCTTCATTGCCATCACTCCCATGTCCACTCTGGCCCCGAGTGGTAGCACCTGGTAGGGTCCCATCAATGGGTCAAATAGAACTATTTGACATTTAAACTGAGAGTAAACAAATAACTCAAGTTAAAATGAATTGTTACAAATAGATCTGTTTGATCCTTTAACTGTGTGTAAACAAATGACTGATTTTTAATTAATTGTTTGTGGTACATAGCAATACTTGGAACCATTTATCTTTGCGGAAAAGAATGAGCTTAGGTTCGTTTGAAAACGTTATCAACTAAATGTGTTTACAAATTCAATATATTTTATATATATGTATAAAGAGAATTTGGCATTAAATAACCTACAATAGTTTATATGCCATAAAACCCAACTAAACCATATCCTATATATTTGATATATATGTATAAAAGGATTTGGCATTAAATAACATACAATGGTTGATATACCATAAAACCAAACCAAACGTCCTATATTTTTTTTAAATACTGCATAATGTTTTGGCATTCAAATTTTGTTTTGAAAGTTTAAAAGTAGACAAATATTCTTCTTCTATACGTCTGTAAATTAAATCTGACAGGCCAAATAAAAATGATCAGTAAACAAATCAGGAAAAAAATCATTACAAAAAGAAATTAAAACTTTGAAATAATTCAAAAACTAACTTGTGACATTTCAGAAAAAACTTTAAGGGAATTGACAAACAGGATACCATCAAATTATAATGCCCGAGTGTTTTTGCTTTTTGCAAACCCCAAAGCTTATTTCCCATGCTCATCTAATTTATATTGAAGATTTCATTTTATTATTTTATAGCTTACGAGTTTTTACACCTGTTTTTCTCGGCTCACCAGGACTCTTCTAAGTATCCTAACTGACCTTAACAGTGCTGGATTGTCTTGATTTTCCCTCCGATTTCCACTTCTTCCAGTCTATTTCCTAGGCTTTGGGGAGCTGTTTACAAGGCGTCTAACTACAATTGGTATTACCGTCGCGTTCCACAGCTTTTTCAGGCTCTTTGACAAGATCCAAATATTGGTCTATCTTTTCACATTCTTTCATTTTTATTCTGTGATACACAGAAACGGCAAATCCACAAGATAACAAATTCTTTTTTCTTGTTAACACTTGGTTTGGTTTTCTGCTCAGGATTGGGGGATGGGTTTGAATCTCAAAACCCCAGAGAATTTTATGCGTCTCATTCTATACAGCAGATTCTGGTTTGTTCTCGTACCATCTGTTAGTATGATCAATTTCTTGATCTCCTGAAAAATTCTTAGTAGATCATCTTTCCCACCCAGTCGTACTTGGTATTGTATTTTTTGCGCCAGTTTGCTACATTTGCCTATTATTTAACCGTTTCATCTCTGTCAGTCTCCAGGACTCTTCTCAGTATTCTGGCCGTTCTCAATAATGCTGTCGTTTGGATATTTTCCATTCCTCCGCCAACTTCCAACTCCTCCAGGCCCTTTAATAATCCTTTTGTTACTGTGCCAAAAGCACCAATCAAAATTGGTACAATCGTCACTTTCATGTTCCACAGCTTTTTCAATTCTCTAGCAAGGTCGAGGTACTTATCCTTCTTTTCACATTCTTTCAGTTTTATTATTATTAAACAGCTGTATTTTTGTTTCCACGGTTATAATGATGGATGCCCGTGGTGTAATGGTTATCGTCGCAGGATTTGGACACGGCGACACGAGTTCAAATCCTGGACTGATTGCATTTCACATAGCACTAATACCCTTGGGAAAGGTATGAATCCAATTATTCTCCCTCCAGCTATGGGTAAATAGTAGGGCAGACTAGGTTCTTCAGCCTTGGTGAGGCAACTAGTCTAGGAGAAGGAAAACTCTGAATTCAAACCTGTTAAACTCCGCTTAAAAAATTGACCTTGTGTCATATCCTGCCCGAGCGGAGGGGTTGGGTAAATATGATAATGATGGATGCAAGTTCTGAAATTCTGGCAATTTTGAAGCATTCATTTAAACTGAGCTTCAAAGCCACTGAAGCTGCTGGCAAAATTCGAGAAGTTGAAAGAAAATAAATATTTGACCATACTGCTAACAAAATTACTTTCGTGTGATGATTCTCCCTTGAAATAAAACTCCAAGGCGGGTGACCATCAGTTTTAGATTATGATACCTTAAAATACAACGTCGAAAGGAACCAAGCCACGGATAGTGAAAGGAATTCAGAGGGGTTAACATAATAGCGCAATGTTATACGAGGATCACTAAATAAGTTTCCAGCCTTTTTTTCGTATGGCCACTTTTATTGATAATATACACATGACACTCTAGTCCCCTTCCAAGTAATCTCCTCCGGCTGCTATGTACTTGTTGCACCGTTCCAACAACTTCTAGAATGCCCCATGGAAGTCCTCTTTCATCTCCTCAATTGTCTCAATTGAAACGAACACGGCGATACGAGTTCAAATCCAGGACGATACTGATTGCATTTCACATAGCACTAATACCCTTGGGAAAGGTATGAATCCAATTATTCTCCCTCCAGCTATGGGTAAATAATAGGGCAGACTAGGTTCTTCAGCCTTGGTTAGGCAACTAGTCTAGGAGAAGGAAAACTCTGAATTCAAACCTGTTAAACTCCGCTTAAAAATTGACCTTGTGTCATATCCTGCCCGAGCGGAGGGGTTGGTAAATAGTATCTCCTCAATTGTCTAATAATGACAGCCTCTGAGCTTAGGGAATAACCGAAAGTCACAGTGAGCAAGGTCTGGACTATAGGGGGGCTGAGGTACTGTCTTGATGCCCATCTTGGTCAAATAGTCTGTGACAAGGATGGAGTTGTGGATTGGTGCATTGTCCTGATGGAAATGCCACTGACCCGATTTGAAGAGTGCTCGCCTCTTCCCAAGGAATCTCTTCCTGAACTCCCTTAAAACCTCAACATAGTAACCCTAACCCTAACCCTTTGGCCAATCAACTCTGGTGTATTGACTTCCTTACTCCTCCCGCACCTTTCATCATCCCTCACAGACTCCCTGCCTTTCTTGAATCTCTTATGCCATTCAAAAACTGACGCTCGATTTATGCCAGATGGTCGAAAAGTAGTCTGAAGCATTTCATACGTTTCTGTGGCATTTTTCCAAGTTTAAAACAGATTTTTATTTCATATCGTTCTTCTAAAGTCAAATTGCATTTTTGAAATTGACCAGCTGTGACGATCAGGCTTTAGTAGGGTGTATTCCAATTGCTGCTGTAGCTGTTTATTTGAAGCTGAAATCATAAAAATTTGTCTGTCATCTCATAAGATGTATAGCAATAACATAGTGAATTTTCAAGAGTCTACGACAATTTTAAATGCCCATACGAAAAAAGTCTGGAAACTTATCGTACGCACCTCGTATATAGATCATCACAACAGCTTCTAAAAAGTTTAGAAGCGACAGGATTATTAAAAGATACTGCATTACATATGCTTCAAAAACTTTTTAAAAAGCTAAGATCATCTAAAGATACCATATGTAGAGTATTACATAAGGTGAAAAACTATCCGAAAAGTTAAGCTCATCTAAAGAATCTATATGTACAGAATTATATAAGCTTAAAAAATATTAAGTGCTAGGACCATTGAAAGAAACCATATGTAAAGTATTACATAAGCTTCAATAGATTTCAGATAAGCTAGGCTCATTCAAAGAGAGTTTATATATTTAGAACATTACATAAGCTTCAATAATTCTCAGATGAGCAAGGATCAGCGAAAGATCCCATGTGTGGGTCATTACATAAGCTTCAGAACTTTCATAAGATCATCTAAAGATACCATGGAACATTACATAAGTTGAAAAATCATTTGGAAAAGCGAGGATCATCTAAAGACACCATATGTAGAGAATTTCACAAACCTCAATGACTTTCGGAAGAAAAAGAATTCAAATAAGAATGCTTGGGGGTGAGGGCTAGATAGGACGGTTAGTGGAGAGAGATGAGGGCGCAATGAAATTTCGGGTTAGTGTTTGCCTTTCGTTCGACAACATTCATAATTAGCGTAGCTACTTCTTTCTACCTCTCTTCTCATTCGTAGCGATCACGACTCAGAATCTTTCTTCTGTCTTCGCTTAGCTGCGCTAATCGTTGGCTTTATTCTCCTCAAGGCGAGAAACTATCAAACTTGATTACATATATGACATAATCTGGTAAAATACAAGTAAAAAAAATGTAGTGCTATTATCCCACAGGGAAACATTGTAATTACTTGCCTACATTCGTCCTCGATATTTGGTGTGCATCACGCTAAGTAGATAGATAGATAGATAGATAGATAGATAGATAGATAGATAAAGAGACTGAGATAGATAGATAGATAGATAGACTGAGATAGATAGATAGATAGATAGATAAAGAGACTGAGATAGATAGATAGATAGATAGATAGATAGATAAAGAGACTGAGATAGATAGATAGATAGATAGATAGATAGATAGATAAAGAGACTGAGATAGATAGATAGATAGATAGATAGATAGATAGACTGAGATAGATAGATAGATAGATAGATAGATAGATAGATAGATAAAGAGACTGAGATAGATAGATAGATAGATAGATAGATAAAGAGACTGAGATAGATAGATAGATAGATAAAGAGACTGAGATAGATAGATAGATAGATAGATAGATAGATAGATTAAACTAAGTGAAACCTAACCACACATGCTTTTTATTTCATCTGCCAATCGTTTCCCCACAACACGCACATAATTTTCCAGAAATGCTACAGTTGTATATCTGGATTGTACTTTTTAATTTCGTCGAGTAAGACTATTCGTAAAAAGCATATATGCATATAATAAATTTCCATACATCAATGCAGTTAAAGACACTGGAATAAGTACTGTTTATAAGTATCAACAAGGCTTCAAGGGGTTCTGATATTTCAATAATGAAAATTATTTTGGTATATTTTGATATTAGAGTGAAATTTCTGCAAGCCAACTTTTAAAAAAGTCAGGGCTTTGAAAGAGGAATAACGATTTTGAAAAATATTATTTATCGAGAAGTTTTAAATGAGTTGAAAATTTTTTTGAAGTAAGTCGAGGGCAACCCGAAGTCTCCCTTTTCAATAGCTACTACACCGAGGTGTAGGGGAGGGAACTACTCCTTTCCTTGAATTGCCCCACTTTGCCCTTGATACATACCTTATATTGCTGAGTTTTAAGCAAGGAGATATCAAGTACCATTTTTAAAGTCTTTGGTACGACACAACCTGGGATTGAACCAAGGTCTGCCTGACCATTGGCGAATACCGGCCAATGAGCAGGGTGCTTATTTGAAGTAGTTTGGTCTATTTTAATTTTATTAAATTTATTTTTTCTTTATGAATAAATATTTGTGTGTGTGTGTGTGTGTGTGTGTGTGTGTGTGTCTCTCTCTCTATATATATATATATATAGTGTAGTAGATGATTTATTTATTTATTTTTACCAACCCGTTTCCACTTCCAAATTTGCCCGCATTCAAAGGTATTCTATTAAGAGGGTTATTTTTAAGTATGAGATTAAAATAAGATAGCCATAACAGAATGTTTTTCATGTAAGTCTAAAATCATCATCGAGGCTAAATGTTTTGTATGCGGGCAAATTTTGAAGTCGATACGCGTTGGCAAAACTAAATAAATAAATAATAAATATCTCCTCAACTACACCAAATATATATTTTTCGTCAAGTTACCTTTTCTTTTTTAACACACGAGGATCATTAAATAACTTTCCTGAATTTTTTCGTATGGGCACTTTTATTGATAGTACATGCATGAAACTCTAGTCCCCTTCCAAGTAATCTCCTCCGGCTGCAATGCACTTCTTGTACCGTTCCAAAAACTTCTGCAAGGCCCCATGGACGTCCTCTTCTGTGTGCGTGTCAATGACCTTCGTCACAGCCTCTTTCATCTCCTCAATTGTCTCATAACGATAGCCTCTGAGCTTAGGGAATAACCGAAAGTCACAGGGAGCAATGTCTGGACTGTAGGGAGGCTGAGGAACTGTGTTGATGCCCATTTGGTCAAATAGTCTGTGACAAGGATAGAGTTGTGGACTGTTGAATTATCCTGGTGGAAATGCCACTGACCCGATTTGAAGAGTGCTGGCCTCTTCCGACGGAATCTCTTCCTGAACACCCTTAAAACCTCAACATAGTAACCCTAAGCCTAACGCTAACCCTTCAAACAAGAATTTTATTGCATATCGTTCTTCTAAAGTGTCCTGACATCCAGATTGCATTTTTGAAATTCACCAGCAGTGACTAGCAAGCTTTAGTAGAGTGTCTTCCAATTGCTGTTGTAGCAGTTCATTTGAACCTGAAATCACAAAAAAATTAATCAGCCATCTCATAAGATGTATAGTAATAACATAGTGAATTTTCAAGAGTCTACGACAATTTTAAATGGCAACCTATTGAAGGCACCATCTATCTCCTCAACGACACCAAATATATTTTTCGTCCATTTACATTTTCTTATTTCACATATATTGTTTGATTTATTTCATTCCCTCACACACACACACACACACGTCTCGGCGGACCATAGAATAAATCTGAAGGAAAGTGAAAAGAAGGATAAGTACCTCGACCTGGCTAGAGAAATAAAAAAGCTGTGGAACATGAAAGTAAAGATTTTGCCTATTGTGAGTGGTGCTTTAGACACAGTAACTAAAGGATTATTAAAGGACCTGGAGGACTTGGAAATTGGCGGACGGCCTGAATACTGAGACGAGACTTGCTGTCACTTAACCTCCAGTGAAAGACCATCAGCTAACGTTGACATGAAAAACTCTCAAGGAGTAAAAATAATATATATATATATATATATATATATATATATATATATTATTTTTTTAATATATATATTTAATGGCATGGGTTCGTATCTGCGACCTTTGATTTCATGCCGTCTTCTTACGATAGTCATCAAGCAGAGAAAACAATATTTTCTCTGCTTAAAAAATTTTCTTTCAAAAAATATTTCAACTTAAAAACAACTTTTAAAAACTTTCTAAAAAACGCTTCCTTTTATTTCTACAAAACTTTTTCTCCAGACGAAGACCAAAGACCGAAACTAGTTGCAAACCATCAAAAAATAAACGTGAGAAAAACATAATACCTATTTTTCTGATCATTCATCTTCTTCACACACACACACACACACACACACACTATATATATATATATATATATATATATATATGTGTGTGTATGTGTGTGTGTAAGGGTGTGCGAATACGTACGTGGTGCATTCAATAGGTTTCCAGACTATTTTGTGCAGGTATTTAAAATTGTCGCAGACTCTTGAAAATTCAGTATCTTATTACTATACATCTTATAAGATAACTGACCAATTTTTATGATTTCAGGTTCAAATGAACTGCTACAGCAGCAATTGGAATACACCCTACTAAAACCTGATTATCACAGCTAGTGAATTTTTTAAATGCAATCTGGACGGGTGGACACTTTAGAAGAACGATATGCAATAAAATTTTGTTTTAAACTTGGAAAAAATGTCAGAGGAACGTATGGAATGCTTCAGGCTGCTTTTCGACCATCTTGCATGAATGGAGCATGAGTTTTTGCGTGGCATAAGAGATTCAAGGAAGGCAGAGAGTCTGTGAGGGATGATGAAAGGTGTGGGAGGAGTAAGGAAGTCAGAACATCAGAGATGATTGGCCAAACGGTTAGGGTTAGGGTTACTATGTTGAGGTTTTAAGGGAGTTCAGCAAGAGATTCCTTGGGTAGAGGCGAGCACTCTTCAAATCGGGTCAGTGGCATTTCCACCAGGACAATGCACCAGTCCCCAACTCCATCCTTGTCACAGACTATTTGACCGGGATGGGCATCAAAACAGTTCCTCACCCTCCCTATAGTCCAGACATTGCTCCCTGTGACTTTTGGTTATTCCCTTAGCTCACAGGCTGTCGTTATGAGACAATTGAGGAGATGAAAAAGGCTGTGACGAAGGTCATTGACACGCTCACACAAGAGGACTTCCTTGGGGCCATCCATAAGTTGTTGGAACGGTACAAGTGCATTGCAGCCGGAGGAGATTATTTCGAAGGGGACTAGAGTTTCATGTGTGTACTATCAATAAAAGTGCCCATGCGAAAAAATTCTGGAAACATATTTAATGAGCCTCGTATAAATAATGTGCGTTTGTGTGTGCGTTAAGAATTGTAGGGATAAATAGAAAGAACAAATAGTTGTAAATAATCTAAATCGGAATCCAAAGTGACTGACTCGTAGAAAATTTGGTCAAGAAAATTGAATGAAACGAATTATTAAAAAAAAAAGAACCAGATTGTTTCCAAGCTTGCTTCATAGATAGATAGATAGATATGAAAACACTAAGATAGATAGATAGATAGATATCAATAGACTAAGATAGATAGATAGATAGATAGATAGATATGAAAACACTAAGATAGATAGATAGATAGATAGTAAGCTAACCAAAATAGATAGATAGATAGATAGATAGATAGATATGAATAGACTAAGATAGATAGATAGATAGATAGTAAGCTAACCGAAATAGATAGATAGATAGATAGATAGATAGATATTACTTATGTTCGTGATCTCATTTATATGCTCAGATTGCATGTTTTGTTCGATGTGCACGCCTTGATCACGTGCCCAGCCAGATGTTTTCCACGCATGCGCACATGAAGAGAGTCCCGCAAAATGCACAGCTCGGCGGGCTACCCGGTCGCAAGTGCATCAGCATCATTATTCTCATCATCATCATCACTATAATCTTAGCTTTTCTTTAAACCAAGAAGAGACATACTCGTTCCCAAATGCTAACCACCATCGACCCTCTACCCTCAATTTTTTTCTTTTATTTTTATTTTCATTTAATTTTTTTATTTCGTCATTTTACTTTTCTTTTTTTTTTTTTTTTTTTTTTGCTTTTTGCTTTTTAAGAACCCTGAAAAGAAATAAGTAAATAAGAAAGCTTCGAGGGGAAAAAATTATAACTATATCCCCGCTTCGGCTTGGCTTGGAGGCAAGAGTGTGGAGGCAGAGAAGGATAGGGAATTCCTGTCGAGGAGGTGGGTGGATGGATAGATGATGAGGAAGCCGATAAAATCTTAAGGTTTGAAAAGAACAAGAACAGTTTTAAAAAAAGAAAAAAAGAAAAAAAGAGCGGACGTTAGATTTTTTTCACAGAATGTAATTTATATGAGGAGATAGAATTTCAAAAATGTTCTTATGATTTAAACTTAAAAAAACAAGGGAAACAGAAGAAACAGAATAGGGGTCAATGTATAGACAAGCTTCATAATGGATATAGGTTTCTCTGTATATATATATATATATATATATATATATATATATATATATATATATATATCATCCACAGACAGACCTGTTTCGTTCTATCAGAACTCTTCAGTGTGGCTAGACAGGCTGGATTCCCGAAGCAGGGATCGAAACCCGGATGACTCAAATATATATATATATATATATATATATATATATATATATATATATATATATATATATATAGGCGGGGGGGAATGAAGAAAAATTGACAAGTAATCCGAAAAGAATGGGGGGATTTATAGAGAAACAAAGTCAACACTCTTGCGTTTCGGTTCTGCTGAACCATCATCAGGACTATGAAGGGTTATATTAGTGATGTCAAGTTAACGATGGATGTATAAAAAGTGTAAAAATATATAAAAATTTGGAAAAGCTGTATAACAAGAAAAGTTGGCCGTTTATGACAAGAAAAATTGGCCGTTTGATCAATGAATCAGCGTTCGTTTCTTTAAAATACGTCACCTGACATTAGAAACATTTTACAGAATCCATGTTCCGTTAGTTCATCGAGAGATTTCGAATCATTCCTTGTTTTCGACTATATTCTTTTTATATATTAACATATATGCCAAGGAAAACCATAAATCTGAATATAAGCTTCAAGGCACAGACTTATGTAATCCCAGAAAATGTTGAGATGAACGAAAAACGCTGGACATTTAGGTAGGTGTGATTTTTCTTGAGTAAAGTTGGTTATAGAAGTCTACTTGTTTTTGAGTAGGTCTATGCATCTGCGAAACATCTTGATGTTGTTGATCTGATATATATATATATATATATATATATATATATATATATATATATATATATATATATATATATAAAAGTATTATTCGGTCCAGTAATTCCATCAGGACAATCTTATTCATAAGATCTGAAGAAGTCCTCTTAATTTTTTTCATGTTTTTTGATTTTATCAAAAACACATAACAGGATGGAAATAAATTTATGATCCTAATGTGACCAGTTTGTGTTTTTTTCTTAATGGAAAAAAAAAAAAAATATATATATATATATCTTTATGTTTGCTATAATTTTAAATACAGTTCGTTCGGTTTTATGGTATCCCTTGTAGGTTATTTAAAGTCAAATCCTGTTTATACATATATTAAATATATGATTTGTAAACAAATACTTTTTGGGTAACATTTTTAAACAAGCCAGAGCTCATTTTTGCATACAGTTGAATGGTTTTAAGTATTTCTATATAACATTATCAAATTAAGTTGGCTTTAATAATTTATTTGCACACAGTTCAGTCGTTATACATATGATTTGCAAGTGATTATTTTTTTTGGTGATTTCATTTATAAAAAGTAGGTACCCAAATCAGTATTTTTATTGTTTACACACAGTTCATCATCAACATCATCATGTCACGCCGCCAGCACGGATCTTATATACAGTTAAATGGTTCCAACTATTGCTATGAAACTCGAACGATTCAATTTAAAATCATTTATTTGTTTGCACTTAGTTACGTGGTACATTCAATAGGTTTCTATACTTTTTTTTGGACAGGCATATAAAATTGTCATAGACTCTTGAAAATTCACTATGTTATTGCTATACATGTTATTAGATGACTGACCAGTTTTTAGGATTTCAGCTTCAAATGAACAGCTACAGCAGCAATAGGAATACACAGCTTGTGAATTTCAAAAATGCAATCTGGACGGGAGGACACTTTAGAAGAACGATATGAAATAAAATTTTGTTTTAAACTTGGAAAAAATGCCACGGAAACGTATGGAATGCTTCAGACTGCTTTTCGACCATATTGCATGAATCGGGCATCAGTTTTTGAGTGGCATAAGAGATTCAAGGAAGGCAGGCAGTCTGTGAGGGATGGTGAACGGTGTGGGAGGAGTAAGGAAGTCAATACACCAGAGTTGATTGGCCAAAGGGTTAGGGTTAGGCTTACTATGTTGAGGTTTTAATGGAGTTCAGGAAGAGATTCAGTCGGAAGAAGCCAGCACTCTTCAAATCGAGACAGTGGCATTTCCAGCAGGACAATGCACCAATCCACAATTCCATCCTTGTCACAGACTATTTGATCAAGATTGACATCAAGACAGTTCTCAGCCTCCCTATAATCCAGACCTTGCTCACTGACTTTTGGTTATTCCCTTAGCTCAGAGGCTATCATTATGAGACAATTGAGGAGATGAAAGAGGCTGTGACGATGGTCATTGACACGCTCACAGAAGAGGACTTCCATGGGGTCTTCCAGAAGTCGTTGGAACGATACAAGTGCATTGCAGCCGGAGGAGATTACTTCGAAGGGGACTAGAGTTTCATGTGTGTTCTATCAATAAAAGTGCCCATACGAAAAAAGTCTGGAAACTTATTTAATGATCCTCGTAAATGGTCAAACAGTTCTATTTGACTCACAGATAGGACTTATCAGGTGCTACCACTCTGAGTCAGTGTGAACGTGGGAGCAATGGCAATGAAGTGGGGTACTCTGTATTCTTCAAAGCTCCAGTCCTGGAGCCTCACCTTAATATGGTTTAGTATATCTCAGAAACTGGTTGGGAAGGGATACTTATCTTTTTGCAGCCGACAGGCCGATTTAAATAAAGCGCTCAATATCGGTTAGGAAGTTTGGATAGCGTAGACACAAAGTCAACGATGCTTGGTGACTGTCGATTTTTCGATTATCCGATCCTCGGACTCTTGTTCCGATTGGTTCGATGATCACAGTTAGCAAGAAATAGCAGTCAACCGAAAGCCTATGACTTTGTGCCTACGCTATCATAAATATATATATATTCCCTTTCACTGAGATTTGAGAACTCTTTATTTAGTATATATATATATATATATATATATATTATATATATATATATATATATATATATACACTCGACTAAGGTCGACACAACTTTACTTACATATATCTTATCTATCTATCTATCTATCTATATATATATATATATATATATATATATATATATATATATATATATAAGCATGTTTGATTAAATAATTAAGATACATTTTGTCTATATAATTTTATTAAGATCCTTTTAAGTTTCCTGACAAGTGTATATAGATATGTATTATTTATATACATATTTATTGACAAAATGTGTCTTTATGATTTCATTAAACATGCTTAAATAAAAGACTGCAGCCCAAATTCATACAAAAATATACACACACACATATTTGGGTGTACGAATCATGGCTAAAAATATGAATTAGTGCCCTTAGAAGATGTTCATTTATTGATTTTTGTCTAACTTTAATCTGTTCATATCAATCAAAACAACCCCCCTCTCTCTCTCTCTCTCTCTCTATATATATATATATATATATATATATATATATATATATATATATAGCAACCATAGTCGAAGGTGACTCAAAGGTTTTCAATAGCTACTACACTGAAGTGAAAGGGAGGGCGCTGCTCCTTTGCCTTGATTGCTCCACTTTGCCCTTGATACATACCTTATAATGCTGAGTGTTAAGCAAGGCGTCATCAAGTATCATTTCTGACACGACCTGGGATTGAACCCCGGTCTACCGGGGCATTAGCGAACACTCGAACAACTAGGCCAAGAAGCTGTAGAGACGATGAGAAAGGAATCATTCAGATTGATATATGAGAGGTTTCATATAATTCTCCAGGAGTGCTCGATGTATGACTATTGATATATTGATATATATCGTTTGAATCGTTTACTTATAGAGTTACAAGGATCATTAAATAAGTTTCCAGACTTTTTTGTATCGGCACTTTTATTGATAGTACACACATGAAACTCTAGTCCATTTCGAAGTAAGGTCCTCCGGCTGCAATGCACTAGTATCGTTCCAGCAACTTCTGGAAGGTTCCATGGAAGTCCTCTTCTGTGAGCGTGCCAATGACCTTCGTCACAGCCTCTTTCATCTCATAACCACAGCCTCTGAGCTTAGGGAATAACCAAAAGTCACAGGGGGCAAGGTCTGGACTATAGGGAGGCTGAGGAACTGTGTTGATACCCATCTTGGTCAAATAGTCTGTGACAAGGATGGAGTTGTGGACTGGCGCATTGTCCTCGAGGAAATGCCACTGACGCGATTTGAAGAGTGCTGGCTTCTTCCGACGGAATCTCTTCCTGAATACCTTTAAAACCTCAACATAGAAGCCCTAACTGTTTGGCTAATCAACTGTGGTGTATTGACTTCCTTACTCCTCCCACACCTTTCATCATCCCTCACAGACTCCGTGACTTTCTTGAATCTCTTAAAAACCGATGCTCGGTTCATGCAAGATGGTTGAAATGCAGTCTGAAGCATTCCATACGTTTCTGTGGCAGAATTTTATTGCATATCATTCTTCTAAAGTGTCCTCACGTCCAGATTGCATTTTTGAAATTCACCAGCTGTGACAATCAGGCTTTAGTAGGGTGTATTCCAATTGCTGCTGTAGCTGTTTATTTGAAGCTGAAATTGGTCAGTCATCTCATAAGATGTATAGCAATAACATAGTGAATTTTTAAGAGTCTACGACAATTTTAAATGCCTGTACATAAAAAGTCTGGAATTTTATTGAAGGCACCTCGTAGTTTCCAACTGGACGTTCTAAAACAAAACGCTGAAAACGTTCCAACCGACAATTTTCAAAACAAAACACTACAAATAATTAAAACAATAAAAACTCCAACGTACAACTCAAACTACACTACACTGATGATAACGAAACGTTCGGTCGAAAGCCCTTGGGCAGAAGTTATGGGAAAATTCCTTTACCACCCTCACCATTACTTTAACGCAAACCTTTCAAATCATGAACTTGATATGCGCACATGATGTAATGGTTATCATCTTAAGAAATGTGTACGGTAACTCGAGTTCAATTTCTGAACGAAGCTGTTTACATTTCACATGGTGCTAACATCCTTGGGAAAGGTGAATTTAGCTCTTCCCTCCCCAGCTGTGGGTAAATGTTAGGGTAGAATGGGCGTTTTAACCTTGGTATGGCAACCAGTCTAGAAGGAAAACTGAAATCAAACCTTTTAAAAGTCCGCTTAAAATTGACATTGTGTCACATCCTGCTTATAAGGAGGGGTTGGGTAAATACATACATAAAGTTAATAGGGAGTAAAATTATTTTCTAATCGAAGGTCCAAATTGCTACCTTTAAACAAAATTCAACCCCTTAAAAAAAAAAATAAATTAAAATACTCTAAAGAACAGCCCTACAATAAGGATCCAATGATAAAATCAAAACAGAACCAAACTTCAAACGTTCGATCAGAGACTGTATAGGGGAGGGGTTCGTGGTGTTATGGTTACTGCATTGGACTGCGGGATCGTTGTAATCGAGTTCAAACTCCAGTCCCACAATTACGTTCACTTTCGGACAAAAAAAACTTGAAAAAGGCATGAACCCCCTTCTTCTCTGGGCAATGGGTTCAGTAGTACCACAACTATTCTTCTAGAAGGATAGATAGGTTTCTTTAGGTTTCTTTGTTTAATGGTATATCAACCTTTGTTGGTTATTTAATGCCAAAACCATCGTTCAAGAAGAACAGTATTCGTACTATTTAACCCATTGCTGGGAGGATAAGGGGGATCATTCCTTTCCCAAGGGTATTTGTCCGAAAGTGAACACAATAGCACGACTGTAATTTGAACTCGCTTACTACGATTCCGCAGTTCAGCGCTTTAGCCATTACACTAGGAGGTTTAACAGCAGCAACTGGGGTCAAAAATCAAAGACACGGGTCTCGTACTGATGAAGTTGTATATCTTTATTTGCGCACGTGTTAGGCGTAAAATGCGTACGTTCTCCAATTATACACTCTCCAACGTGAAAACTGAAACAAAACAAATGCACTCGTAAATGTTCCAAAAAAGGAAACACACCACGAAAGTGATGATTTAAATCGAATCAATTCAAGAGAATTCACGTGCTTACCTCTTTTTGCCTTGCTAGTGACCCACAAAGAAAAACGTCAGTCTCGCGTGCCGGTCAATTTCAAAAAGGCCGAATGCGCGCCAGCCGGTGTTGAGGCCGGAAGTTCCTCCCGCACCTTCCACCCGGAAACGACCGGTGCGGGAGGCAAAGTTCAATCTAAAAAAACTATACCGGTTGAAATGCAAACTCTTACATTAACAACGAGGATACCCCCATCAGAAGGATAGATTTGTTATTGAATAATCGAAGAAGGTTGGTATGCCATTAAACAACAAAACAAACAAACATTTATCCAGATTAAAATCGTTTTAACCGGCATACATCCTGTAGTCCGGCTTTCTTTCTATAAAATAAACAATCGGTCACATTAACTTTATATTCGTTTTTCTGAGAACTGAAGGAACAAAAAATCGCTCTCCTCAGTGTATTAATAAAATTATTTTGATAAAGTGTTTTTAAAAAAGCGGCAAACGATCTATTGGATTAGTATCTTTTCTTCTGATGTTAGCCGTGGTTGTCTCTGACATCTACGCTAAGTTGTTGCCCAGCTCCTTTTTGTCCAGTCGGCTGGGGCTGTAGAATACACCGACTGCACCTCTGCAGAGGGGTATGACCCCTCCCCCAACGAGTGTCCTGACACTAAACAGTCTGATGGTGAGGTTCCAGTAATGCTGGAGCTTTGGGGAATGCAGAGTACCCCTTCATTGCCATTGCTCCCAGGCTCACTCTGGCCCGACGTGGTAGCACCTGAGAGGGCCCTATCTATGGATTAAATAGAACTTACGGCATACTTATGCTAAACTGAATTGTTTGACAAAACTGAACAGCTTGAAATAGAAATATTTTTGACAATTAAACCGTACTTACATTTAAACTGTGTGCTTATGCTAAACTGAATTATTTGAAATAGAACTGTTTTTTTTACATATAAGCTGTATTTACACTAAACTGAATTGTTTAACATAAAACTGTTTTGACATTTAACTGTGTGTAAACAAAATCTGAACTTATACTAAACTGAATTAGCTGAATTAAAACTGCTTGACTAAACAGAATAGCTCGAAATAGAAATGTTTTTCACAATTAAACTGTACTTACATTTAAACTGCATCCTTATGATAAAGTGAATTATTTGAAATTGAACTGTTTTTGGCATTGAAACTGTTCTTTCACTAAATTGAATTGTTGTATATAACTGCTTGAATAAACTGAATAATTTTAAATAGAACTGATTATTTACATAAAAATGGATTTGGCGTTAAATAACCTACAAAGGTTGGTATGCCATAAAACCAAACCAAACCAAACCAGCTTCTTTATTTCTCTGCAATTTTGTTTAAACTTTGTGACATCTTGAATTGGGAAGAACAAATAACATGTTACTCTGGTGAGCATAATACTTTTTTTCTTTTTGTGACGTCTTTTTTCGTACATATAATCTGCGTACATCGTTCAGGAACCAGAGGTAGAAAATATGAACTTTCATCTTCATTCATGTGTGCTGGTCAAGATCTCGGAAGTAACTAACTGAATGTTACGTCTATTTTCCGAGTATCGACATGTCCCGTGATATTCTCCTTGCCGCAGATTCAAATGACCCTGGGGTCACTATACATCACTCGAACTGAGTGGCATTCTTTAGGTATTTTTCTACACAGTTCAATGGTTAGAACATACTCAAATTCTACACTTCCTTTCAATAAAAGATTTTGCTAATCTGTTATACAACATTTGGTACAAGTTATAACATTGTTCAGGAACAAGTCCTGGCGACAACACTGCACAAGGCACCAACTATACGGCCACCTGTCTCCCATCACGAAAACTATCCAAGTTAGACGAACCAGACATGCAGGATACTGCTGGAGAAGCAGGGACGAGCTTATAAGTGATGTACTCCGATGGACCCCCACATATGGCCGGGCAAAAGCAGGACGACCAGCTCGAACATACATACAGCAGCTATGTGGAGATACGGGATGAGGCCCTGAAGACCTGCCAGAGGCGATGAAGGATAGGGAGAAGTGGCGAGAGAGGGTCAGGGATATCCGTGCTAGCGGCACGACATGATGATGATGGGTCCATAGGAGTACATCACTGATGATTTCGTCCTTGCTTCTCCAGCAGTGTTCTGCGTGTCTGGTTCGTCTAATTTGTATAGTTTTCGTGATGGGAGGCAAGTGGCCGTATAGTTGGTGTCTTGTGGGATGTTGCCGCCAGGATTTGTTTAATATTGCTCTCAACATTCTTATGCAATTGTCTAGTTTCTTCTTCAGCCGTTTAGTTAGCGTCCAAGTAGTGCATCCATATAGCAGTATCGATACGGCCGCTGCCTGGAAGAAACTGCTTTTCATTTTTTCGGTCAGGTCTGATTTCCATATGATCGAGAGCCTATCGATAGCTGTCCATGCTTTCGTTAGTCATGTGTCGATGTCTTTTTAGGTTGCTGAGACGCTACTTCCTAGGTAGGTGAATTTCCCGAAACACAAAAAACACTTACGACTTCTTAGTTCAGGTGCGAAACTTTTTATTACCTTTGAGTTAAAAGGTTTTTCGACATAAGGAGAGAGATGCACAATCTTTCTATGATGACTTTTCCATCTGCCCCAAACCACGTGCAGTCCCCGCCGCAAACTACTGGCCTGGCCTCGGCGAGCCCCAAAAGTCAACCGTCTTCTTCCGACGCTAAAACTCAACTCCCTGACTTTTCTCAAATCCCCAAAATCCTCTGCGTACGCTTCTGGTGCATGACGTTATTCACATCCCCCGGATATATTCCTATCTGGGGGTTTTATTTTGACATCTCTGAATGACACATCCTTCCCGTGCACGCGCGTGGACACCTCCGCACATGTTGCACGTAACTAACTCATGCGCTAAGCGAAAGCTTCTCAGCCTAACTAAATCGAAAGGCAAGATATATAAAACGAAATCCCTCGGCCATTATATTACATTGCGTGGTGTGCTTTGTGAAAAAGTTTCTTGGATTGGAGTTTTGTGAGATGTGCGTTTGTTGACAAAAGTTTATTGTATTGGGGTTTTCTGAGGTATATGTTGACAAAAGTTTGTTTCATTGGAGTTTTGCGTTGTATGTGTTTGTTGTGACATGTGTGTTGTATTGGTGTTTCTAGTGGTGTGTGTCTATTGACAAGCTTTGTAATTGCATTATGGTCAGAGATCAAAATTTCTTTTAAACCAAATATCAATTAATGAAAAACTACTGTCCTAATGCACACAACTAACATTTCGGAATCGAATTAGCGAAAATGGTAAAAAGGTTAGCGACCCTAGTCGAGGGCGACCAGAAGGCCCCCTTTTCAATAGCTAGGGGAGGGCGCTACTCCTTTCCCAGGATTGCTCCACTTTATCCTCGATACGAGCCTTATAATGCTGAGTGTTAAGCAAGGAGGTATCAAGTACCATTTTTAAGTCAAAGAGAACATTCAACAACTAAACAAGAAAATTGCGAAACACAAGTTGTATTTGAGAAACCAAGTAACCAAAGAAGACTTAAATAAAATTCGAATCAACCTCCACATTTTTACAAAAAAAGCAAAAACTCTGCAACCTATGTCAGGACAAAGTTTTCTTTTCTAATTCTAACATTTATTGCTAAAAAAAAACTCTAAGTTCGGCCTTAAATAACCCAATTAGGGTTGGTATGCTGAAAAATAACTTATTACTCACTCGATATTTTAAAAGTAAATCTTTATTGATATTAAACATAAAAGGTTCTGAACTGACACATAAACATTGAGACTTTAATGACATTTCAGAATAATTAAATAATCGTTTAATGATATTTGATATGTTTTCATTTTCATTGAGAAACTATAAACTACGAAAAGAAAATTGACGTTTAAGTTATAACGAGTAAAGAAAGGAAATTCAGTCGAAATTTCTTAACCAGACACTCCTCAGTGTTTAAAAATGTGAAACGTTATCACTATATATATATATATATATATATAGTACGATTTAATGGATATTCAAACTCGGTTAAGTCGTCATAATAAATTTATTTCGGCGGAGAATATTATAGCTATATTCTTCGTCTCGTCAGATGACTCTTTACATGCTCCCTCTTGTCGCAGAGGAGCGAATGTGGAGTTACAGTTCGTATTCGGAAGATAAATTAATTAAATAAATAAATAGAATAAATAAAAATCAGAAAATAAAGATAAAAATAAAAAATAAACAATAAAAATAACAAACATAAAAATAAGAATAAGGTGGAAATCAAATTACGAATTCTTTCATTCATAGGCGTGAGCAGAGGGGGTTAACATGTTATATGTTAGAAAGATTAAGAAATAGAAGTGGAATTAATCTACTGGTCAGTTCCTTCTAATTTTGCGTTCTTGTAATAGTTCCTCTAACTAGGCAGGTGTGATTTTCTAAACAGACTAAGATCGTTTAACTAATTGCTATCTCATATATGATTTACATTTATTCCGAATATGTCTGTTAATTAACTCGGTTGTTGCCATCCTAGATATTCCTCTTGTTTCAATTAAGACCGAGATAGTTAAACCAGATAAGGTGGAGACATTTTTTATAGTTGTCAAGTATTTTTTAATTTACCCTAAAAATGGTCAAGGGGATTTAACCACTCCAGAATCACAGGCCCTAATTTTTGGATTAATATTCTACGTTCATCTGGCCCTTATCTATCTTTATCTTTCCCTGTCTTGGTGATATCTGTTGTTGGGTTGATCCCTATTTGTTTCTAATACTTCTTTATCATTGGCCTTGCGATTATTTAGGGACTGATGTTTCAGTGGTTCTCAATCAGGATAATTTAATTTTCCTCTATGTCTGCACTTAAAGACAAGCTCATTTCTCTCGTTCAACAATAGTTTTCTATTTTTAAAATTAATAATGCTATTTTTTTCATCTAAGCATTAGTTACAACTACCGTTGAAGCTATTCGCGGTAGATGAGTGCCTGATTATTTTCGACTTAATTTGTGGAGATAGCCCCTGATCCTTAAGCCCCCAAAAATATTTTGATAAAGCAGTCTGGTACCTAAGTTTTGGATTGGAAAATGAATGTTTGTGGTTGTAACATCTTTGTTTCCAATTTCCCGCGGAGATTCCTATATAGACTCTCTCCCCGTCCCTTTGCTGTTCCATAGGAGAAATGCATGCCTGCTATACGACATTTCTCGAATTGCAGCGTCCGCGCAAGGGGCATTCTTCTTTATTCCTACAATTACAAGACTCGTTGCTTCTACTCCACGGGAATCCCCACACCTCATTTCATATATATATATAATGACAATATATATATATATACACTAACCTACTATCTACCAGCATTCACGGTTACCAGGAAAAAAGAAAAAAAAACGCCAGGAACTAGAGATAATAATATCTCGAATTACCGCCCGGGGGAAAAATAAAATATCATAAGACAAAAAAAAAAAAAAAGGAAAGGCCAACTTCGTCACACCAGTTGAAAAAAATCAAGAGATATGCAATCAATTGGTCAAAAGAAAAAGAAAAACTCACCGTAAATTGCTGCAATACTACAATTGCACGAGTGCTCAATACGAAGTAGAGCCAATTCTTTTGCTAATAAACTAGATATTAAAAGTACTGTTCTTGGTTGATTTTTTTTAATGCAAATTTTCAGCTGAGTTGGTCTTGGTTATTAAAAATGGTGTTTTCTCCTTATGTCGTTAGTCGGTACGAAATTCCCTGATGAGCTGGTGAGGCGAAATTTTCGTAGGAAAATTCCGACTAACGATTTAATTTATATATATATATATATATATATATGGAATGAGGTGGGGGGATTCCCGTGGAGTAGTAGCAACATGTTGGCCTGTAACAGAGCAGTAAATGACTTCGAACTCCAGTCGCATTTTTTTAAAATGGAGTACAGCTGATTTGAATTCAGAGTCTACCTCAATATTTACTCACAGTGAGATGGATTCATGCCTTACCCAAGGGTACTAATGTGGAGTGAAATACAAACAACCTAATTTAGAAATTGAATTCGAGACGTAGATTTCATTTTCAAACGGTTATATTTAGAGCCTGTTTCGGTGTGATAGATAGATTGATAGAGAGAGAGAGAGGGGGGGTACCCGTGGTATAATGGTTATCGTCGCAGGAAATGGACGCGGCAATACGAGTTCAAATCCTGGACGAGACTGATTGCATTTCACATAGCACTAATACCCTTGGAAAAGGTATGAATCCAATTATTCTCCCTCCAGCTATGGGTAAATAGTAGGGCAGACTAGGTTCTTCAGCCTTGGTGAGGCAACTAGTCTAGGAGAAGGAAAACTCTGAATTGAAACCTGTTAAACTCCGCTTGAAAATTGACCTTGTGTCATATCCTGTCCGAGTGGAGGAGTTGGTAAATATGAGTGAGAGAGAGCGAGAGAGAGGGGGGGAGAGAGAGAAACTCTTTCTGCAAGTATTCTGCGTGGCGTAGTCACTAACATACTAGACTACGGCATCGTAGTAAGCGAGTTCGAACTCCATTCGCGCTGTTCTGTTCTCTTTTTAACTAATATTCTAAGGAAAGGCATGAATCCCTTTGTCCCTTAAACTATTGGATAAATAATGCTACTGCTGTTCTTCTATAAAGATAGATTTAGCATTTAATAACCCACGAAGGCTGAAATGCCATTAAACAAAGAAACCAAACCATAACGAGATGTATTGAAAGATGGTCTTACGACAAAACATTCGGTGTAGTGAGTTCGATTCTTTCTTAGTTCTCGACATTTATAGCCTTTTAGATATTTATGTTAAAAGTGCTCTCATGAGAGTCACAAAGAGAGGGAATTTCAATAAGTTCCCAGAATGTTTTTGTATAGGCATTTAAAATTGGTGTAGACTCTTGAAAATTCACTATCTTATTGCTGAACATCTTATGAGATGACTGACCAATTTTTATGATTTCAGGTTCAAAAGAACATCTACAGCAACAATTGGAATACACCCTACTAAAGCCTGATTATCACAGCTGGTGTATTTCATAAATGCAATCTGGACTTGAGGACACTTTAGAAGAACAATATGCAATAAAGTTCTATTTCAAACTTGGAAAAAGTGCCAGAGAAACGTATGGAATACTTCAGACTGCTTTTCGGCCATCTTGCATGAATCAAGCATCAGTTTTTGAGTGACATACGAGATTCAAGGAAGGCAGGGAGTCTGTGAGGGATGATGGGAGCTGTGGGAGGAGTAAGGAAGTCAATACACCACAGTTGATTGGCCAAAGGGTTAGGGTTAGGCTTACTATGTTGAGGTTTTAAGGGAGTTCAGGAAGAGATTCCGTCGGAAGAAGCCAGAACTCTTCAAACCAAATCAGTGGCATTTCCACTAGGATAATACACCAGTCCACAACTCCATCCTTCTCACAGACTATTTGACCAAGATGGGTATCAAGACAATTCCTCACCCTCCCTATAGTCCAGACTTTGCTCCCTGTGACTTTTGCTTATTCCCTAATCTAGAGGCTGTCGTTATGAGACAATTGAGGAGATGAAAGAGGCTGTGACGAAGTTTATTGAGACGCTCACATAAGAGGACTTCCATGGGGCGTTCCAGAAGTTGTTGGAACAATACAACGAGTGCATTGCAACCGGAGGAGATTACTTCGAAGGGGACTAGAGTTTCATGTGTGTACTATCAATAAAAGTGCCCTACGAAAAAAGTCTGGAAATTTATTTAATGATCCTCATGCCATAACGTATGCTAAAATAGAAGTGTAGTATCTGTTTATGGGAAATGGTTTACATTCCATCTCGCCTGGTATCTATATACTAATGAATAATGTATTTATCTTTTGTTGGGTCTCTCAATTTCTTTGTTTATTCAATAACTTCCCGGGTGATAATCGGCCTAGTTAGGATCAAAGTGTTGCTTCTTGGGATTAGTGTGTAGTGTCAGTTACTCATTGTTTAGCTGTATTTTTGGCGCCAATTTCTCATCTTTTATATATATAGTGATTGTCACTTCTTTTCAGAAGATGGCCATCTCTTCAGTTCCGCTTAAAATATTCGTAGGAGTGCATATGGCTCATCAGGACATCTTCGTCCTTGCAATCTCTACAGCAGGTGTGATATGCAAAGAATTGTCTTAATTTTAACCTCGTGTACTCTCATATGATTTCCCAGATGTGCTGAAGCCTTATATACGTTGCCACAGAATTGAATCAAATTACCTGTTGGTTGCTGCAGAAAGACCTGCGTAAAATCAGCTTGCGATTATCTACTGTCATGAGATCTCATATGACTAGCAACTCCGGCTTCGGACAAACTTATTTTTACATATATATATATATATATATATATATATATATATATACATTTAAAGTCGTTGCTGTTAAAAATCATTTTTTGACAAAAAGTTATTTTGGCGTTCTAATGGTTAGTTGAGTGATTTGTGCATAATGTATGTGAAAAATTTGTGCAAATCTTTGTATATACTATATTCAAATATGTCAGCTGACCAAAAACGTTTTGAAAATTCTTTTCCACAGGGCCACGTCGTTATATCTTAGGTATTTTATAAGGAGATACATGTACTTTCTAAACTCTCTCTCTCTCTCTCTCTCTCTCTCTCTCTCTCTCTCTCTCTCTCTCTCTCTCTCTCTCTCTCTCTCTCTCTCTTACACATGCGCGCACATACACACACACACACATATATGCATATATAGTTGTGTTATATATTGACCCTCGACTGAGCCGTCAATCAAGAGATGCACCTGTGTAAATAAGCGGAGGAACAGCGGAAGCAGGTGAACGTAAGACAATTATATAACCAGGTGCCACAGACGGCTTGTGTCAGTTCCAGTTGCAGTTGGAGCCAGTTGGGGACAAGATGCTGAATTGAGAGCCAGCGGCAGATAGAGAGCTTTGGTCCCTCAGTGACCCACGGTTGAGCAACCCAACCAAGATGAGAAAGAAGTGCCGCTATGGTTGAAGAATAACTTTGGGTCAATATGTAGCAGTCTGTCCCCGTCTTCAGCTCACCTCTCACACACAACCAACATCAACCCTTTCGAGAATTAAGTGTGAGAGATATATTTTTGTAAAGGGGTGTGTTTGTTCGTTCATTGAAGTCGTCGTTATTGTTGACTATGTTTCCGTTTGTATATGGATTATGAATATGTATTATGAGTATATAACAGCTGAATAAACAACTCGTTTAAAAATGCTTTTTCATAAAACTAAACGGTGCTCAATACCTGCCAATATGAATGTTTAATTATCCGTCTTTACCAGTTTCATTAGTAACCCTTTCATTCTCTCCCCCGCTCTATCTCTCTCTCTCTCTCCATATATATATATATATATATAATATACGAGTGGAGGTTGAACTGTTCATCGGTTTGTAACATAGCCATGATATGGATATGTGAAATAGACATAATGTTCATAAAATGTTCATAAACATATATAGGATTCCGAAAACACGAACTTGATTCAGGTACAAAACTTTTATTCACCTTTTTGAGTTTAAAGGTTTTTCCACATGAGGAGAGAGAGACACAATCTTTCTATGCTGACTGCTTTTACATCATCAGCTCTCAACCCAACCAACGCACGATGCCCGTAGCGCACAAAGTCGTCTGGCCTCGCCCAGCTCTGAATCTCGACTCCCTCGTTCGGAGGCAGGAACTCAACTCATTGCTTTTTCTCAAATCTCAGCCCACGCTTCTGGTGCTTGACGTCCCCCTCATCCCCTGGTCTCAATTTCAATCTGGAGTTTTATTTTGACATCGGTGAATGACGCATCCTCCCCGCGTGTGCGTGAACACCTGCGCTCATGTTTGCACCTAACTAACCCATGCACTGAGCAGAAAGGTTCTCATCCTAACTAAACCAAAAGGCAAGATATACAAAACGAAATGCCTCCACAATTATATTACAGGTTGACCAAGATACTCTCATGGAATGTGACCAAGTAAGGTTGGTTTTTCAACGTAGTCCCGCTTTCAATCCACATACTTCTTTCATTGGTGTTACAGTGCTTGGATCCCATTAGTCAAAAACACGTTGCAACTTATGAACTTTCAGCTCACTCTCGTATACATATATGTTATATATAATCTTCATCATCATCACCATCATCTTCACCTCATGTTGATAGCACGGAATCCCTTGACTATCGTTCTCGACATCATTCCTTATTGTCCATCGCTCCTGGCAGTTCCACAAGACTGCATCCAGTGTCCGCGCACACACACACACACACACATATATGCAGTCTTTACAAGAAAATCTAAATTTGAATCAAGAATTCAGGATTTCAAAACTTTCTACTTTATGCCAACATTTATTTTATTTTACTGAAACTATCTTTAATATTATCGTTTCATAAACTTCTTTTTTAGTCTTTTATAATGTTAATCATACAACGTACTTTTTTATAATGTTAATCATACAACGTACTTTTTTATAATGTTAATCATACAACGTACTTTTTTATGTTAATCATACAACGTACTTTTTTATAATGTTAATCATACAACGTACTTTTTATAACGTTAATCATACAACTTACTTTTTTATAATGTTAATCATACAACGTACTTTTTATAACGTTAATCATACAAGGTACTTTTTTATAATGTTAATCATACAACGTACTTTTTTATAATGTTAATCATACAACGTACTTTTTATAACGTTAATCATACAACTTACTTTTTTATAATGTTAATCATACAACGTACTTTTTTATAATGTTAATCATACAACGTACTTTTTTATAATGTTAATCATACAACGTACTTTTTTATAATGTTAATCACACAACGTACTTTTTTATAATGTTAATCCTACAACGTACTTTTTTATAATGTTAATCATACAACGTACTTTTTATGTGCTATATCCTCGTCCTTCTTATAAATTGGACGTTTCCTTTGAAAGTAGTATTGGATGATGGAAATATGAGAATGTCCTCTAGATTGAGAGAAGCAACAATCTTCACCCGGAAAAATGAAATATTTAAAAAATCAAAAATAAATAAAATGAAAAATGAAATAACAATAAAAGCTGACGTATATGTTTACAAGACCCGTTGAGCGTCTGTCAGAAAATTTGTCTCTGCAAATGTTGGCAGCCCATTGTTTTTACACTGGGAGATCCCAATTGTCTCGTCGTGTGTTAAGCATAGATAAGCTTCCTAGGAACCCAAGGCCCTAACTAAAGGGCGATGTCTACCTCGATTGCAGCTTTGACTAATTTGATCTTCATTGGGTGAATAATTACCATGGCCTTCAGACAGACTACGTTAAATTCATATATATATATGTGTGTGTGTGGCTATTGTTTGTTCAAGTTTAGTTAAAGACCACATATCATGTTTTTTCCAGATCTTAAATTTTTTCTCGAGATTTTTTGATAATTTCTTTGTATCAGAGTTCAGTTGATAGAGAAGTTGCTCAAGGTTCCGTTCCCAAGCGCTTTCGATCATATCAACTGGTAGTCTTCAGGGAAAATGTGGGTGTTGTTTGTTTTGTTTGGGTGCGATATTCATTTTGTTGGGAGGATTAATTATTGGTGGGGTTGCTTTGTTCAGCGTATAAGTTTTAGATGTTGATTATATTTGTGACGGTGTTGAATGTTATTTTACTTATGTTAAATCATTTATTTTTAATACCTATGGCTTCGAGGATTTATTAGCGTATTTTTATTTTTTTATTTTTGTTTTTATTATTTTTATATATAATTTTAGTGATATTGATGAGGATTTTTTTTTATTTCAGAAGGGATACAACATCAGGGGTCCTAACAATATACGCAATTACTTTCTATCAGTTGTTTGTATTTGAACCACGAAGTCTCAACTTTCCAATGACTATATCGTCTGTGTCATATAACTCAAAGGAACATCACTGAATTAATTTATCCATATTGAGATCTTGTACACTGATTTCTTATATAAATTTCATGGTAATTCTATTCTTGTTCACGTTGACTGTAATGACGCGTCATCAGTTAATTCAAATCTTACATCATTGAATTGACGTTTTGTTGTTGGAAACTTGTGAATGCCGCAAAAGACTATACGAAAAGGTCGGTACGTGGTGTATTCAAAAAGTTTCAAGAAATTTTTTGTACAGGCATTTAAAATTGTCGTAGACTCTTGACAATTCAGTATGTTATTGCTATACATCTTATGAGATGACTGGCCAATATTTATGATTTCAGGTTCAAACGAACAGCTACAGCAGCCATTGGAATACACCCTACTAATATATATAAGAGGTGCCTTTAATATGTTTCCAGACTTTTCTTGTACAGGCATTTAAAATTGTCGTAGACTCTTGAAAATTCACTGTTATTGCTATACATCTTATGAGATGACTGACCAATTTTTATGATTTCAGGTTCAAATGAACAGCTAAAGCAGCAATTGGAATACTCCCTACTAAAGCCTGATTGTCACAGCTGGTGAATTTCAAAAATGCAATCTGGACTTTAGAAGGACGATATGCAATAAAATTGTGTTTTAAACTTGGAAAAAATGCCATGTGATTAAAGCTGGATCAACTGCTCTGACCCAGAAACCAAGAGACAGAGTTCCCAGTGGAAGCATGCTGGCTCTCCTAGACCCAAGAAAGCCAGACGGAGCAAATCCACCCACAAACTTTTGATGATCCCTTTTTTTGACAGCACTGGCATGATCTACATGCACTGGGTTCCCACTGGACAGACAGTCAATAAGGTAATACTATGTTGAGGTTTTTAGGGAGTTTAAGAAGAGATTCCGTCGGAAGAGGCTAGCACTCTTCAAATCGGGTCAGTAGCATTTCCATCAGGACAATGCACCAGTCCACAACTCTATCCTTGTCACAGACTATTTGACCAAATGGGCATCAAGACAGTTCCTCAGTTTCCCTATAGTCCAGACCTTGCTCCTAGTGACTTTTGGTTATTCTCTAGTCTCAGAGGCTATCGTTATGAGACAATTGAAGAGATAAAAGAGGCTGTGACGAAGGTCATTGACGGGCTCACTTAAGAGGACTTCCATGGGGCGTTCCAGAAGTTGTTGGAACGGTACAACAAGTGCATTGCAGCCGGAGGAGGTTACTTCGAAGGGGACTAGAGTTTCATGTGTGTACTATCAATAAAAGTGCCCATACGAAAAAGTCTGGAAACTTATTTAATGATCCTCGTATCTTAATCTGGATTTTCACGATATGACAGCAAACTAGACCAGTTTATTTACTTTTGGCTTTGTTCACAAACTTAGTAAATACCACATGTTCTTTATTGGGTGTTCTCAAAGGAAATACCTCCTCGAAAGTTTGTGCCTGCCATCATAAATCTAACACATCTCTCAACATTTTACATCTTTTTGATCAACTCTCTTTACGAATTTTTCTTTCTTCCCTCTCCTTCCTCCTTTCTCTCTCTCTCTCTCTACTCCACTTCTCTTCCCAGAATATGCAAACTGCATCCCTGCCAGAAGGGTAAGATGACCTCCCATCAAAAAAAGAAATCGCGTGCTGCTAATGACACTGAACAGTATCCAGTGGTGAAGTTACACTTCTGCGGCTGTACAACCAAGACGGTTGGGGCTATAGAATACACCGACTCCCTCTCTGCAGAGGGGTAAGGCCCCCCTCAACGAGTGTCCTGATTACTAATGACACTAAATAATCTGATAGTGAGATATCAGTAATGCTGGAGCTTTAGGGAATGCCGAGTACCCCTTCATTGACATTACTTCTAGATCTGGCCCGGAGTGATAGTACCTGTTAGGGTCCCATGTATGGGGCAAACAGATCTAGTTCAGGTTATGAAAAGTTTAAAAAGATTGTGGGGATATATCTTTCTACGGTGAACTGTCTCTCTGACTTCGGCATAAAATAACCCAAATGTTGATACGAGAATCATTAAATAAGTTTTGATAGTACACACATGAAACTCAAGTCCCCTTCAAAGTAATCTCCCCCGACTGCAATGCACTTGTTATACCGTTCCAACAACTTCTGGAAGGCCCCATGGGAGTCCTTTTGTGTGAGCGTGTTAATGACCTACGTCATAGCCTCTTTCATCAATTGTCTTATAACGATTGCCTCTGAGCTTAGGGAATAACCAAAAGTCATAGGGAGCAACGTCTGGACTGTAGGGAGGCTGAGGAACTGTGTTGATGCCCATCTTGGTCAAATAGTCTGTGACAAGGATAGAGTTAGGGACTCGTGCATTGTCCTGGTGGAAATGCCACTGACCCGATTTGAAGAGTGCTGGCCTCTTCCGAATCTCTTCGTGAACTTCCTCAACATAGTAACCCTAACCCTAACCCTTTGGCCAATCAACTCTGGTCTATTTTACTCGAGAGTTTTTTTTACATCAATGTTAGTTGATGGTTTTTCATTCGAGTTTGAGTGACAGTTTGGCTTCAGGACTCTTCTCAGTATTTTAGCCGATCTCAACAACGCTGTAGTCACCACTTTTCTTCTTACTTCCAATTATTTCAGTCCTTGCACCAATCCTTTGGTGACTATACTAAGAGCACCAATTACAATCGATATCACCATGACCTTCAGGTTCCATAATTTTCTTTTTTTTGGTTACTTTTTTGTTTGCTTTTGTTTTTTGTTTTATTTTTTTGGAGGGAGGGGACCTCCTCATCTCTTTTTTCGCTTTCTCTTTTTCACTCTATAGTTTGGTAGGTCCTCTTTCTTTTTTCTTTTCCTTCGTTTTTTTTTTTTTTGTTTTTTTTTGTTTTTTTTTACTATTACAAAGTCTGGTCATCTCAAAATTTCTCGAAAATTTTGTGCGTTTCATTCTCCAGGGTGGATTCTAGGTTGTGCATATACCATCTGGCAACATAGTCAAATTTAATTTTTTTGCACAGTTCCTGGTGGAGCACCTTCCCACCCAGTTGTATCTAGTCTTATGTACAGTTTTTGCCCTAATTTACCGCATTTCTTTACGATGCGATTGATCGTTTCGTTTCGATCAACATATAACCTACATTTGCTATTTTGTTGAATCATATCTGTTATCACTATTATTATTATTACATTATTTTCATTGCCATTAGTTTAAAGTTCATTCTGACGCAGTGAGGAAGTAGTTGTTTTGATCCCATTGATTAATCAGATATTTTTAATATAATGTTGACAATCATTGTGAAATTATTTTATTCATTGGTACCGAAAATATTGAAATTGCAACTAAGCGTGACGTGTTTACTTGTCTGAAATAAATGCAAATGTCTATATTTACTTTTTTGTAAGTAAACGCATTTTTAAATCACAAACTGCACCAAAATGAAGATGAACGAACGTCCAATGTAATGTCTGCTTTTAGTTGATCTTGTGTATATATAGATATATATTTCTTTTAAATACCCTGTCTGGTGGCAAAAGCTGCTTGGTAGCACCAGGAGTGGCAGTACCGCCTTGAGCTACCAAAACTGTGTTATCACCCTGGTTGGCGGCTGATGAGGCTAGGGTATTGCACGTGCTTTCACACGTTGTATGATGAAAATAAAATTGTGCAGAATATGGTTAGAAATCATAAGTATTTAAATGAATTTATCATTAAATAACCGGACGAGCAGACGCATTTATCAAGAAAGGAGTGAAGGATTCTTATTTGTATTACGTAGATTGCAATCCATAATTATATTGATGCTTCTATTTAGAAAGTAGTGAGGGATTCTGACAAGCTTCTCTTAGTTAACTGCGGTCCATGATGATATAGATGCTTCTATCTAGGAAGGAGTGAAAGATTCTAATAAGCATTTTATAGTTAACAGTGAACCATGATAATATTGATGCTTCTATTTAGGAAGGAGTGAAGGATTCTGATTGACATTTTATAGCTAACAGCAGTCCATGATGATATTGATGCTTCTATTTAGGATGGGGTGAAGGATTCTAATTAGCATTTTATAGTTAACAGTGGTCCATGATGATATTGATGCTTCTATTTAGGATGGGGTGAAGGATTCTAATTAGCATTTTCTAGTTAACAGTGGTCCATGATGATATTGATGCTTCTATTTAGGAAGGAGTGAAGGATTCTAATAAGTATTTTATACTTAACAGTGGTCCATGATGATATTGATGCTTCTATTTAGGATGGGGTGAAGGATTCTAATAAGCATTTTATAGTTAACAGTGGTCCATGATGATATTGATGCTTCTATTTAGGATGGGGTGAAGGATTCTAATAAGCATTTTATAGTTAACAGTGGTCCATGATGATATTGATGCTTCTATTTAGGATGGGGTGAAGGATTCTAATTAGCATTTTATAGTTAACAGTGGTCCATGATGATATTGATGCTTCTATTTAGGAAGGAGTGAAGGATTCTAATAAGTATTTTATACTTAACAGTGGTCCATGATGATATTGATGCTTCTATTTAGGAAGGAGTGAAGGATTTTTATAAGCAATTCATACTTAACGGCTGTTTGTGATAATTCTAATGTTTTTATTTCGAAAGGAGTGTGGGATTCTTCACCCGTTGTTCCTAACCCATTCAGTTTAGAGTTACAAATCTTCACTCAGTATTATTCAGTTCCGTGATTTTAAAAGGACAGTAAAAAGAACCCATATTCATTCGTTTCTATCGCACCTTCTTCCAGCATCCATTTTTTTTAATACGAGGGAAGTTCCCATGTCATAGTGGCTAACATTCTGAATTTCAATATTATAGTATGCAAGTTCGATTTCCAGTTATTTTCATTACGTTTATTTTCGAACCACAACGCTAGGAAAAGGTAAGAACCTCTTTATCCCCTTGAACTAAAGGTTTAGATAGCAGAAATGTTATGTTTTGACCTTTTGACCCGGCCAAAAATGCCATTCAAGGGGATGCACCGGAAGGAGGTGACACATTCTAATGGCAGTTATGAGAGGAAATCGCGTGGGCGGAAATTGGCTGATGAAATGGGACGAGCAAGAAAAATTCCCATGGTACACTACAGAGTGATGCACCGGAAGAGAGTGACCTCTGAACTGCATGACAGTTATTTCCGCTTGATGACGATTAAACATTCGATTTCAAAGATCGAGTGGGCGTCGAACGATTATATAATTGAGTTGAGTTCGACGAGCCAGTTGAATTGAGTTCTGGTTCCAGTTGAGTTCGACACCCAGGGGGGCAGTTGAGTTAGAGATCGGACGGAGATAGAGACGAAATGATGAGTGGGCCCTGGGCCTCCGGTTGAGCAGCACTAAAGAACGAGAAAGACACAACGTGACGGTCATAACAGTGGGGTCAAGAAATTACAGTTTATGTTCGGTCTCCAGCTCCCTCTCACGTGCAACCCTTGAACAACCCTTTCGAACCCTTGCAATAAAGTGAGAGGTAAAATATTGTTAAAGAAGTCTTCCAGCGTCTTCCTTCCTGCGTCCTTATTTATTGTGTCAGTATGTATCCAGCATATATATGTATATGAGAATACAATAGAAGGACGGCTTTAGTTTTAAACAACCAATGAAGTTTGGTGTCCCATTAAACTGAGAAGCAAAACCAAGCCTATTTTCTAGCCAAATCTTGCTAGTCTAGTCTCAGGTAAGAACTGGGACTGTTATTAATAATCAAAATATGTAGACATTTTATATTCTCTTATATATATATATATATAGAGAGAGAGAGAGAGTACATTTCATATCCGGATTGGTTTCACAGTCATCTTAATTATCTAAATCCCTTAACGGCAGGAAGCTGTAAATATTAAACTATTTGCCTTGACAGATATGTATGAATAAATAGAAAATAATAACTTTCTCCTGAAAATGAAAATCTTAGGAGTGGACTATTTCCTTCAAAAAACAACCAAGTTCTATTTGACTTATTCATTTAAGAATGTATCCGAATTATCAAATATAGTTAAACTAGTTGAAGTAGTCATATACGTTGGGTATGATGTCAAGATTTTGACCAAAGATGGTTAATTTAAAATCGTTGTTGTCATCTAAAAATTTTAATTGAACAGTGACAAATGTTAAATAATTGATTGGTGAGATCTATTTTTGAGGAGCATTTGAATTTAGCTCTGAGCTGTTAAACGTGTGGAAAGACATCATAGGTCAGTCAGTATGATTGAAAGCTTCTGAACTCGAAGTCAATCTAAGATAATGGCTTTGGTTTGATAGTTTAAATCATGCGACCAAGCAGTCATATAGGTTGGAAAGTTTTTGTCATTTCCAAGACGTCAACTCACACACATGCTTAATAATGGGTGTGCAGAATTTTTCCATCCATTAAAATACTCCTCGATGTACATAGGTATTACGTATAGTAGAAATAATAAATTTAGATCTGCACAAAAGTATATTGCAGGTTATTTTTCCTGGCAGGAAATGTTCTCCGAATTCACAACAGGGATTACCAAAGATATATTGGAAACAATACTATTAACGACCATTGTACAGGGGCTGTCAGCTTAGTGTAGGGGTTAATGTGCCTCGTAGTGATAGCGCTCGAACTCCAGTCGCGTTATTACCTACATATTCCTACTAATATATTTGAGAAAGGCATGAACTCCTTTATCCTCCCCACCTGTTATTGGTTAAAAAGTATCACTGCCTTTCTTCGACAAAGATAGGTTTGGCATTAAATAACCCACGAAGGTTGAACCAAACCAAAGACTATCATAGAAATAAAAGACCCAAAAAGTGACTAGATGATCAGTGAACCATTTGGGTTCCTGTTGCAACAGATGTCCATGATGATATAGATGCTTCTATTTAAGAAGAAGGGAAACATTCTAATTAGCATTTCAAAGTAAACCATAGTCCATGATGATATTGGTGCTTCTATCTAGAAAAGAATGAAGGATTTTTATTAGCATTTCATAGTTAATACAAGTCTATGATGATGTTGTTAACATTAATGTGTCTATCGAAAAAAGAATGAAAGGTTATAATTCTTTTTTTTATGAATTACACAATCTAGTACCATATATGGTGCCAGACAACTTGCACGGTTAAACACATTCTTATTGAATGCAGAACTTTCGCTTTTATCAGAAAGCGATTTTTCAAAGTAAATAACTTAACCAATATGTTTGAGGATGTCAAAGTAGATGACATTCTATCTTTCTTGAGAGAGACAGAGTTGTACCAAAAAATATGACTACTTAAAACTGGTTAATCTTGTGCAAACAAATGAAATCCTCCGAATAGAAAATTCTACCTACCTTAATATTCGTTTTGAAATCTTTGGTTGAATATGTATGTATATATAGACAGAATTTGGCATTGAATGACCGACAAAGGTTGATATGCCATAAAACCCAACCAACCAATCAAACATATATGGTCATAGAAAGAGATTGGAAGTATATTACTAACCTATAAATCAATTATTTGCTTTGGTAGTGTTATATGGCATAGCAAACTGGGTTAGTTTATGTCAAGACCTGTATATATATATATATATATCGAGAGAGAGAGAGAGAATTTTCATTAAATAACCCACAAAGGTTGCTATGCCATATAACACGACCAAAGCACATCATTGATTTATATATATATAATCAGTCCATTGACCTAGTAGGTAGAGTGTTCGCCGATTGACCAGGAGACTGAGGTTCAATCCCAGGTCGAGTTATACCAAAGACTCGAAAAATGGTACTTGATTTCTCACTCTGCGTTAAAAGATAGGACCAAGAGTAAAGCGGGGCAATCCATGGAGAAAAAAAACAGCGCCCTTCCCTACACCTAGGTGTTGTAGCTATTGAAAAAGGAGCCTTCCGGTCACTCTCGACAACGGTCGCTAACTTTTTTACTTTCATATATACATATATATGTGATTTGTTAGTGAATAGTTTGTTGGTAACTGTACTTTTAAACGAGTAATGAGAGCTAATTTATTTTCACATATTTAAATCGTTTCAAGTATTTTTTCTAACTCAAATAATTCAATTTAATTTTAATTATTTGTTTGCACACAATTTAAATGGTTTCAAGTATTGCTATATCAGCGATAATAATCTTCAGTCATTTTCTAACACTTTGAAGATAAAATAAGGCTTAGTATGCGTTTGCCAGCAGAGCAGTTTGAAGAAAGCGGTCGCGACAATCTTATAGATGTTAGGACATGACCAGCCGATTGATCGGATCAGACCTCTCCGACCGCCTGTCTTGCCCAGTAAGAGCCAAAGTTGAGTGTTGCAATTGAAGTCTTTCTTGACCGCTTCGGTTGCCGGCTCAAGGACAGCTCAGGCACCAGGGTCCCGTCCTCAAGTTTTAGGGGTCGCTAATAGGTGGCGTCGTTGGAGCAGGGAGGCTCTTACCCCTAGGCAGAGATGCAGTCGATATATTCTACGACATCAGCCGATTAGACGGCTATGAATTGCAATATCTATAAAAAAAATAAAATTAAATAAATGCTGGAAGCGATGTATATTTTTAATGCTGCAGATTGCTCTAGAACAAAAAGTTGCTTATTCTTTGCGAGCGAAAAAGAAAATAAGATATAAACGAGTTGGCATTTGTAGATTTTGGAATTTAAGTTTGAAACAGAAGACAAAATGTTTCCCGTTTATTTATTCCTTTTTATTTTTATTCATTGACTTTTTTTTATTATTGTTCTGCCAGTCCGTTTCACTTTTGGCTCATTCAAGAAAAAAAAGAAAAAAAAAAAAAAAACGAAACGTCAACAAAAAAGAGAAAAAGAGAGAACATCTTACTGATGAGTTTTTTTAATCGTCAGCAATGACTTAATCTGCCAACGCTTATTTAATTGGGAAGTTGAATGAAGAACTCTTTTATCACGGAGATCAAATTATTTGTCAATGGCGACAAAAACGTGAAGAAACGTCGGAGTTTGTTTTCTTTTCTTTATCACTTAACTTGCATATAATTCATCCCCTGGTAGATAGATAGAAACAGACTGAGGTGGCAAATAGATAGATACGAGGGTCATTAAATAAGTTTCCAGACTTTTTTCGTATAGACACTTTTATTGATAGTACACACATGAAACTCTAGTCCCCTTCGAAGTAATCTCCCCCGACTGCAATGCACTTGTTATACCGTTCCAACAACTTCTGGAAAGCCCAATGGAAGTCCTCTTGTGTGAGCGTGTCAATGACCTTCACCACAGCCTCTTTCATCTCCTCAATTGTCTCATAACGATAGCCTCTGAGCTTAGGGAATAACCAAAAGTCACAGGGAGCAACGTCTGGACTATAGGGAGGCTGAGGTACTGTGTTGATGCCCATCTTAGTCATAAAGTCTGTGACTAGGATGGAGTTGTGGACTGGTGCATTGTCCTGGTGGAAATGTCACTGACCCGATTTGAATAGTGCTGGCCTCTTCCCTAGGAATCTCTTGCTGAACTCCCTTAAAACCTCAACATAGCAACCCTAACACTAACCCTAACCCTTTGGCCAATCAACTCTGGTGTATTGACTTCCTTATTCCTTCCACACCTCTCATCGTCCCTCACAGACTTCCTGCCTTCCTTGAATCACTTATGCTACTCAAAAACTGATGCTCGATTCAGGCAAGATGGTCCAAAAGCAGTCTGAAGCATTCCATACGTTTCCGTAGCATTTTTTCCAAGTTTAAAACGCAATCTTATTGCATACCGTTCTTGTAAATCTCCTCACGTCCAGATTGCATTTTTGAAATTCACAAGCTGTGACAATCAGGCTTTAGTAGGGTGTATTCCAATTGCTGCTGTAGCTGTTCCTTTGAAGCTGAAATCATAAAAATTGGTCTTTCATCTCATAAGATGTATAGCAATGAAATGCTGAATTTCCAAGAGTCTATGACAATTTTGAATGCCTGTACAAAAAGGTCTGGAAACTTATTGAAGACACCACGTAGATAGATGTTTCTTTCAGAATCGAAGAAGGAAAGAACTCTCCCAAAATGGTTTCTGGTATTCAGTATTCTCTGAACAAACAAATATGATTAAACGTCTCAGGAGAATAGCCCCTGTAGTGTAGTGACTTGCGTGCCAAACAGTGACAACATAGTAAGCAAGTTCGAATTCCAGTTGCGTTCACTTTGAGGACTAATACGTTTTTGAAACGTTTTGGAAAGTTTTCAACTTCCTTATCTCCCCAGCTATGGGTTAAGTAGTATCATTCCTGTTCTCCTACAAGGATAACGTTGGCATTAAATAACCCACAAAGGTTGATATGCCATTAAACAAAAACACCAAACAAAACTTAAAGTCTCCTATTGGTGTACTGTTTTAGAAACCTGATTTTTCAGGAACTTAACTCGTGTATATATATATATATATATATATATATATATATATATATATATCAACCACCTCCCACCCTTCCCTCCTTTGACTATTCTGGCTATATTAATTATATCCATTGGATCTGAAGAAGTCCTGTTAATTTTGGTGTTATTGATATTCATATCAATATCCATAAAAAGTAAAAAGTAAAGTGGGCGACCTTAGACGAGGGTGACCCGAAGGCTCCCTTTTCGATAGCTACTACACCAAGGTGTAGGGGAGGGCGCTACTCATTTCCCTGGATTGCACCACCTTACCCTTGATCCTTACTTTATAATGCTGAGTATTAAGCAAGATAGCATCAAGTACCATTTTTTGAGTCTTTGGTATGACTCGTCCTGGGATTGAACTCAGGTCTCCCGGGCTATTGGCGAACACTAACCATTATGCCAATGTCAATACCCATAACTGGATGGAAATAAATTTATAATCCTAATGTGACCGGTTTTTGTTTTTCTTAAAGGTATATATATATATATATATATATATATATATGTGTGTGTGTGTCTGTGTGTCTGTGTCTGTTTATACATATATATATATATATATATATATATATATATATATATATATATAAGAAATGTAGAAAAAAACAAATAATTCAAAATTTGATGAATTTATGATGTAAGTCGACGTTGAACGTTTCGGTTATTATAACCTTCTTCAAGGCTTGAAATTCATGAAACATATTGTTAAAATAGCGATAGATGTTTGATGAAATAAAAGGGGAAAAGAGTATATCAAAAGAAAGAATAAAAAAAATGAATAAAATGCTGACCATAATTTTATGAATCTTTCTTTTTATACACTCTTTCTTTTCTCCAGTTATTTCATACCTCTAGCAGAGATACAGTCGGTGCAAATTGGGACACAAACAGCCACGTTCAGGATTTGAACCTAGGTTGCTGATTCCATTTCCAACTTAGATAACCGTTATGCTTAGCAAGGCTTCCTCGCTGTCCAGTAGCAATGGATTTCACGAGACTAGCATTTCAACCATTACATCAGATGGGGGTGCTGTCATTGACGAAAACGTTAGACGAATTTTGCTCGAAAACTGGAACAACCTCGATGTTTATAGTTTTTTTATTTATTCAATAAAGTATTGTTATAACCACACCTCTTTCCTGCGAATATAAGTATGTCTGTCTGTGCGTCTATGCGTGTTCAATGTCTCATCTGGCAATGCAGTGAATTCTTAATCACATCTAAACAAGCAACTGGATCATATGGCAAATGTTTGAACGAAAAGAAAAGAAAATTTTTATCATTAAAGGTTTTCGGACTATTGTCTTCATCTTTATTGTTATTTCCACGACGTTTCGGCCGATATGTCCTCCGGCCTTCTTCAGGTGTTTGTTGTCTTAATTTCTGAGACGTTTCAGCCGAAACGTTGTGGAAATAACAATAAAGATGAAGACAATAGTACGAAAACTCTTAATGATAAAAATCATCAAGCTTCGTCTCAGGAATTTAGACAACTAAGAAAAGAAAATGGCTTTAAAAATCAGTCAGTGTTTCGACCTGTCAGTGGGGCTTATTATACACTGACTGTATCCCCTGTAGAAGTGTAAGAGGTTATGGAGGGGCCCGTGGTGTAATGGTTATCGTCGCAGGAATTGGACACGGTGACACGAGTTCAAATCCTGGACGAGAACGATTGCATTTCACATAGCACTAATACCCTTGGGAAAGGTATGTATCCAATTATTCTCCCTCCAGCTATGGGTAAATAGTAGGGCAGACTAGGTTCTTCAGCCTTAGTGAGGCAACTAGTCTAGGAGAGGGAAAACTCTGAATGCAAACCTGTTAAACTCCGCTTAAAAAATTGACCTTGTGTCATATCCTGCCTGAGCGGAGGGGTTGGGTAAATATGGTAGAAGTGTAAGATGGCTCCCACAAAGAAGAAGGTGTTCTGGGTATGACTCTAAACTGCATATAATGGTAAAGCTCCATTTCTGATGATCTGGTGAATTTCCATTACTCCCAGGTCCACTTAGACGAGAAGTCGGGATGCCTCTTAGAATTTCATCTATGGGCCAAATAGATCTGTCTAAATATTATTTGTATTAGACTGGAATACAGCATATCATAAATATTTATATCAAGAATAGCTATTTGAATTTGTAATTGTTTACTAAGGGTTATTATTAAGTTACTTGAAACCATATAACTGTGCGCAAACAAATGATTATTATTAAATAGAAATAATCACTTGAAGCTATATAATTATTAAAACGGCTCATTGGCCTTGTGGGTAGAGTGTTTGTCAGTGGTCTGGGAAACCTGGGTTCAATCCCACGTCGCGTCGTACCAAAGACTTTAAAAATAGTACTTGATACGTTTTTGCTTAACACTCAGCGATATAAGGTACATATCAAGGGTAAAGTGGAGCAATCAAGGGGAAGGAGTAGTGCCCTCCCCTACACCTCAGTGTAGTAGCTATTGAAAAGGGAGCCTTCTGGTCAACCTCGACTATGGTAGCCAACTTACATATAATTATTCGGCCAACACTAATGTTACGGCAAGCAAGGACTTACATGCGTCAGTTCTGTGCGGACACTGGATGTCGTCCAGAGGACCTGCCAGGAGCAATCAACGACAGAGACTGAGAGAGAGAGAGAGAGAGAGAGAGAGAGAGAGAGAGAGAGAGAGAGAGTCAAAGGACACCATGCTATTATCATGACTTGATCATCATCATCATCATTAGTATTAGAAAACTTGCGCAAATGAATTTTATTAGAACATGTGATATCATAACTAAGAATCAACTACATCCAAAACATGAATGCAATTCCCTAACCTTTAGGCATAAAATAACCCTATACTTGTTGACGTGCCGTTAAAATCAATAAATTAATTTATGCGCATATAATCTTTATTAGAAAAATATGTTATGAGAAAAACAAAATAAATTTTATTAGAATATTTGATATCATATAACTAAGAATACGGAGGTGCCCGTGGTGTAATGGTTATCGACGCCGGCAATGACACGAGTTCAAATCCTGGACGAGACTGACTGCATTTCACATAGCACTAATACCCTTTGGAAAGGTATGAATCCAATTATTCTCCCTCCAGCTATGGGTAAATAGTAGGGCAGACTAGGTTCTTTAGCTTTGGTGAGACAACTCGTCTAGGAGAAGGAAAACTCTGAATTCAAACCTGTTAAACTTCGCTTAAAAAAAATTGACCTTATATCACATCCTGTCCGAGTGGAGAGGTGGTAAATATGTATAACTAAGAATCAACTACATCCAAAATATGAATGCAATTCCCTAACCTTTAGGCATAAAATAACCCTATGCTGGTTGACATGCCGTTAAAATCAATCAATAAAAATACCGCTTTTTTTACATACGGACGTACTTTATATATAGAATGACTGTGTAAATATTGCTCCTTGTCTAATTGGTAAGGGGGTGGATGTTAAAACACACCTGAAAAAGGCTGGAGAAGGAAACGACCGAAACGTTCAGCTTCAGAAAACACCAAGAAGATCCATGAGTAAACCGGCTCAGAGGCTATTATCCAAAAAACGAAGATCAGAACACAAGTACAAAATTCACCCAGGAGATTTACACAATACTTGGTGCGACAGAAAGCGCACTGCCTGAATCTTAAGTTCAGCCTTTAAAGACAAAAATGCTGTAACATGTCGTAACTCCTTTTAACAAAGCGAACAGAAATGTTCACCTCCATTAATAGGGCAAAGACACATCCGGGTCCATGCATCATGTTCCGATACAAACGAAGGGTCATAAAAGTATTTTCCGATTAATAAGAAACTGAACCACTACTTTCAGCAAGCCAATCTGACCCTTCCATACACTATGTAGGAGTACCTGATTTGAACCAACAAGCAGAAAGGATCTAAGCTGCAGAGGAAGAACACATCCAGCAAGTGGCTCAACCATCAGCGACAACTTTCCATCAGCCTCACCTCGCACGTCGATTTTCCACATGATCCCTCTTAAATACAATACAGTTAAATTTACCTTGAACGAACAAGCGAACGCCATTCCAAACGACTATAAAATCTTTCTTTTTATATAACAAACAAGTCTCACCTTCATTGTTGAATTACTTCTCACTTCTTTTATAAGTTTACGTGATTTATGGAAAAACAATTTGCCTTAAGAATATTATATTCGTAAAAGCCCTATCCTCATTCGGCTGTATTATAGCTCCCGTTGCGGCCCACTAAACGACTCAAACGAATGTTGCGTAGATTTGTTCAAGACAAGATTAATCAGTCACAGACCGGGATTGAAACCGTACAAGTCAGCTTCTAAGTGAGAAAAAAAAAGCAAAAACGAATTCCAAAAATATTCATATATTTATAGGTTGGTTGGTTGGTTGGTTGATTATTTTACGGCATATCAACCCTTTTCGGGTCATTTAACGCCGATTTAAATTTTAAACAATTCAGTTTAATAAAGAATAGTTTTTTTTTACAAATTGTTAAATGGAAAAAACAGTTCAGTTCAATGTTAAAACAGTTCTATTTTAAACAATTCAGTTTAGCATAAGTACACAGTTTAGTTCTATTTAAAAACAGTTCTACTTCAAAAAGTTCAGTTTAGCATGAGTACGCAGTTTCAATGTCAAAAGTAGTTTTATTTCAAATAATTCTGTTTACCATAAACACACAGTTTAGTTCTATTCGACCCAAAGATAGGACCCTATCAGGTGCTACCACTTTGGGCCAGAGTGGACCTAGGAGTGATGGCAATGAATGAGAACTCCGCATTCCCAAAAGTTCTAGCATCACTGGTACCTCGCTATCAGATTGTTCAGTGTCAATACAGGACATTCGTTGAGGGGATCTTATCCCTCTGCAGAGAAGTAGTCGGTGTATTCTGCAGCCCCAGCCGACTGAGGAATATATTTATGGGTTTCTTATGCCAACTTGGGCATTTCACTTCTTTAATACCTTCTCCCATCAACTTTTAAGAAATCAATATTATCATCACCATTATTATTATAATTATTCCTCGCGAGTTTTTCATACCAGCGTTAGCTGATAGTCTTTCACTGGAATCTAAGTGACAGCAAGTCTCCTCAAGTCTCTAGGACTCTTCTCAGTATTTGACCAATCTTAGTAATGCAGTAGTTTGGATGGTCTCTGCTTGTCGTCCGATTTCCAACTCTTTCAGCTCCCTTTCCAAGCCTTTGAGGACCGTTCCAAGCACGCTTATTACCATTGGTATCACCGACACTTTCATGTTCTTGAACTTTTTTAATTCTCTGACAAGTTCTAAGTACTTATCTCTCTTTTTGCTTTCTTTTATTTTCACCCTGGTCCATCGGGGTGGCAAAGTCCACTATTCGGAAGGTTCTCATTTTTTTATTGATTATCACTAGCTCTGGTCAGTTGTTAGTATTTACTACTTGAGAGTTTTTCATATCAGCTTTATCTGATAGTCTTTCAATGGAGGTTAAGGGACAGCAAGTCTCCTCAAGTCTCCAGGACTCTTCTCAGTATTCTGGCCGATTTCAATAATGCAGTAGTTTGGATGGTCTCCACACGTCCTCTGATTTCCAAGTCCTCCAGTCCCTTTAAAAATACTTTGGTGAATGTACCAAGAGCACCAATAACAATTGGTATAATTGTCGCTTTTGTGTTCTTCAGTTTTTTCAATTCGCTCGCAAGGTTGAGGAACTTGTCTTTCATTTTTTCTTTCAACTTTACTCTGTGGTCCGCTGGAACAGCAAAGTCCACAATTTTGCAAGTATGATTATTATTATTATTATTATTATTTATTCCTTTAGAGCTTTTACATTAGTGTTAGCTGATGGTTTTTCCCTGGAGTTTGAGAGACTGCAAGTCTCCTCATGTCTCCATGACTCTTCTCAGTATTCTGGCTGTTCTCAGCAATGCTATCATTTGGATAGTTTCTACCCGTCCGCAAACTTCCAAGTCCTCCAGGCCTTTGAATAATCCTTTACTTATTGTGCCAAAAGCACTAATTACAATTGGCATAATCGTCGCTTTCTACAGCTTTTTCAATTCTCTAGCAAGGTTGTGGTACTTATCCTTCTTTTCACATTCTTTCAGATTTATTCTGTGGTCCACCGGGACAGCAAAGCCAACAATTTTGCCCATTCTAATTTTTATGTTGATTATTATAAGGATTGGTCTTCTGGCCGGAATTAGGTGATCCGTTTGTATGTTCAAGCCGTTGTATCAATGCTGGCAAATCCTCTTCCTCCCTCTTTTCTTGATACATATAGTCTGTCAACGTCGTCTCTGGGATGTAAAGCCTTATGTATGGTCATTAGTTTTCTTGTTCTTTGGTCCATTTGTTTAAGTTCATCTCTAGTCCACTTGAGAAAGGGTCCCGAATATCTAACGAGGGGCACAGCCCATGTATTTATTCCTTTGATGAGGTTTCTGCTGGAGACTTTTGGCTCGAGTAGTTTTCCAGTTCTCCTGAGATATTCTTTTCGAATCTTGTCTTTCATTTCCACTTGTTTGATGGTGCCAGCCTCCAAGATACCCAAGATACCCAAGTATTTGTAGGTTTCATTTTCTCCGAGCGTTCTAATTTTGTCGTTATTTGGTAGTTCCATTCCGTCATTCATATGTCGTTTGCCACTTTTCATGACAAGCATGGCACATTTTTCTATGCCAAATTCCATTCCTATGTCCTGACTGTATATTCTAACGGCGTGTATGAGAATTTCCAGTTCTTTTTCATTTTTTGCAAATAGTTTAATGTCATCCATGTACATAAGGTGATTGATCTTCTCTTGCGATCTGCTAAGTTTGTATCCGGCTGTGCATTTTCTGAGTATGTGGTTAAGTGGTATCATGGCTATCATGAATAGTAAGGGTGACAGTTCATCTCCTTGGAAAATCCCTCTTTGGATCTTTGTTTCAGCTAAGCTTCTTCCTCCTGCTGTCAGCTCCACTCTTCAGGTTGGCATGGTCTTTTCCATGAAGTTTATGACTTCATGTGATATTTTGTACATTTTGAGACAGTGTGCTCCTTTAGAGTTTTTCACATCAGCTAACACTTATGATCTTTCACTGGAATTTGAGTGACAGCAATTCTCCTCAAATCTCCGGGACTCTTTTCAGTATTCTGGCCGTTCTCAACAATGCTGTTGTTTGGATGGTCTCCACGGGTCCTCCAACTTCCAAGTCCTCCAGTTCCTTTAATAGTTATTTAGTTACTGTACCAAATGCACCAATCACGATTGGTATAACCGTCACCCTCATGTTCCATAGGTTTTTTGATTCCCTAGCAAGGTCTAGGTACTTATCCTTCTTTTCACTTTCTTTCAGTTTTATTCTGTGGTCAGCCGGGATGGCAAAGTCCACAATTTTGCAATTTCTCTTTTTTTGTTGTATTTTTATTATTATTACTATAATCATTATTATTTGTTTGGTTTTTTTTTTTTTTTTTTTTTTTCATGCCTCCGTTCTTCTCATATTAACCTTTAAAATTATCTTTACACAGATTATATACAATATTAATTAAAAAAAAAACATACATGCAGATCAAATTCAATTAAGGTATTCAACCCGTAATACAATTAAGGAAGGTAATAAATTATATTAATTAATTGTTTTATTTGTGATAATAGGTTGTGAGCTAAAGTAAAAACTTTTGAATTGAAATGTAAGTGGTATTTGATAGATCAGGCAGATAGACCTTGGTTCCATTGCATTCAGCCCTGTTATAACAAAGGTTGTTTCGAAATCGGCTGGTATGACATATTAAAATAAATATTTTGAAAACGATGTCGGCTGACTACGCGTTACGTGTTTATGGAAAGTTTTTAGTAATTACGTAAGCATCAACAGAAATATGACAAGAAAATATAAAAAAGAAAATTTCGAAGTCAAGAATTCAGAGTCAGAGTTGGTCGGTGAATTTGCATCGAACAGTATCAGGTCAAGAGTTCTGGCGGCGTCTTTGTTGGGCAGGGCTTGGTCTGAATGAGGAAAGTGAATTCGATGTATTTGTCTCGTCTCCCACGAATGAAGCCATCTGCGTTTCTGATCACATGACACATATATTCCTTTCTATTTCTCTCTTGTTTCATGATGGCTACTAGAAAAACAGTAGCGCTAATAAATGACCAGGATGACCAGCTAGAACCTATATACATCAGCTCTGTGCCCATACAGGATGTAGCTTTGAAAACCTACCGAGAGCGATGGACGATAGAGAAGGGTGGCGGGAGAGAGTCAGGGATATCTGATCTGGCGATACGTCACGAAGATGATGATCTATCTTGTATACATGTAGAAACTATCTTTTCCTCACATCAAACTACAAGCTTTCCTTAAAGGGCACGTTTCTCTTCAAAGTGTCTCTGCTCGATCATGGCTCTTAAAATGTTGTAAAAACCGCATTAAATCCTGTAAAAGAATTTAGAAGACCTTCAGCCTGACTAGTTTCTTTTTTTATGTTCGCATTGTCTGAAAAAAATCTGAGTTATTTATTTTCCGAACATGAAAACATTTTTCTGACAGACGCTAAAAGAATTCGGACAGGTTTTGACATCGTAAGTCTTGCTCGTCTGTTAAAACGTCTTCTGTTTCTTTCATAAGCGGATCTGTCGTCTCAAAATTACACCAAGCTAATAATTTATTTAAGACTGGAAACCTGACTCCCCTACGAGTGGCAAATGCTCATTTTTATTTGTCTTTATTACTTCAACACTTCTCTTGTTTACCGTAGGACACTTTTTTCTTTTTCTTTTTCTTTTTTTGTCAAACGTCGCGGTACACACAAATGCAATTGATCTTACGATGTAATCTAAGAAAGTAATACGTTGAAACGATAAAAATGTAGATTTTAATATTCACTAGACGATATGGGAACCCACAAAATTAACAGCCGCTTGACTGGAACGTGCTATATTTTCAAAGTGAATGTATTATAAATGTTTTACCTCCAATACCGGCTCATTGGCCAAGTGGGTAGAGTTTAAAAGACTTTTAAAATGGTACTTAGTACCTCCTTGCTTAACACACAGCAATATAAGGTAAGTGTAGCGGTCGTGTCGATATTGCTATATGGATGCACTACATCGACGCTAACAAAACGGCTGGAGAAGAAGCTAGACGACAATTACACAAGAGGATTGCGAGCAATATTGAACAAGTCCTGGCAGCAACACCCCACAAAGCACCAACTATACGACCACCGACATCCAATCACGAAAACTATCCAAGTTAGACGAACCAGACATGTAGGACACTGCTGGAGAAGCAGGGACGAGCTCATGAGTGATGTACTCATATGTACCCCCGCATATGGCCGAGCAAAAGCAGGATGACCAGCTCGAACATACATACAGCAGCTCTGTGAAGATACGGGATGCAGCCCTGAAGACCTGTCAGAGGCGTTGAATGATAGGGAGAAGTGGCGAGAGAGGGTCAGGGATATCCGTGCTGGTGGCGCGACATGATGATGATGATGATGATCAAGGGTAAAATGGAGCAATCCAGGGAAAGGAGTGGCGCCCTTCCCTACACCTCGGTGTAGTAGCTATTGAAAAGGGAGCCTTCTGCTTGCCCTCGACTAAAGGGAGACAACTTTATTTACTACCTCTATTAAAAATCTCATGATGATTTTCTTTGTTAGCTAGATTAGAATCACCTCCCAACAGATATATGATAGATTTTTACTCTTCTGCGGTTATTTTCGGTCCTCAGATTAAGAAATTGTGTTCATTCTATATTTGTATTTACATTTTTGTGCTGTTTCGTAAGAGAGTTTGCATTCAGGCATATGATATCAGGTTTGGTTTGGTTTGGTTTGGTTTCTTTGTTTAATGGCATATCAACCTTTTTAGGTTATTTAATGCCAAAGCTTTCCTCCTAGAAGAACAGTAGTGATACTATTTAACCCATAGCTGGGAGGATAAGAGGGTTTATACCTTTCCCAAGGGTATTTACCCGAAAGTGAACGTAATAGCGTGACTGAAATACGAACTTGCTTACTACGATTCCGCAGTCCATTGCTTTAACCATTACACCACAAGAGACCACCATGATATCAGGTATTCCAGTCATATATAAATGATTTGCAAACAGTTGTATAATTTCCAGTATTCCTATATAATACTGATAATTATATGGTTTAAAGTAAATATTTCTGTTTAATAATAATCCTTTGCTTGCACACAGTTATATGGCTTCGATTAACTTATAATAATTCTTAGTAAGCAATTATAGCTTTAAGAGACGATTTTTAATACAAATAATTTACAGTTATATGGTATCAAGTGCTGGGTATTGGCTTGAAGATCCTTTTGACATGTCACATAAATTAGTGTGGGTGACACGCCAGAGAGAAGTCGGACACCGGAAAAAATAAACAGGAAATTCCTAAAGTAAACAGGACGCCACTGTTCCCCACCCCAAGTGCTGCATAAATTCCATGGGTGGCATGCTAGAAAGAGGCGTGTCTACTTAAAACATATTGGCGGCAAATTGGAGGTGTGACGACAAGAATTTGCGTGGGCCGCCAAAATATTAAATAACCAGTTGAGACGAGCAGAGACTAGAAGGAAGGCCGGCTGAAGGCAACTACTAGACTTCACGTCGCTCTGAGCTCAGGCTTTGCACCAGACTGCCTCCGGTTGAGAGGTAAATAAAAGCCTGCGATATACAAGACTCACGAAAGTAATAAAGTGAGGAGAAACTAAGATGATTCGATGCCTTGAGATGGCTCTGTACGAGACTCACGATATGTCATATAAGTAAAAACGATTGGATGAATAACACGGATAATTATCTTGTGTGCACATTCTTTATTCACTTCATAACGTCTTCTTTACATACATTACCGACCGTACATTTTGGGAATTACTCTCTGGACCATCGATGGAAAACCCAGTCCTCAATGTGGGAGGTTCTTGACTAATTAAAGATTAAATCTAACGTCTAAATTTTTGCGAATCTTGGATCACCTGACTTGGATAATCCAAGTTCTCAAATTGATCTCGTGGTCATCACCTGTCAGTTAAACTTATCTGACACCGACAGTTTAATTATCTCTCAAATAATAAATACAACCTTGGTTTCTTTGTTTAATGACATATCAACCATCGTATGTAACTTAATGCCAAATCCATCCTTGTATAAGAACTTCGGTGATACTATTAAACCCATAGCTGGGAGGATAAAAGGGTTCATGTCTTTCCCAAAGGTATTATGCAGAAAGTGAACGTAATAACACGACTTGCTTACTTCGAGGCCGAACTTTCACGAGCGTTTCCGGAAAGAATCGGAATATGCCGAAACGCCTAGCTAATCAAATTTAAGATAAAATAATTCAATCAATTTCTTTACTAAGTTACAAACTAGTGTAAACATGAATTTATCTCAGCTAAGCGAAAATCTACAATGTGCAGAAATATTGATCCAATTCTGCCAAGAAAAAAAAAACACCTTATTGGCAAAATTAAAAGTTGCCGGGCATGTGAGCATCCTTGCCACCAAAAAAAAATGAGGAAAAGTTATGCCTGGAGATGCCGTAACACCAAATGAAGGACCTGGATTATTATTAAATTGTTAGGTGAAAGTACAGAATAGTTACAAAACACCCCCTCCCCATGGTAAGAATGGATTTCTAAATTAACACGTTATTACTTCTGCATGGTACAATAAGCGCATAAATACGAAAAAAAATATTTAAAAAGACAAAAAAAAAATGATACACAACCCACCGCCCAATAGATAAAATAAAAATTCAAACTATTTTTTCGTATAGAAAATGACCATACATTGTCTTTTTCTCTCTTTTTTTTTCTTTTTTTTTTTTTTTTGTCTTCATGCGTTTTGTCAACAAATTGATTGACTTATTTTATCGTCTGCTTGCTTAAATTTCGTTCCGGAATTTTCCGATTCTTTCCGTTATCGGCCCGGAAACGCTCGGGAAAGTTCGGCTTTTTTGCGGTAACATAGATACATAAGTACCCCTGACACTTTCTCGCCATTCATCCCTATCCTCCATCGCGCCTGGTCAGTCTTCTAGACTGCATCCAGTGTCTGCAGAGAATAGGTCCTTGCTGGTTGGCTAATACTAGTGCGTCCATGTGAAGGAGTGCATTATGAGTTTGTCCTTACTTCTCCAGTGGTACTCAAGTCTTATTCATCTTACTTGGATGGGTTGTGAGATAGGAGGCAGGCGGCACTACAACTGCTCTTTTGTTGAGTGCTGCTTCCAGGATTTGTTCAGAACAGCACGTAGAATTCTTTTGTAGTTCTCATCTAAGGTTATGTCTATACGTTTCATTACCGTCCATGTGGTGCATCTATATCGTAGTTTTGACACAGCCACACTTTAGAAGAAGCCATCTTCACTGTCTAAACCCTCTAAAATTAGTAGACCAGTTCTTATACCTCAGCATCAACATCTCATCTACTGAAATTGATAATATACGCCAAGTGAAGGCATGGGGTACTATTGGCAGATTATCGAACTTATAGAAATCTGATCGATCCGATGACGAATTTAACAATTATTCACTAAAAGTTTCCGGCTTAAAAACGATCTTCAGTTGATTAGAAAGGACATTCCCGCTCAACAGGAAAATATTTTTGCATATTCACACTCACTGTCATCATGATCATCATGTCGCACTATCAACACGGATATTTCTGACCCTCTCTCGCCGCACCTCCCTATTGTCCATTGCTTCCGGCAGGTCCTCAAGTCTACGTCCCGTATCGGCACAGAACTGTTGCATGTAGGTTCGAGCTGGACGTCCTGCCTTTGCTCATCCATGTGAAGGGGTCCACAGGAGTTCATCACTTATGAGCTCGTCCCTACTTCTCCAGCAGTGTCCCGCATGTGTAGTTCGTCTAATTTTGATAGTTTTCGTGATTGGTGGTAGGTGGCTGTACACCTGCTGATTTGAAGGATGCTGTCTCCAGGACTTGTTCAATATTGCTTGCAGCATTCTTGTGTAATTGCCGTCAAGCTTTTTCTCGATACGTTTAGTTAGCCTCCATTAGTATCCATATAGCAGTATCGACACGACCGCCGCTTGGAAGAAACTGCGCTTCATTTTATCGGTCAGGTTTGACTTCCATATGACCGATAGGCTATCGATAGCTGTCTATGCCTTTGCTAGTCGCGAGTCGATGTCGGTCTCGGTTGATGAGACACTGCTTCCTAGATAGGTGAACTTGTCAACTAGTTTCAGAGTGCTACCTTTTAGTGTGGATATGTCGCCTGTTTGCACATATATTCCGTCTTGTGTGCATTGACATGGAGGCCGATGCCTGCAGCGGCTCGTTCCAGACTATGTAGCAGGGTTTCGGAATTTGGATAGTCAAAAATAAAAGAGGAGGTGTATTTCCGGCCAAAATTTAAAAACTATTTCAGAGATTTTATCTTATAATCTATCCTGTTCAGAAAAAAAAAACCATTGGATTTATTTTTCTTATGAGAAAGGCAAGCTTTCTTAACTTTCATTGTATTGGTTCATATATCGTATTATAATGGAGATTATGTTTCTGTTTCTGACGGAAATGACGCCATCAATGACGTCACAATTTTCTTTATTTACGTTATATTCTCTGTGATTATTAACTCATCATTATTTAATCTTAATTAGTTTCATATTTATTAACAATGTCTTTATTAAAGTCTAGTTAAGTTAGTTTTACCACAAAACAGCTCGTGATATCAATACCAAATTTATCCGACTTCCCACCAAGTCATATTTAACGTAAAGTCATTTTATAGTGGTGCCGAAGACCACACACGAATCGAGACTCATATATGGCTATAACGAAAATGTTTGATCCCCTTAGCATTCCCTATTTTTGGGCGCCCCAGTCCTATCAAGCAGGTATTACCTGTAGTGATAGCAACCTAGGAACACGTGGTCGGCTTAAGGAAAAAAACACCGGCCGCAATGACAGGCAGCCTCCAGAAAACCAGGTTTGAACCCCGTGGATTTAATGCACAAGTATCTATTTGACACAAAGTTATTTTATAGAAGGGAGCCAAGCTCAAATTGAGTCTCATGAGTGAAATAGAAAATGCTTAGTCTCGTCGGCATTCTCCTTTTCCAGGAGTGGCTGCCACCTGGTGTTCGCGCCGGGTGGGCCTCTAAAAAACCAAGAGAGTGAGCCCGTTGGATTGGTATTCGTACGACTTCCCATCAAGTCAGATTAGATACATGCGTAACCATTACCAAAAAAATTCTTGATCTCGTCAGTAATTCCTATTTCGAGACGCCTTATGCGTCAAGCGATAAACCAAGCAGGTATTGTCTGGGAAGAAGGCCCTCGGGGGTCAGGCGATCAGTAATAATAACACCCACCTAACGCAAGTGCCAAGGTGACCCCAGTAATGTCAGATCAACAGATACTTAGTTCTCGGTTTATGAGACGTGCTAAGCATGGGAAGGGTGTGTTTAAAATTTGCCGTGACAGCTTGGTTTGTTTATTTGCTTATTTACGTGATTATATGTCTCTTCAAATTTGTCCATCTTATTTCAAATTGGCGCCATTTGGTCTGATGTTAAATCTATTTGGAGTCAGTGTCTGCAGACGTTTTACATTAACACTAATTCCTATATTTATGAATAAAAAGAGTTCAATATCATCGATAGAGCATATGTGAAGATTGCGTAGACACAGAGTGAATGGTGCTTAGTGACAGTTCGTTTCTCACCTATGTGAACATCAGAACGAGAGTTGGTCTGATTATCACATGGGAGAGAAACTTTTTGCTAATTTATTTTTGCTTACAGGGTCAATGATGTAGAAATCGGTAATAAATAATAACTAATAATATCTGTTTTGATTGTATAATGTCCAACTAGAAATAATAAAATCTACTATCTTGAGTTTAGAAGAAAATAGACTTGTAATATTATCATAATTGTTTCATAATATAATCTGCAAGTTGGCGGAGTGAGTATGCATCTTCTTTTAATTAAAGATTCGTACAGAATTTTTATTTCATCAAAAGACCAAATTCTGGTTTGATGATCATATAGGCGTGAAACTGACAGTCATCAAGCGCCGTTGACTCGGGCTCTACGCTGTTTATGGAAGACAATATATATATATATATATAATCATAATATTGGCTTAAGAAATGCGTTTCTGATGAAAATATAAAAAAAGAACATTATTTAGCACAACGTCGCTTTATAGGGAATGTTCTAGTTCACGAATCTGAAACCATTGATTTAACGACTGATATTTACGACATATTCTCTCCTCACATCAAATAAATCCACAATAATATGGAAGACTAAAAGACATATATAAACAACCTTTTTAAAGATATCACTCGTTTCCTTTATAAAATGAAGATTTCAATTTTCCAGAATTCTACATTTAATCTGAGGACACTATTCCTAAAGAGAAACATGTCTCACCTTATTTTCCATGGTATCTTTTTTTTTCATATATATATATATATATATATATATATTATTTTACAGTATTGAATAAATTTAGAGGGCTGTTGCAACGCGAAATAATAATTATTTGAGTCTAATTAATTTCAAAGAAAAACTTCATCGTCAGATACTTTTTATATATAAATGAACACGATGCTGGAGGTTCAATCTTTTTTATTACAAAATACACACACACACACATATATATATATATATATAAAGATTGTTGCGAGTCCAACGAGAGAAATGCAAATATTCTCAAATAAATAGGTCTGCAAATGATTTCAAATTTGGTATTTAAGTTTTATTATATTATATACTTGTGCTCTACACGTGTTTTGAGCTTTTACGTTTTCTTCAGGAGATTTAAATATGTAAGTTAAGTTCCGCGTGTTCTTTTCATTGTTATTCCGTTATTTCGATTTTGTTTAGTTCTAGATTTTATTTTGGAGTTAATTGTTTGTAAAGACATCAGGTCAATGTAAATACTTTTGTGTGTATGTATCGAGTGGCTGTATATATTTACTCTCCATTTTCAAGAGTACTGGGAGGATTTTTATCCTCCTTTATGCTTTTTTTTTTTTTTTGCTTTTCTTTCTTTTATTTTTAGTTAATTGTTGCTTTTTTATCTTTTATTTTAATGTATATGTATATATGTATATGTATATGTACATACATGTGTAAATGTGTGCACGCATAAACACACACACACACACACACACACATATATATATATATATACTAACGTATATATACACAAATGTTTTTCAAGGGTATTGGGTGGGTTTAATGTGTGGGAAAATGCATTTGACCCCACACATAGATGTATTTTCAAGCTAGTCTGTGTGTGCATGTGTGTGTGTGCGCGCACAGTTAGGCTCTGTTTGATGTTGGTTTAAATCTATCTTTAAGTGCTTTCTTTTATTTAGAGTAAAGAGTAGTCATCAGTCTGGTATATAAGCCTTATTTTAAAGTCTCCCTCGTTGCATTTATAAAGATGTTTTAATGCATAAAGTTTTCTATTTTCTGTTAATTTAATGTTGCTTTGATATAAAGAGACTCTTTTGTTCAGTGCTTGAAAACAACCAATATATATCTCACAGCAGTTTGTGTATTTGATTATGTAGACTATATTTTTTAACTGTAAGTTTAATTTCTAATTACCAGAATGTTGTTCTTGGGTTTTAGAAGGTTGAGGACTTTTCTCCTATTATTTTATTGCATACTTCACATCTTTTAATTTTGTATTTTGAGTGTCTATGTGTTACGTGTTCCTCAAATTTATTTGTGGTCAATGTATATTTTAAGCGGTTTTTTTTTTTTTTTGTTTTTTGTTTTTTTTTAGATAACGTTCTTAAACAAGCCTGAGCTCTTTTTTTTAATTTTTTGCAAAGTTAAATGATTTCATTTATTGCTATATACCAGTCGCATTTTAACGTCAGTAATTTGTTTACACACAGTTTGTTCTATGTAACCCATAGATAGGATCCTGTCGGGTGCTACCTTTCCGGGTCAGAGTGAACCGAGGAGCAATGGCAATGAAGGGGCACTCTACATTCCCCAAATCTCCAAGATTGGAGCCTCATCATTAGATAGTTTAATTTCATATCCAGAAAACTCGTGGAGAGAGTCTTAACCTTCTGCAGAGATGCAGCAGGTATATTCTTCACCCTCAGCCGACTGTCTTGTCTAAATTCTTTGATATTTCAGTCTATAGCTCTAGGGTGCTTTTGTTGTATACTGAGACATATGCTTAGGGTTGTTCATTGCTATGTTTTTTTAGGATGCGTAGATCTTCTAGTGGTCTTTTTACTGCTAATTCGAATCCCATATTTATTAGTGTTGCCAGATATCTCTTCTGGAGGAGGGTTACGCGTAAGTCTTTGAGGCGAGTTGGTTGGAGGTTTTTCTCAGTGACAATGGTGCACATCTAACATGTTCTGGTGTAAGGAATGGGTTTTAGGTAGTTTTGTGGGTGTTGACTTTGGAAATAGGGGTAGTGTTGGGTATCTGTGGGTTTGTGGTAAATGTCTGTGATAATTTGGCCATTTTCATTCTTACTGAGGACGTCTAAAAATGGAAGTTCTTTAAAATTGTGTTCTCTGGTGAATTTTATTTTAGGGTGTAGGTTTTGAAGAAAGTTATGTAAATCGTTAATGTTGCCCCATGAGTATTCCCAAAATATGAAAAACAGTCATCTTGGTAGCTTTTTCATGATCTAATAAAATCAGTTTTTATTTTTTTTTATTTTTTTTTTTTTTTACCCTTTAACCTATCTTATTCTAGCGAAAACTAAAAATCAGCTTCTACTTGGGGGGGGCTAATACATAAAAACAGCCAGAAAAAATATCCGCAAAAAAGAAATTTAAAAAAAAAAATTTCAGAATTCAATGCGGGGGATCTCTTTGTTATATAAATTTAACGTAAGATAATCACCCCTTCTGGGCCAGCAAGCATTACTGACGATAGCGGTAAAGGGACATGTAACCATTTTTTTTTTTTCATTTTTTGTAGGGAAATCAGATGGAGAAGGTGGAGGTGTTAACTAAGCTTATTTGTGTTAGGGATTTTTTTTTCGCAATGAAATAAAAAAAATTGTGTGTTAAATAAAAAAAAGGGAGAAGGGATTTTGTTAAGTCATGAAAAACTTTAAAATAAAAAAAACGTCCACGTTTCAGCAGAAAAAGAGAAAATAAGACACACTGTGTGGTGAGGGGCACTAACTTTGGCCAATTTTTTTCTACTAATTTGTTTACAAGTCCCTTTACCGTTATTTCTGGTCGTCTGCAATGCTTACTGGTTCGGAAGTGGGTGATCATTTTATCTTAAAATTATATAACAAAGTGATCCCCCATCTAAATTCTAAAATATTGGATTTTTTTCCAAATTTCATCTTTGCGGGTATTTTTTCAGGCTGTTTACATGTATTCGCAAAAAAAAAATAGAATCTGATTTTTAGTTTTCGCTAAAATCCGATGGGTTAAAAGGTAAAAATTTACCGATTTCCCCTATGTTAAGGTTAGAGTGGCGTACGTTGGTACCATTCTAATTATCATGGCTGTCTGTGTGTCATTTTAACTGTCGAATTGGAATGAGTAATTATTTAGGATTAGTTCGATATCATCAGTGATCAATTTTTTGTCAGATCTTGTGTGTAATGTTTCTGAACATTTTTCTGTCCAAAATTTGTGGCTTCTTTTCCTAATTAATATCAAGCTCTGTAACGTCAAAGTGTGTTGGGATCAGTTTTTTTTTTTTTGTGGTGTTTAAGAAGTAGATGTCATATCTAATGTTTCTTTTTTTCTTATATAAAGAGAGCCTATTTACCCAACCCCTCCGCTCGGGCAGGATATGACATAAGGTCAATTTTTTTAAGCGAAGTTTAACAGGTTTGAATTCAGAGTTTTCCTTCTCCTAGACTAGTTGCCTCACCAAGGCTGAAGAAACCAGTCTGTCCTACTATTTACCCATAGCTGGAGGGAGAATAATTGGATTCATACCTTTCCCAAGGGTATTAGTGTTATGTGAAATGCAATCAGCCTCGTCCAGGATTTGAACTCGTGTCGTCGTGTCCATTTCCCACGACGACAACCATTACACCACGGGCACCTCCAATAAATTCTTATATAAAGAGAGTGGTAATAGAATATATGGACTGGGGCATTGTCCTGGTGGAAATACTACTGACCCAATTTCAAGAGTCCTGGCCTCTTCCGACGGAATCTCTTCCTGAACTCCCTTAAAGCCTCAACATAGTAACCCTAACCCTAACCCTTTGGCCAATCAACTCTGGTCTATTGACTTCCTTACTCCTCCCACATCTCTCATCCTCCCTCACAGACTCCTTGCCTTCATTGAATCTCTTATGCCACTCAAAAACTGATGCTCGATTCATGCAAGATGCTCCAAAAGCAGTCTGAAGCATTCTATACGTTTCTGTGGTATTTTTCCAAATTTAAAACAGAATGTTATTGCATATCGTTCTTCTAAAGTGTCCTCCCGTCCAGATTGCATTGTTGAAATTCACCACCAGTGACAATCAGGCTTTAGTAGGGTGTATTCCAATTTCTGCTGTAGCTGTTGATTTGAACCTAAAATCATAAAAATTTGTCAGTCATCTCATAAGATGTATAGCAATAACATAGTGAATTTTCAAGAGTCTACGACAATTTTAAATGCCTGCACAAAAACAGTCTGGAAACTTATTGAAGGTACCACGTATCAAGGGTAAAGTGGAGAAATCCGGAGATAGAAGTTGCGCCCTCCCCTACACTTCGGTGTAGTAGCTATTGAAAAGGGAGCCTTTGGGTCGCCCTCGACTACGGTCACCAATTTTACTTACTTTAGTTAGGAAGTCCTTTTCTTTTTTAGGTAATGTTTCACTGTGTATTGCGTTAATTTTTGAGATGATATCATTGGGAATGTTTGTATTAAGTGATTTATAGTTAATTTCATCCTTTGGCATTTCTCGAATTTTTATCCTCTAGTTGTCATTCTGAATAAGACATATTCAGAATGACAACTGCGTTTCCCTTGTCTACTTCTTTTATGATTGTTTTTGCTTTCCCGTATATTTTTAACGCTTGTCTTTGCTTGGATGAGTGGTTGCTATGTATACACTTTTTTTTTCTTTTAAGTTCTAGAACTTTTCGAAGAATGTCTTTAAGTCACTTATATTTATCCTTGAAGAAGTTGGATTTATTTTTTTATAAGAGAGTCCTGCGTGTCTAGCCACACTGAAGAGTTCTGATAGAACGAAACAGTCTGTCTGTGGATGACTATATATATATATATATATATATATATATATATATATATATATATATATATATGTTATGGCATTTTTCTGTCAATTTGAGTTTTTGTTCAAATTCTTTGAGGTCTCTTTTTAATTCTCCTATATTGCTTTTGTGGGTAGAGCAAAATTTTACACTAAGTTTTAATAAATCAATTGGATTCCAGTCTAACTTATCCATATTTACCAACCCCTCCGTTCGGGCAGGATATGACACAAGGTCAATTTTTAAGCGGAGTTTAACAGGGTTGAATTCAGAGTTTTCCTTCTCCTAGACTAGTTGCCTCACCAAGGCTGAAGAACCCAGTCTGTCCTACTATTTACCCATAGCTGGAGGGAGAATTATTGGATTCATACCTTTCCCAAGGGCATTAGTGCTATGTGAAATGCAATCAGTCTCGTCCGGGATTTGAACTCGTGTCACCGTGTCCATTTCCTACGACGATAACCATTACACCACAGGCACCTCCCTGACGATAGAGTGATTATTTTAATTTTATGTTCTTGGTTTTATAGATATGTTACATAGACTGGTCTTTTTGTTCGACTTGTGTTGCCGAAAAAATGGTTTCTTATTGTGTTGTTATAATTTCTTGGGTAATTTGTGTTGTCAAAGAAAAGGTTTCTGACGTTGTCGTTATCAGTAGTGTTGTCTGTATGGTTCCTTCTCCCATTGTTCTGGTGCAATATACTGGAGGTTAATCAACTCATCCTGCATTTGTGGGTTTCTATGGTGGTTCGGCTATTTTTTGTGTGTGATGATATTTATGGGGATTTATTTTATTATTGCCTAAAAATGGTTTCTTACAAAATGGTAGTTGTTTTTAGGGTAGAGGGGCCAATTTTTGCGTGTAATGGTATGTATGGGGGATTCATTTTATTATTGCTTAAAAATGGCTTATTACTAAGTGATTGTTGTTTTTAGGGTAGAAGGGCCAATTTTTGCGTGGAATTGTTCGTATGGGGATTCATTTATTTGATGCAAGGAATTGTTTATGTGTTGGTGCTTGTTTTGATTATTCCATATGTTGTGTGGAGATATATGTTGTGTGGTAGTGTGGATTTTGGTGTTTTTTTTAATTGTATAGTTTTCTTTGCGGGTGATACTGCTGTGAGTCTGGTTGCTGTTGTGTGGGTTGGTTTTCTAATGTGTATGTGTAGGTTAAATTTTGTGTTATCTTTTTTTTTTCTGTTTTAGTTTTTCATCGTTTTCTCGATGTTTTTTTTTCATTTATTTTTAAATTTAGGGTAGATTTCTCAGCCATGTAGGTTTTCTGTCCAAGATGTTTTTAATTTTTCTTCCTCCTTTTTGTATTTTTTTCCTGTTGTTCCGATGGGAATTGATGCATTATTGGGGGGGGGACAATTATTGTGGAGCAAATTTTCTTGGTTTTTGTTAATAGTTCCTGGTTCATTTCTAGATATTTTTTGTCTAGTGTGCTGCTGTCTTTTAGAAGTTCTATATGACCTTTTTAATTTTATAAGGTTTAATTACCGTTGTCTTTTTTTTGGGGGGGGTCGTATCCTTTTTGCTTTGGGGCGGGGCGGATGAGCTCTTTTTATGTTCAGCTGTATCTTGTGGTGTAATTTTCTTCTAAAGATTTTGGGGAATGAAGATTTCCTCCATTCCCAAGACTTCTTGATAAATTATTGATGTTTCTTTGTTTTAATAGCATACAAGAATGGTATCTTCTTTCGATTGTGGAGGTTTGCTTACATTCAAGCTTTGGGGGGAATTGTATTGGGGGGGTATTGGGGGTATTTTTTCTGGTTTCATTTTGTTGGCTTCTTCTTGTATGTAGATTTCCTCTATATTTAGTAAATATCAACAATATATATATATATATATATATATATATATATATATATATATATATATATATATATATATATATATATATAATGTATTCTTATCTAATGATTGCTTGTTTCTTTGGGTTTTATGGCTTATTAAACTTTTTAGGTTATTTAATACCGAATCCATTCTTATACAAATAAACAGTTCTATTTCAAGCAATTCCGTTTAGCATAAGTACACAGTTTAATTGGCAAAACAGTTTTATTTCAAGCTATTCAGGTTAGTCAAAGAGTTCTAATTCAAACAATTCAGTTTAGTGTAAGTAAAGATTTTGTTTACACACAGTTAAATTTCAAAACAGTTCTATTTCAAACAATTCAGTTTAGCATAAGTACACAGTTTGGTTCTATTTGACTCATAGATAGGACCATATCAGGTGCTACCACTCCGGGCCAGTGTGGACCGGGGAGCAATGGCAATGAAATGGCACTCCGCATTCCCCAAAGCTCCAGCATTAGTGGAACTTTACTATCAGATTTTTTAGTTGGAGGGGGTCTTACCCCTCTGCAGAGATACAGTCGGTCTATTCTACAGCTCCAGGCGACTGGGTAATCTTATCTAATACTAATAATAGTGTGGTTTTGAATAATTATTTATCTCTAATAATAATTATTTGTTTGCACAGAGTTATATGCTTTCAAGTGACTAATGATAATCCTTAGTAAACAATTCTAGCTTTAAGTAACCATTCGTAATACAAATAATTTATAGTTAATCAGTTTAAAGTATTCTTATCTAATACTAATAATCTCTAAACAGATCTATTTGGTCCTAAGATGGTAACCAACTAAAAAATAACATTGCGGGTCAGAGTTGACCTTGGAATAGTTACAATAAAGGAATACTCTACATTCCTCAGAATTCCAGAATCAGAGCCTCACCACCGGATTTACGAGGATCATTAAATAAGTTTCCAGTCTTTTTTCGTCTGAGCACTTTTATTGATAGTACACACATGAAACTCTAGTCCCTTTCGAAGTAATCTCCTACGGCTGCAATGCACTTGTTGTACCGTTCCAACAACTTCTGGAAGTCCTCTTGTGTGTGCGTGTCAATGACCTTCGTCACAGCCTCTTTCGTCTCCTCAATTGTCTCATAACGACAGCCTCTGAGCTTAGGGAATAACGAAAAGTCACAGGGAGCAAGGTTTGGACTATAGAGAGGCTGAGGAACTGTTTTGATGCCCATTTGGTCAAATAGTCTGTGATAAGGAAGGAGTTGTGGACTGCTGTATTGTCCTGGTGGAAATGCCACTGAGCCGATTTGAAGAGTTCTGGCCTCTTCCCAAGGAATCTCTTGCTGAACTCCCTTAAAACCTCAACATAGTAACCCTAACCCAAACCCTAACCCTTTGGCCAATCAACTGTGGTGCATTGACTTCCTTACTCCTCCCACACCTCTCATCCTCCCTCACAGACTCCCTGCCTTCCTTGAATCTCTTATGCCACTCAAAAATTGATGCTCGATTCATGCAAGATGGTCTGAAGCATTCCATAGGTTTCTGTGGCATTTTTTGCAAGTTTTTTGCAACAGAATTTTATTGCATATCGTTCTTCCCCACGTCCAGATTGCATTTTTGAAATTCACCTGCTGTGACAATCAGGCTTTAGTAGGGTGTATTCCAATTCCTGCTGTAGCTGTTCATTTGGAGCTGAAATTATAAAAAATGGTCAGTCATCTCATAAGATGTATAGCAATAACATAGTGAATTTTCAAGAGTCTACGACAATTTTAAATACCTGAACAAAAAAGTCTGTAAACTTATTGAAGAAACCACGTCATTTATATATATATATATATATATATATATATATATATATATATATATATGGATACGTGAATGACAATATATATATATATATACATATATATATATATATATATATATATATATATATAACCGGCTCATTGGCCTATTTGGTAGAGTGTTCGCCAATGTCACGAGACATTGGGTTCAATACAAGGTCGAATCATACCAAAGACTTAAAAAATGGTACTTGATACCTCCTTGCTTAACACCCAGTACACAAGTACTTATCAAGGGTAAAGTGGAGCAATCCAAAGGAGTAGCGCCCTCCCCTATATCTTGGATTAGTAGCTATTGAAAAGGGTCCCTTTGGGTCGCTCTCGACTACAGTTGTCAACTTTACTATATACATATATATAGATATATGTCTCAATGTCTCACCGGTCCAGGACCAGGTGAGGCGTCCATCGTGCTGCTTTCAATGTGTACGTAAAAAAAAAAAAAAAGAATGAAATAAAATAAAATAAAAATTTTAAAAAAAGCACTTGACCGAGCAAAAGCAGGACGACCAGCTCGAACATACATACAGCAGCTATGTGAGGATACGGGATGTTGTCCTGAAGACCTGCCGGAGGCGATGAACGATAGGGAAAAGTGGCGAGAGAGGGTCAGGGATATCCGTGCGGGCGGCACGACATGATGATGATGATATATATATATATATATATATATATGATGACATATATATATATATATATATATATGATGATATATATATATATATATATATATATATATATATATATATATATATATGATGATATATATATATATATATATATATATATATATATATATATAAACTTAAATGGAAGAAACTTCAACTTCAGTTATAATGCCATTATAAATTTATTTCGAAGAGATTTTTTTCTCTCGCCTTCTCAGATGGCTTACACACTTTTGAGTCCCCGTGGTGGAATAACAAAGATGCTAGACGACGATATTGTAGAAAGCTAGGTCGGGCTACAATGTTACTAAAAGTTTCAAGTTTTTGGAAAGAATACAAAGCTCACATGCTTCATTTGAAGATTGTATTTTCCCACGATATATATATATATACCAAATACATGAATCTGTATATATATATATATATATATATATATATATAACTAAAAAATATGGGGGTGCACGCAGCGTAGTGGCTAACGTGCAGGATTATGAAATCGTAGTATGAGGGTTCAAACTCTGATAGCAACATAACGTTTACTTCTGAATTTATTCCCGAGGGAAAGGTATGAAATCCCTTATACTGACATCTATGGGTTTAATAGTACCACACTGTTCTACTAAGATGGATTTGGCATTGAATAATCCACAAAGGTTGATATACCATTAAGAATAAAATATACCAATGGAAGAAACAAAAAAAATGTTTGGCAAATGTAGAACTCTTGGTCGAATGATTGCATAGGCGTGAAAGTGATAGTCACTAAGCGCCGTTGACTCTGTGTCTACGCTATCTTGACTTAAAACTACATCTGCTTTATCACCGATATTGATTTTTTTTTATATAAATATAGTAAACATACGATTAACGATTATTATTACTAAAGCTGATGGTCTTTCACTGAAGTTTGATTGACAGCAAGTCTCCGCAAGTTTCCAGGGCTCTTCTCAGTATTCCAGGCGATCTCAATGGTACAAAAGTTTGGATGGTCTCTACTCGTCCTCTTATTTCCAAGTCCTCCAGTCCCTTTAATAATCCTTTAGTTACTGTACCGAATGCACCAATTACGATTGGTATAATCGTCAACTTCATGTTCCATAGTTTTTTCAGTTCTCTAGCAAGGTCTAGATACTTATCCTTCTTTTCACATTCTTTCAGATTTATTCAGTGGTCAACCGGGACAGGAAAGTCGACAGTTCAGCAAGTTCTCTCTCTCTCTCTCTCTCTCTCTCTCTCTCTCTCTCTCTCTCTCTCTCTCTCTCTTTTATTGTTAAGTTGATTACTCTAAGGTCTGGTCTTCTGGCCGAGATTAGGTGATCCGTTTGTATGTCAAAGTCCCAAAGGAGTTTGTATGTGTGTCATTCTCCAGGACAGCTGCTAGGTTTTGCATACCATTTGCTCATAAGGTCAAATTATTATTATTATTGTTATTATTATTATTCACTCATTAGAGCTTTTCACATCAGCGTTAGCCGATGGTTTTTCTGGGTCTGAGTGACAGCAAGTTTCCTCAAGTCTCCAGGACTTCTGGTATTCTGGTATTCTGGTATTCTGGCCGTTCTCAATAATGCTGTCTGGTATTCTGGTATTCTGGCCGTTCTCAATAATGCTGTCGTTTGGATAGTCTCCACTCGTCCGCCAACCTCCAACTCCTCCAGTCCCTTTTGTAATCCTTTAGTTACTGTTCCAAACGCACCAATTACAATTGGTATAATTGTCACCTGCATGTTCCACAGTTTTTTTTATTATTATTATTATTATTATTATTATTATTATTATTATTATCAAAATCTAATGCTAAAATCATTTTTAATCGGTAACACCTTTACAGTGATCAATGCACTGTATATTTGGTTTGGCTTGGTTTTATGGCATATCAACCATTGTCGGTTATTTGATGCCAAATCTTTTTTTGTACATATATATTAAATATATGATTTCTGAACCCATTTCGTAGATAACATTCTCAAACAAACCTGAGCTCATTTTTTTTTCATACAGTTAAATGGTTTCACTTATTTCTATCAAATACGAATGATTCTATTTACAATTAATCATTTGTTTGCACACAGTTAAATGTTTTCAAGTATTGCTATGTATCACTAATAATTCAATTAAGCATCAGTAATTCGTTTACCCACATTAAAATGATCAAACAGTTCTATTTCAAACAATTCAGTTGAGCATTAGTACACAGTTTTTTTTTGTTTACACTCTGTTAGATGTAAAAACAGTTCTATTTCAAGCAATTCAGTTGAGCATAAGTACACAGTTTAGTTTTATTTTACCCGCAGATAGAAACGTATCAAGTACAACCACTCTGGGCCAGAGTGGACTTGGGAGTGATGGCAGTGAAGGGATACTCCGCTTCCCCAAAGCTCCAGCAGTAATGGAACCTCACCATCAGATTGTTTCGTGTCATATACAGGACACTCCTTGTTTGGTGGGGGGTTCTAACCCCTCAGCAATGATGTAGTCGGTGTATTCAACAGCACCAGCTGACTGGGCCAGAAAGCACTGCAAAGTCAGAAAAGTTAAGTACTTGTTCCCCTAGTCCGAGGATCAAAAGGGTGAAACACTGTGTCGTGATGTTTTACATTAATGTATATATTTTTTCATACTTGAAATATATATATATATATATATATAAAGAACCAATCCAAAAATCGTAGTACTTTCTGAATTTAAATCCCCTTATCTATTAATAACAAATGCATTATTGGAATGTTTTACACCCTCGTTTACATTATAGAATGTTTCTTGGCGGTATATAATCTTTTTCTTTCGCCTTATATTTCCTCCTGCATGCTGCTGGTAAAAATACAAAATTTAAAAAAAAAACAGGTATACTCTGTTATCCTGGGCACCCCATTTCCCATATTTCTGGGAAAATAAATTATTAAGAAACTTGAAAATGTCATTTCGCGACAAATGAAAACTGAAAATTTATTTTTTCAAATCGGAGCTGACGTTTTCAAGTGGAAAAAAACCGAAATAAAACCAAGTCCTTGAATGGATCCGGTTATCTTCATCTTATATGATTATTGACCTCTTTTTTCTCAATGATGGGTGTGAAGCATGTCATAATTACCTGTCCGTGAATAACGTCAACACCGGAAGCAGGCATTAAAATATCCCACGGCAGACACTTAGGAAATTACTGACTCTGATAAATCCGAAGATATTTTGATTGATAATCATTATCAATTTTTTCATTAGCATTTTTTTCCATCGTAATTTCTCTTGCGTTTTATCGGGGCTCTCAATCGATAATTCTCTATTCACCAATAAGTTACAAGGATCTGGAATAAAGAATGAACCATCGTTAATATTCCAACTCAGTCAGTTTTCCTTTGAAAAGTTTGGCTTAAAGTGAAAATTGCCTTCGTGATTAGGCCATGAACAACTTCCATCGTGTCCAATGTTGTTTGATGACACAACTTGGTGTCTCATGTTGTTTTATGACACAACTTAGTGTCCAATTTTATTTCGCAACACAGCTTGGTTTTTAATGTTGTTTCATGACACAGTTTTGTGTCCAGGGCTGTTTCACAATACAACTTGGTGTCCAATGTTGTTTGATGACACAGTTTGTTCTACAATATTGTTTGATGACACAACTTGAAGTCCAATGTTGTTTCCTGACACAACTTGTTGTTTGTCGACATAATGTGGGGTTTCAATGTTTTTTCATGACACAGCTTAGTCTCCTGTATTGTTTGATGATACAAGTTGATGCCCAGTATTGTTCGTTACACACCATGGTTTCCAATGATATTTGTTGAAACAACTTGATGTCCAATGTCTTTTTTTGATACGGCTTTGTGTACAATGTTACTTGATGATATGCCTTGATGTCTATTGTTGATTGAGATATTTTGGGAACAAAACAGCGATTTTTGTCCCACGATATTCACTACTTTACATATTTAAACCCAATTTTCTTCTTTTTGGTGTAATTAAACTGGTTGCGATGAAGAAATAATTAACAAACTATAACTAATTAATTTTATTACTGATGTGGCATAATTAGACTGTTATAGACCCCCGCATATGGCCGAGCAAAAGCAGGACGACCAGCTAGAACTTACATATAGCGGCTATGTGAGGATACGGGATGTAGCCCTGAAGACCTGCCAGAGGCGATGAACGAGAGGGAAAAGTGGCGAGAGAGGGTCAGGGATATCTGTGTTAGCGGCACGACATGATGATGATGATGATGATGATGATGATGATGATGATGATATAAAGTATAGCTCAATAAATTGCGCCCAAGGTTGGGTCTAGAAAATACCCACTGTATATTTCGTATAGGATTATGTTTGTTTGTTTGTTTGGGTTTTATGGCATATCAACCTTTGTAGGTTATTTAAAGCCAAATCATTTTTTACAAATAAAAAGTACTATTTCAAGCAATTTGATTTAGCATAAGTACACAGTTTACTTGTTAAAAATGTTTCTATTTCAAGCTATTCAGTTTAGTCAAACCGTTCTATTTCAAACAATTCCGTTTAATATGAGTATAGTTTTTGTCCACATAGTTAAATATCAAAACGGTTCTATTTCAAGCAATTCAGTTTAGCGTAAGTACGCAATTTACATGTCAAAACAGTTCAATTTCAAACAATTCAGTTTAGTGTAAATACATTTTCAATGTCAAAAACATTCCCATTTCAAACAGTTCAGCATAAGTACGCAGTTTAGATATCAAAACAGTTCTATTTCAAGTAATTCAGTTCAGCATAAGTACGCAATTTACTTCTACTTGACTCATAGATAGGACCCTATCAGGTGCTACCTCTCCGGACTGGACTGGACCTGGGAGCGATGGCAATGAGAGGGTACTCCGCATTCCCCAAAGCTCCAGTATTACTGGAACTTCACCATCAAATTTTTTTGTGTCATATACAGGACATTCGTTTGGGGAAGTCTTATCCCTCTAGAGATGCAGTCGGAGTATTCTACAGCCGCAGCCGACTGGGCAATGAATAGGATTAAGATACCCTCCAAAAAGGGTCTTCTGTGTATGACACTAAATTACATCCAATAGTGAGGTTTCAATTTTATAGATATGGAGTATTCCGCCATTGCCATTACTCCCAGATCTACTCTAGCCAGGAGTACGTAATGCCAGTTATCGATGAGTCAAGTCGATCTGTTTAAAAACCATTCTTATATTGTTAACACTGTATTCTGCTAAGTAAATAAAGTTACCATGCTTCCCTTCCAGTTACTTTGTAAGTAAATAATTTGTAGATAATTTTATTTTTAAATTAATTGTTAGAGTTCATTTGTTTGCAAACATTTAAATGATATCAAATATTGACATGTAATATTAGAAAATATTAAGTATGCCTATTCAATTAATATCAATTATTTGTTTTCACACAGTTAAATGTTTTTAAGTATAATGAATGATTAAATAGTTTTATTCTAACCTATAGATGGGACCCTAACAGTAAGAAGTACTCCACATTCTCCAAACCTCCAGAACTGGAGCCTCACCATTAGAAGCAGGTTAGTGTCATACCCAGGACACAAGTTCTATTTGACCCATAGATGGAGCCCTAACAGGTACTACCACTCCCGGTCAGAGTGTACCAGGGAGTAATGGCAATGAAGATGTACTCCAAATTCCCCAAAGCTCTCTCGTTCGGATGGTTTAGTTTCATATTCAGGTCACTCATTGGGAGTGGTCTTACTCCTCTGCAGAGGTGCAGTCAGCATCTTCTAAAGCCTTAACTGACAGGACGGAGAACATTTTAGAGAGTTCGATTCTCACTGGGTGCTCTTAGTAATTAACTATTTCAATGCCATTTTTGTATCAGAGACCTGATGCCATCATAAATTCTCTTGCGTGAGCGTGTCAATGACCTTCGTTACAGCCTCTTTCATCTCCTCAATTGTCTCACAACGACAGCCTCTGAGCTAAGGGAATAACGAAAAGTCACAGGGAGCAATGTCGGAACTATAGTTAGGCTGAGCAACTGTGTTGATGCCCATCTTGGTCAAATAGTCTGTGACAAGGATGGAGTTGTGAACTGGTGCATTGTCCTGGTCGAAATGCCACTGAGACGATTTGAAGAGCGCTGGCCTCTTCCCAAGGAATCTCTTGCTGAACTCCCTTAAAACCTCAACATAGTAACCCTAACCCTAACCCTTTGGCCAATCAACTGTGGTGCATTGACTTCCTTACTCCTCCCACACCTCTCATCATCCCTCACAGACTCCCTGCTTTCCTTGAATCTCTTATGCCACACAAAAACTGATGCTCGATTCATGCAAGATGGTCGAAAAGCAGTCTGAAGCCTTCCATACGTTTCTGCTGCATTTTTTCCAAGTTTAAGACAGAATTTTATTGCATATCGTTCTTCTAAACTGTTTTCACGTCCTAATTGCATTGTTGAAATTCACCAGCTGTGACAATCAGGCTTTAGTTGGGTGTATTCCAATTGCTGCTGTAGCTATTCATTTGAAGCTGAAATCATAAATATTGGTCAGCCATCTCATAACATGTATAGCAATAACATATTGAATTTTCAAGAGTCTATGACAATTTTAAATGCCTGTACTAAAAAAGTCTGGGAACTTATTGAAGGCCCCACGTAGATTTAGATCAACGGTTTGAAGCACGGCCTCGGAATCCACCCTATTTAGCCTACCTGACTTTGCGTGATCCCCTTGGTTCTTGCAATCTAAGCAAAATTTCTTCAACTATCCATTTACTGTACTGTGATCAACTGCCCCGTTACTTTTCACCCAACAAATATTTTTCGTTGCTTCCTCCCAGTTCGAAATCGTGAACCATAAGTTCCCAAATTAGACTCCGTTTCAGGTTCATCAGTGCGGCTTTCAAATCATTCATGAAATGAAGCAATGCACAATGTGAAAGCGCACCAACTATCATGACACTATCAACCACCGCGGGTATCTACCAGGATTTGGACTGCTTCAGTCACGTGATCTACTTGCCATAAACTCAAACGTACTAAAATGTTGGAAAACTTTTGACTCGCCCGATTTGTAACTAATAAGAATATAATCAGTTATTTCCATTTCAACCGCTCATTGGCCTAGTGGTTAGAGTGTTCACCAATGGTCAGCGAGACGTGGGTTCAATCCCAGGTCGTGTCATGCCAAAGATTTTTAAAATAATACTTTATACCCCCTTGCTTAACACTCAGCAATAGAAGGTACGTATCAAGGGTAAAGTGGAGCAATCCTGGGAAAGGAGTAGCGCCCTCCCCTCTACCTCGGTGTAGTAGCTATTAAAAAGGGAGCATTCTGGTTGCCATCGACTTTACTTACTTTATTTCCATTATAAATGTTTGGGTTTTTTTTATGTTTCCACGAAACAAACGTTGAAAAAGAAAACAGTTCTTGAAATTCAAAGTTGAAGTTATCAAAAATCAATTTTTTGCAAAACTATCTGAAAACAAAGTTAAAAGTTCTGAAGTCAGACTTTAAAAGATGTAATATTGCTTGATGCATCTATTTACCAAGTTTCGTAAATAGTGAGGAATGGACTTTGAACCATTCCAAAAATAACAAACCCTTAAAATCTGTAAGAACTCGAACGGAAAGAAAATATAAACATTCATTTAAATTTTAAGAGTCAAAAGGAGCTTGTATATATATATATATATATATATATATATATATATATATATATATATAAAGTGCAGACGAAGGCGACTAGACGAAGAGTAGAAGAACAGAAAATCTGTGTTATTTAATATCTAAAGTGCAATGTAGAATTTGGTTTAAAGTAAACTTCTAGACACTACAAGAATTGAGGACATTTGGAAGAGAGGAAAAAACAACAAAACAATTAAAGAAAGAAAGAAAAAAGAATAAGAGTTGTAAATTAAAAGAAAGAAAGAAAGAAAGAAAGATTAGGAGTTATAAATTACGACAAAGAAAGAAAGAAAGATAGAAAGAAAGAATAGGAATTGGTAAATTAAAAGGAAAAAGGCAAAAGAAAGAAAAAAAGAAAGAATAAGAGTTGGTAAATTTAAAAAAAGAAAAAAGAAAGAAAGAAAGAAAGAAAGAATGAACAGGAATTGGTAAATTAAAAGAAAAAGGAAAAAAGAAAGAATAAGTGTTGGTAAATTTAAAGAAAGAAAGAAAGAAAGAAAGAAAAGTAGATTTTTAAAAAAGAGGAAGAAAAAGGAATTTGAAGAAAAAGAAAAAGGGAGTGAGGAGAATGAAAACAGGAAAAGTGAGTGGAAAGTAACAAAAAACAAAAAAAGAAAGAAAGAAAATGAAAGAAAAGGAGGAAAAGGAAAAGAAGAAAGACTCTTTTTCTTTCTTTCTTTCTTTCTTTCTGAATTTACCCACCTCGCCGAGGGCAGGATGTGAAACAAGATCAGTTTTAAAGTGGAGGCCTTCCTACGCACGAATGCATGGCCGAGGGCAGTGCCAAATTAGCTGAGTTCCATCGGTATTCACCACTTTGTGGGGTACCTCAGACATCAGGCAATGAACCTGACTCGGCTCCTTTTAGACGGAGGCAGGTCTTGCATATAGTGTGCCTCCACTTCTGAAGCCAAGCTAATCTATTTTGAGAGTTTTCATCCAGTTGACATATTTTTAATCTATAGTCGACTGGAACGACAAAATCCACCAGAAGACAAATTCTTTTCTTGTTAACACTAGGTCTTGATTTCTGGCCAGGATTTGAAGATTCGTTCGTATCTCAATTTGACGGTACAACCGTACTCATCAAATACAGAAGTTGTTCCGCTTCCAATCCGTTAACCGTTCCGTTGGTCGGTTAAGTCTTCAGATGACACGACTATTCCGCTATTTGCCCACGTTGTGTTTGTGTGTTTTTTTTATCCAGGCAACAGATCAATTGCTAATCGGAGTCGCCGGTTGATGAGTAAAGGAGTACGACGGCACCATTAAGTAAGCAAAAAAATAAAAGTCGACGCCAAGAAACAGAATAAAACCCAGCTTGAAAAAAAAAACAATGATTAGTACAAAAAAATGTCTTTCGAAAATGAGACATCTACAGGGCGAAACGATAAAATTGTCGTCCTAAAGAAAACAACACTACAGCTTTATTTTAAAACTTTCATTGAAAAAATCAGTTCAGGTAACTTGATTATGTAGTAGAGCTGACATCTACAGGGTGGAAAAATAAGATTGTCGTCCTAAAGAAAACAACACTACAGCTTTATTTTAAAACTTTTATTGAAAAAATCAATTCCGGTAACTTGATTATGTACAGGATGAAACGATAAAATTGTCGTCCTAAAGAAAACAATACTACAGCTTTATTTTAAAACTTTTATTGAAAAAATCAATTCCGGTAACTTGATTATGTACAGGATGAAACGACAAAATTGTCGTCCTAAAGAAAACAACACAACAGCTTTCTTTTAACTTTTATTGAAAAAATCAATTCAGGTAACTTGATTATGAAGTAGAGATGACATCTATTCAATGTAGCCGCCTTCAGCCTCAATCACCGCCTCGCTACGGATCCGGAACTAGGAGCATGCCTTTTCCACAAGTGCCAGCGGAAGCTCGGCGGATGGCGCCGATCAGACTGGCTTTGGTGCTGTGGGAGGTCATGTTGGTGATGTTCTCGATGTATGACCAAACGAAGTAGTCCAGCGGGTTCAGGTAGGGGGAAGAGGAGGGCCTGACGGACTTGATTAGCCTGAGGTTCTTTGTCTTCTCAGTCAACATCTGGCATGTCTGGTGCCTGTTGGACCTACACCTCAAGTCCTCCTTCACACATGCATTCACAGTTGTGTGTGAGACGCCTAAAGCTCTGGTAATCTGCCGAATAGGCCGCTGTGGAGTTTCATCAATGATTGCCTGGACTTTTTCGATGAACTCCTTGGGCCGGGTCTTCCTGGCGGTGTCCTTCCGCCCCACCACCTCCAATGCGTTGAGCTGTGCCCTCAAGCGTTGAACCGCCCGGATTTGCATTTTGAGGGTGCTGGCAATGGTCTTGTTGTCATAACTTGGATCGGTAGAGAGCATGGGTTGTACAGCGGTGCATCTCCGATCTCGCTCGTTGAACATTGTGTCACTTTCAGACATGATAGAAGGCTCCTATCGCTCTTGGCATTTGTACACAACTGGCCAACTAGTAGATGGTCTGCAACAAAAAAGAAAACTGATTTTCATTAAACGGAAATGGAATCATGTCGTCTTTTCTAGGGCGACAATTTTATCGTTCCACTCTGTATTCACCTATCCTAGAAGAGACAAGTTTTCACGTGTTAACTGTACGTCAACTCCTCGTATAATTTTTAAGCTTTTCTATTCTCGCTGTCCACTATCAGACGCGAGACAATCTAAAATGGCGTTTATGCTTTTTTCCTCAAACATTGGTACTACTTGTCAAGTGCTACTTTAAGCTTCTTTGTTTTTTCACAGCGTTGTATTATGGTCGGATTTCTTTACTTTTAATATTCAGGGTAGTCTGTTACAAGGTGATTTCAAGTAATGTGTTAAGTTATTTTTTCCTCACTTCTTAACTTTCGTGTGTCTGGTACAAGGGCGTCTAAAGTATCGTACTGATTCACAACGTCTTGAATTATCTCAGTCTAAATTGAATTACCATGATCAGAAAATCCGGCAAACACTTCCAAGCGACATACGGAACCACTGGAGAGCTGTTTCAATCTTATTAAGTCCCAACAGCAGTGTATACCATGATCTCTCCCCCTGGAGATCGATGACGTGACCATAGAGGTAAACGTGTCCTTTGTAAGAGTACGGATGTAACTTACAAGATACATCTGGTTAATTCGTCGCGAAATTGCCATAACTAGTTAATTTGGGATTGCTTGTGTGCAATGTGGACCGGTGGTCTGTGGTAGGGTTTCGGCTCTGCATTCTGTGGTCGCAGTTTCGATCTCCATTTCCATCTGATGAGAGCTAGTGAGGTCGAAACAGCTGTCCAGTGGTGCCCCCCCCCCAATGAATATCCGGGTCTCTAAGTCTAGGTGCATAGTTATATGGTACAGTTTTACGCCTGCGCTGAAAGGATATGGCAATCACCATTTGTCATAATAAACCCCCAGACAGGAAATGGGGCTGCCCAGAAAAGATGGTCCTGAGAATTTGAGGATTTTGAAAAGACAGCAGTTGAGATTCGACCGTTGAAAGTACAGTTGAGTTTTCTACCGTTGAGGCGTGCGGTTGAGTTTTTTGGATCTCAACCGGCAGTGATGAATAGAGATCTTAAACATCACAAGATGCGCCGCGCGTTGGGGTAGGGTCAGTATAGTATGGTTAGCATAGGCTTTTAAGAATTGTGTCTCTCTCCTCGTGTTATCATGGACCTGAGCCAAAAATTAATAAACACGTTCAAATCTGAAACGAAAGAGTCCGCCTGTATTTGTATATGTATTGTGTTACTGTTATTATTGAGATCTTTATAGTATACAACATCTGTTTATTATTTATAGAAACACGCAAAGGTTCCTCGCACACTCAAAAAATCCATTTCGTCCTGTTTTTTCTAGTATTTCCACTGTTAACGCTGTTGTGTCACACCATCGCTTTAATGGCTCTTCTGCTGGTAAATTTGTTCTTGTATAAATGGTAACCAAACCACTAGCCCAGTCTGCTAGGGTTGTAGAATACACCGACTGCATCTTTACAGAGGGTAAGACCCCTCCACCAATGAGTTTTTTTTTATATTACAATAAACTATCAGATGGTGAGCTATGGAATGTGGAGTACACCTTCATTGCCATTGCTCCTTTGCCCTCTCTGACCTGAAATTGTAGTACCCGTTAGGGCCCCATCTATGGATCAAATAGAACTGTTCAACCATTTATATATTTACCAAAAGCACCCCCGCGAACAAGCAGGATGTGACGCAACGTCAATTTCTAAACGGAGTTCAACTGGTTTGAATTCAGAATTTTCCGTCTCCTTGTTTGGTGGCTAAGCAAAAATTAAAGATTCCAGCCTGCCCGACAATGTATCCATTGTAGGAAGGAGACTAATTGAATTCATACCTTTCCCAAACTGAAATGTAAGCAGCCCCGTCCAGGTTTTGAACCCAAGTCACTGCGTCCATTTTCTACAGCGATAACCATTATACCACAAGCATCTGTTTAACCATATGACTGTGTGCAGACAAATAATTGTTGTTAAATTGAATTGTTAATGCTACATAACCATATTTACCAACCCCTCTGCTCGGGCAGGATATGACGCAAGGTCAATTTTTAAGCGGAGTTTAGCAGGTTTGAATTCAGAGTTTTCCTTCTCCTAGACTAGTTGCCTCACCTAGGCTTAAGAACCCAGTCTGTCCTATTATTTACCCATAGCTGGAGGGAGAATAATTGGATTCATACCTTTCCCAAAGGTATTAGTGCTATGTGTAATGCAATCAGTCTCGTCCAGGATTCGAACTCGTGTCGCCGTGTCCAATTCCTACGACGATAACCATTACACCACGGGCTACATAACAATTCTTTAAACCATTTTACTTTAAGCAACTAAAACTATCGGTGTCCGATCGCAATACTTGAAGCCACTTAACTGTATCCAAACAAAGGATTTATACCAAACAGAATTATTCGTGTTAGATGGGAATACTTGAAACCATTTTACCGAGAGTAAAAACTGAATTATTAGTATCACACATTTGGAGGTGCCTGTGGTGTAATGGTTATCGTCGTAGGAAATGGACACGGTGACACAAGTTCAAATCCTAGCTAAGCTAGTATATTACATAAGGATGTCGTCAAAACGAAACTTGGAGATTTTTGTGTAAATCTTGGAGACTGGAAGCCGATAACGAAAACTCATGAAAAAGATATCTACCATGGTTATAAAGTATTTGAAATACAGAGAATCGAACTCTCCGAGTTGAAACGATCACTTCAGAAAAAGGACTTGATCTCTATACTAGATACTTTTCAACTTGAAAATGCTTGTAAAATTTTCAGTCGTTTTTTTTTCCAAAGCCGGATTTGCTAATCCTAAGAGATCTGATGACAGCGATAGATTTCTTCTGTTTGTTTGTTTGGGTTTTATGGCATATCAACCTTTGTAGGCTATTTAATCCCAAATCCGTTTTTATACAAGTAAACAGTTCTATTTCAAACATTTCTGTTAAGCATAAATACACAGTTTAATTGTCAAAAACATTTCTATTTCAAGCGATTCAGTTTGGTCAAACAGTCCTTATTCAAACAATTCAGTTTAGTATAAGTATAGTTTTTGTACACTCACAATTAAATGTCAAAACAGCTCGATTTTGAACAATTCAGTTTAATGTAAGTACAGTTTCAGTGTCGAAACAGTTCTATTTCAAACAATTCAGTTCAGTATAAGTATACAGTTTACATGTCAGAACAGTTTCATTTCGAGCAATTCAGTTCAGCATAAGTATGCAGTTTACAAGTCAGAACAGTTCTATTTCGAGCAATTCAGTTCAGCAAAAGTATGCCGTTTAAAAATCAAAACAGTTCTATTTCAAGTAATTTAGTTTAGCATAAGTACGCAGTTTAAATGCTAAAAACAGTAAACTCACAAAACCATGGTTTAGTTCTATTTGACCCATAGATAGGACCCTATCAGATGCTACCATTCCGGGCCAGAGTGGACCTGGAAGCAATAGCAATGATAAGTGCTCCGTATTCCACAAAGTTCCAGAATTATTGGAACCTCACAATCCGTTTCGTGTCATATGCAGGACACTTGTTGGGTGGGGGGAGTCTTACCCCTCTGAAGAGGTGCAGTCGGAGTATCCTACAGCCCCAGCCGACTTCTGTAAAAAAGTGGCAATCACTATATATTTCTATGTTCATGAGAACTCAACTGATTTTTATATTAACAAAAAAAAAAGTTTCAATTTTGGCGCAAAAAATAGGACCGAGAAATTGTAATTTTTGTGTCTGAATTTTTTACATTTTTCGACCAATCGGCTCATCCATAATTGTTTTTAAATTTCCAGATACTTCTCCGACGACAATATTTGATTTTCCGCGAAAATTTTAAAGGATCAACACCCGAAATAATTAAAGAAACCTTTTCCCTACATGAATATTAAAAAAACATTTTTTTAACGATTTATATTCATGGATAAGGCATCAACTTTTTAAAATCTAATTTCGAACCAGCCTAAATTGTACAAATAAGCGAAGAAATAAATATTTCTTCAGTCAGTTGGGAATAATTATTTACTCAACAACTTTTTGCTTTATTTCTTTTTAGTGAAAATCTTCATTCTTTTCTTTCAATTTCGTCTAATTTTTCTAACACTGAACGAATGTTTGATTACATTTTTATTGCGTTAAAAATATTCTTCCGTTGATAAAATAGCTGCAGCAGCCACGTATACATTAAGGCATAAATTCATTTCATAATGACACTCTCGTAAAAAGATTTATTTACACACACAAAATTTATCACTTTAGACTTAGACCACACAAACTACCACATCGAAAGTCTGGTATTTTTTAACGTAAATATTGACAAATATTTACGCTTTGACTAATATCATCTTCTCTTATAGAAATGGATTTCATGACTTCGACTTTTCGGCAAAATTTTTATTCAACTTAAAGAAATAAGAATTCATAAATTTGTAAATTGGAGTTTTATTTAATAATTTACCCCTTTTTCCGATACACAAACACACACACACACACACACACACACATATATATATATATATATATCAGTGGCGACTCTAGCCTATTTTTGCTATTCTTCCCCCCCCCAGCCCTCTGTCAACTTCAGTTCCCAACCCGTGGTCTGTGGTCCCAAAGTAAGTCATCATAGTTGCTATTGCGTGATTCTCCATTGTATAGCACAGATTGACAAACATACCTTGCATGGTGTTTTTTTTGTGTTGTAAACAATCAAGATACTATATAATTTGTAGTCTTGTTAATACAGTAGATAAGATAATTTTTTTTCCTTTCAAAAGTATAGAAGAAAAGAGAAGATGTTCATTACTATGACGAGAAAAATATGTTTATTAGAATAAAGAAACTGATGACAATATACACAGACACAGCTAGTAGTTTCAATTTCGCTTAAAATAAAGATTATTTGTTGAAAATGTATTCAAATAAACAAATTTTAGTTACAGAATGTAATATATGCAACATTCATTAAAGAAATAGAGATCTGTTAGTGAAAAAACGAATTAAAACACGCCGTTTAACCAACATTTACCATAGCGATGATGATGACGTCGGCGACGGCTATAATCTGCTATCCCCTCTCTCTCTCTCTCTCTCTCTCTCTCTCTCTCTCTCTCTCTCTCTCTCTCTCTCTCTCTCTCTCTCTTCTCAAGACAGTTGTCAGTTGTGCTAATTTTTTTGAGCACGGTATCTGGCTTGCTTTTTCTATTGGCTACAGCCAAAAGCGAGATTTCGCTAACATTACTGTTATTATAAGGGTCTAGTGCTGGGTACGGATTACGGGTGTTCAACATTATAGCCGATTTTATGGGATGTTCAATGAATCTGACGGTGCCCAGACAAAGACCATCCGTTCAAAACAGCATCGTTTTATTATTCCCAGATATATTTATGAACTTTTGGCTACTTAGTTATCGAAACTTGAATAGATACGTAATTTAATTGAGATCAGACTAAGTATGTTTGCTTGAAATTAATGGATGATTTTTAATCCATTTTGAATAACATTGACCGAGTTATTGGTCGTGTCGGGCACGAGTAGCACTAGTCCCATCTCCGCCCCTGATATATATATATGGAAGTAAATAATGGAGATTAATCCGACAATATATAAAGAAAAATTAATAACGATAAATTTCTCCTTCTACTTGGATTACCTTGTTATCAATTTTTCTTTATATATATATTCATCCACAGACAGATCTGTTTTCTTCAATCAGAACTCATCAGTGTGGCTAGACATACTAGCTTCCCGTAGCTGGGATCGAAACCCGGTTAACCCAAACGCCTCTAACCCTCAGCCACGAGGAACCAGTAGCAACGAAGTAAATTTTAAACGGTTATGAATCACAATTACTATTGTTTACATACATCCATTTAACGGCTACCGAGACCTCAATTCATATATGAAGAGACTTGCAATAAACGCTAATGGCAACACGATTACTTCATTCACTAGAGAGCTCAACCCTATGAGGGTAAGGGAGTACATATATCTATATAGTATATATATCTATATATACATATATATATGCGTGTGTGGGTGGGGAGTGTTATATAAAGAAAGCGGAAATACATATAAAAAGATGAGAAAAGGTTTATGAATTAGTTCCGCAAACGCGTTTCGACATGGATTATTTAAGATACGAAATTACAAAAATTTCAGGTAGAAAGGGTTTTTTGTCATCTTCAGAATGGGAATTATGAATTTGAAATAACGGTTTGAAACGATCTGTATATATATATATATATATACGACTTCAATAATATATGTGCCATAAAATTTTCCATTTCATCTGTACGTATGAATATACAGATACAAACAGGCATACAATATATACAATAACATATATATATATATATATATATATAGAGAGAGAGAGAGAGAAAGAGAGAGAGTGAAAGACAGGGGATCTTTTATATTTACGCATTCATTTGTACTATCTTGCATATACGCACGCATATTGATATGGGTTCTTACACACTCACACACGCACATTTATATACACACATATTATCTTACACTCACACACACGAACATATAGAGATAGGATCCTGCAAGTATATAGACGCATGTATAATCTTGCATATATATATATATATATATATATATATATATACATTATCTGATATATGTATGCATAAACATATGATCTCATATATATATATATATATATACACTTGGGATTTTTCATATATATATATCGATACACGAATATGTTTCTTACATATATATATATATATACACAGATATATGATCTTGAATGTATATGTATGAACACAAACATGACCTCATATATATATATATATATATATAATTATAAGGTAATGTATGTGTTTGTATACCTGTATAGATATATATGTATATATATGTGTGTGTGTGAGATCACATATGCGTATATGTATAATGAATGCATATGTATAAACACAAATATGATCTTATATATATATATATATCTGTGGGCGTGTGTGTGTGATCTTTCACACGCACACGCATATATATATATATATATATATATAGGTATACAAACACACACACACACACACACACACATATATATATATATATATATATATATATATATATATATATATTGTGAGTGTGTATGTAGTAGAGAAGACTAGATAGAAAGAGAGATTGCATTGAAAGAAAGAGAGAGTTAATTATATACAAAATGTGATACTTTAACCGAAAAATTAATTTCCACGGATCACGAAAAAAAAATTCTCCCTTCCACCCTCATCAGCTTTCGCTACACCCGGGGTCAACAGGTACAGTTTTAAAAAAAAACGAAAGAAAAGTTGAATGTATTTAATAGAAGTTTCTTTTTCTTCTTCCCGACGCCAAAATTTCTTGATGGATAGATAATATTTAGTGCATAGATGTTTTTTGACCCAGAGGTCATGATAAACACACACACTTACACACATGCACATACTCACACACATACACACTCACACATACACAGAGAAATATTTATGGCTGTATACATATATATCATGACAGGGTAGAAAGTTTGCACAATCTGGTACGCTATCTCCGATAGTATATGCTCAATCTCCGATATCGAGCACTCTTCATTTATCATCATCATCATGTCGTTTCCATCAGAACGGATATCCCTGACTCTCTCTCGCCACTTCTCCCTATCGTCAATCGCTTCCAGCTGGTCTTCAGGGCTACATCCCGTATCTAGACAGAACTGCTGTATGTAAGTTCGAGTTGGTCGTCCTGCCTTTGCTCGGCCATGTGAAGGGGTCCACAGGAGTACATCATTTAGCAGTGTCCCGCATGTCTGGTTCGTCTAACTTTGATAGTTTTCGTGATGGGTAGTAGGTGGCCGTAGAGCTTTTGCTTTGTGGGGTGCTGCCGCCAGGACTTGTTCAATATTGCTTGCGGCATTCTGGTGTAGTTGCTGTCAAGCTTTTTCTCCATCTGTTTAGTTAACGCCCATGTAGTGCATCCATATAGCAGTATCAACACGACCGCTGCTTGGAAGAAACTGCGTTTCATCTTATCGGTCAGGTCTGACTTCCATATGATCGATAGGCTTTCGGTAGCTGTCCATGCCTTTGTTAATCGCGTGTTGATGTCTGTCACGGTTGATGAGGTACTGCTTCCGAAGTAGGTGAACTTGTCAACTAGTTTCAGAGTGCTACCGTTTAGTGTAAAGATGTCACCTGTTTGATTAAAGCACATATATTCCGTCTTGTGTGCATTGACATGAAGGCCAATGCCTGCAGCGGCTCGTTCTAGACTATGTAGCAGGGTTTCGGCTTAGGCGGGTGCATTTGCCAGAAGCGCTATGTCATCGGCGTAGTCGGCGTCGGTAATTGTTTTTGCGGGGTACCTTTTCATTTATAAATATAGAAAACTATACTATATATATATATATATATATATATATATATATATATATATATATAAAGTGCTACCAGTCCGGGCGGGATTGGCCCTGGAAGCGATGGCAATGAAAGGGTACTCCTCATTCACCAAAACTCCAGGAATGTGACCTTAACATCATGTTTAGTGTCATAAACAGGACACTCGCTGTGTTACCCCTCTTCAGAGCTGAAGTCGGCGTATTTTACAACCCCAGCCGACTAGGCTGTCTTCCCAAACGTATCAGTCCGAAAGTGAACGTAATAGCGAAACTGGATATCAAACTTGCTTACTTCGAGGCCTCAGTCCTTTACCATATTTACCCAACCCCTCCGCTCGGGCAGGATATGACACAAGGTCATTTTTTTACACGGAGTTTAACAGGTTTGAATTCAGAGTTTTCCTTTTCCTAGACTAGTTGCCTCACCAAGGCTGAAGAACATAGTCTGCCCTAATATTTACCCATATCTGGCCACAGTCCTTTACTTTAACCACTACACCACGAGCAATCCCTCCCCCATTAATTTTATATTCCATTTTTACTAAACTGGAGTTAATCCTGAACGTATTCATATCTGATATATTTTTTCATGCGTAGATACTGGGTGATGTCTGCTTATCATGAGTGATGGTTGATAGGTACGGATAGCGAGAGAGAGTCAATAGAATCTATGCTGTAGGTACGCCTTGATGATGATGTAAAAATTCGAACTGTTAAAAGTTACTTTGCCAAGAGGTTTAATGGCATTGAACAGTTTGTATCTATTTCGAACTGAAAAGGCATGAATCTATTTCTTCCCCTGTTTAAGCATCGGTTTCAAGTTAAACAGTAGTGAACTTATTCACCTCTGTAATGAGTGACCACTGAGGGTCTCTCGGTCGGAAGGGCATAGAATATGTCGGCTGTATCTCTTGCATAGAGTTAAGACCGTTCACCCGCAAAATTTTTTAATAGGTTTATCAGAGACTTCAGAAGGGTTGTTTCCAAGTAGATTCTTGAAATGTTCTTTCCACTTCTGAAGTCTTTCTTCTTAGCTGGCATCTTTTAACTTTGCACGCAAAGTGCTCTCCCTTCTATTCACTTCATTTACTGTCAGCCATGCTAATCATGATAGTCTATTTTCTACCGAATTTCTGATTTCATTGATTTGGTCTGGTATATATTATAATTGTTCTTTTATTTATATTTTTTTTTTTGTATTTGTTACTCTCATGGTTATTTTAAAAACTATGAAATAAAAAATATTTCTAAAAAACTCTTGTATAGTTGCTAGCACCTCTTCAGCACTCAATCAGATGGACTGATTCATAGTCATAAATAGCCAATGATTAAGGACTTCAACAGTTGATTAATACGCTGATATTAAAGTGATTAACATATGGGCTGATCTGACTCCGTTTGATGAAAGAGCATTTGATCCTCCTCTGTTCCTAGTCAGTTGTCTAATTAATTATTTGTAACTTATTGTTCTTTCTTTATATATGAATCCGTTTGGACCAGATACGGGTATTGAATAAATATATTAAGCACTCGTTCTTCACTTCGACGATACAAAAAAAACTGAACTACGTGGTACATTCAATAAGTTTCCAGAATTTTTTGTACAAGCATTTAAAAATCGTGTAGACTCTTGAATATTCAGTATGTTATTGCTATACATCTTATGAGATGACTGACCAATTTTTAGGATTTCAGGTTCAAATTAACAGCTACAGCAGCAATTGGAATACACCCTATTAAAGCCTGATGGTTACAGTTGGTGAATTTCAAAAATGCAATCTGGACGTGAGGAAACTTTAGAAGAACGATATGCAATAAAATTCTGTTTTAAACTTGGGAAAAAATACCACAGAAACGTACGGAATGCTTCAGACTACTTTTGGGCCATCTTGCATGAATCGAGCATCGTTTTTTGAGTGGCATAAGAGATTCAAGGAAGGTAGGGAGTCTGTGAGGGATGATGAGAGTTGTGGGAGGAGTAAGGAAGTCAATACACCAGAGTTGATTGGCCAAACGCTTAGGGTTAGGGTTACTATGTTGAGGTTTTAAGGAAGAGATTCCTTCGGAAGAGGCCAGCACTCTTCAAATCGGCTCAGTGGCATTTCCACCAGGACAATGTACCAGTTCACAACTCCATCCTTGTCACTGACTATTTGACCAAGATGGGCATCAAGATAGTTCCCTATAGTCCATACCTTGCTCCCTGTGACTTTTCGTTATTCCCAAAGCTCAGAGGCTGTCTGTATGAGACAATTGAGGAGATGAAAGAGGCTGTGACGAAGGTCATTGACACGCTCACACAAGAGGACTTCCATGGGGCCTTCCAAAAGTTGTTGGAATGGTACAAGTGCATTGCAACAGGAGAAGATTACTTCGAAGGGCACTAGAGTTTCATGTGTGTACTATCCATAAAAGTGCTCATACGAAAAAAGACTGGAAACTTATTTAATGATCCTCGTAAATCCGGTGGTGAGGCTCTGATTCTGGAATTCTGAGGAGCGTAGAGTATTCCTTTATTTTAACTATTCTCAGATCAACTCTGATCCGAAATGTTATTTTTTAGTTGGTTCCTGTTGTATTTTGGCCTTTGACCCGGCCAAAAATGCCATTCCAAGATGATGCACCGGAAGGAGGTGACACATTCTAATGGCAGTTATGAGAGGAAATCGCGTGGGCGGAAATTGGCTGATGAAATGGGACGAGGTAAAAAAATTCCCATGGTACACTCATAGACTGACGCACCGGAAGAGAGTGACCTGTGAACTGCATGACAGTTATTTCCGCTTGATGACGATTAAGCATTCGATTTCAAAGATCGAGTGGGTGATCGAGTGGGTGATCGAGTGGACGTTGAACTATTATATAACTCAGAAGTCAAGACAGTTGAGTTCGAGTTCCAGTTGGAGCCGAGGTGTGGTAGGGAAAGACACACCCGGCCGAGAGGGCCCTCCGGAACCCCGATGGAGTTTAGGGACCAGAGAAGTTGCTGATAAGATGCAGTAAAGAAAGCCAGCACCCAGCAAAGTGGACCCCAGGGCCTCCGGATGAGCATCAGGAGAACGAGAAAGATACAACGTTGACGGCCATAAGAGTGGGGGTCAAAATATTACAGCTATGTTCGGTCTCCAGTTCCCTCTCACACGCAAACCTTGAATAACCTTTTCAAACCCTTACAATAAAGTGAGAGGTACATATTTTTCTAAAGAAGTCTTCCAGTGTCTATTTATCATTGTGTTGTTATGATTATGAGCATACAACAGTTCCCATCTTAGGACCAAATAGAACTGTTTAGAGATTATTACTATTAGAATACTTTAAACTGATTAACTATAGATTATTTGTATTACGAAGGGTTACTTAAAGCTAGAATTGTTTACTTAGGATTATCATTAGTCACTTGCAAGCATATAATTGTGTGCAAACAAATAATTATTATTAGAGAAAAATAATTACTTGAAACCACACTATTATTAGTATTAGATAAGATTGCCCAGGCAGCTGGAGCTGTATAATAGACCGACTGTATCTCTGCAGAGGGGTAAGACCCCCTCGAACTAAAAATTCTGATAGTGAGGTTCCAGTAATACTAGAACTTTGGGGAACGCGGAGTGCCCTTCCATTGCCATTGCTCCCCGGTCCACTCTGGCCCGGAGTGGTAGCACCTGATATGGTCCTATCTATGCGTCAAATAGAACTAAACTGTGTACTAATGCTAAACTGAATTGTTTGAAATAGAACTGTTTTGACATTTAACTGTGTGTAAACAAAAACTATACTTATACTAAACTGAATTGTTTGACTTAGAACTCTTTGACTAAACTGAATAGCTTGAAATAAAAATGTTTCTGCCAATTAAACTGTATACTTATGCTAAACGGTATTGCTTGAAATAGAACTATTTTTTGTATAAGAATGGATTTGGTATTAAATAACCTAAAAAGGTTGATATGCCAGAAAACCCAAACAAACAAACAAACAAACATTAGATAAGAATACATTAAACCTTACAACTATGAGCAAACAAATGACTTTTATTCAATAAAAATTATTGCCGTATTTGACGACATATAAGGCGCACGTTTTTTGTTTTTTTTCTAAAAATATCTTTTAAAATTTCCCTGCATCTTATATGCCATATGTAGGTTTAAAACTCGCGATAGTCGGCCGAAATTAGCTACCTGGCAACTCCTATTAGCTTAGACTTTAGAGTAACTTTCATATACCTCTTGTCATTATTTAAATTATACAGATTAAAAGTGTTATAATTGATAATATTCATTATATTCATTTCATCACGTTTAATATTAGTACTTTGTTTTTTGTTTAAGTAAAATGAGTATTGAAAAATAAAAGGATTATAGAAAAGTAAAAGGATTATAGAAAAGTAAAATGATTATAGAAAAATAAAAGGATTATAGAAAAGTAAAATGAGTATAGAAAAATAAAAGGGTTATAGAAAAGTAAAATGATTATAGAAAAATAAAAGGATTATAGAAAAATAAAAGGATTATAGAAAAGTAAAATGAGTATAGAAAAATAAAAGGATTATAGAAAAGTAAAATGATTATAGAAAAGTAAAATGAGTTTAGAAAAGTAAAAGGATTATAGAAAAATAAAAGGATTATAGAAAAGTAAAATGAATATAGAAAAATAAAAGGGTTATAGAAAAGTAAAAGGATTATAGACAAAAAAGGATTATAGAAAAATAAAAGGATTATAGAAAAGTAAAATGATTATAGAAAAGTAAAAAAAACCGTACTCAAAGAAATCATTGTTATAATTACTACAAAACATACGAATGAATCATATTTTGGCTTTAAATAACCCATAAAAAGTTGATATACCATTAAATAAATAAATCAAATGAAACTCCTTATGATGAGTGGATATTGTAAACAATCGATGAGGCCTGTTTGCCGGACTAAGCAAAGCTAAGCAAGGCCAGAAACCATTTCTGGTTGCTGGTACCATGTAACCAAATGCAATGTGCTGCATTTTACTTGGAAAGGAAATAGGCAGCACCAAGTAAGTCCCATTACCTGAAAGATGTCACAAAAAGGGGAATTACTCGTTAGTACGCCCTGTAAACAGTTTGCATTCAATATAGATTAATACTTTCAGTAGTAATTTATTAAGCATATCGCTCAGATGTGGCACAAGGCTGTGTGAATGGGGCACCCGGGCACCCAACGAGAATCGAACTCACTCGTGAAGGTTTGCTAGTCTAACTTGCTAACCATTAAACCACCAAAGTTGCCCGATTAATACTTTTAATAAAGGCATGAACCCACTTCTCCCACTGGCTGTGGGTGAAGAACAAGGTAACTGAAGCCCTTTAGCCTTGGAAAAGGCAATACATCTTGAGTGTCCCATAAAAGATCAGTTTAGGATCATTCTTTGCAGCTGGTACCATGTAACCCAATACAAATGAAAACTTATTTTTTGGATGTGTATATATATTTACCCAACCCCTCCACTACAGACAGGATGTGACACAAGGTCAATTTTTCTAAATGGAGTAAAGCTGGTCTGAATTCAGTTTTCCTTCTAGTTGTCTAACCAAGGCTAAAGAGCCCAATCTGCCGTGCTATTTACCCGTATCTTAGAGGGAAGATCGGACATGTTCATGCCTTTCGTAAGACCGTCCGCGCGAAGTGAAACGTAAACATCCTCGCCCACGATATGAACTCGCGTCGCCGAAGTCCATTTCTAACGGCGATTACCGTTGCGCTAAAAGTGTCTCTTGTAACTCAGTACAACCTATCCTATGTTACTTGGAGAGGTGATGGGCGCTGTCACGTAACTCCCTCCCACACGCACTCGCACGCTACCAAAGAGAATTTACGTATCATGCCACTATGAATGGATTTACCATGCGAGAAGGAAATTATAGTGAATGATTAAAGGGGAATAACTTTTAAAATATTTCGCAGATTTTCTTTCCTTAAAATCTTTTAAAAATTAATAATTAATTTTGTAATAAAGTAAATAAAAGTAAAGTTGTCTCCCTTTAGTCGAGGGCTACCTGAAGGCTCCCTTTTCAACAGCTACTACACCGAGGCGTAGGGTTAGGGGAGGGCGCTACTCCTTTCCCTGGATTGCTCCACTTTACCCTTGATACGTACCTTATATCACTGAGTGTTTAGCAAGGTGGTATCAAGTACCATTTTAAAAATCTTTGGTATGACGCGACCTCGGATTGAACCCAAGTCTCCCAGACCAATAACGAACACTCTACCCACTAGGCCAATAAGAAACTATTTCTTACGTTTTTTTAATGAGATGTATTTATTTTTAATTTAATTTTGTTTTATTTTCGTTTTACTTATCTTTATTAATTCCCACAATAGACACAAAACAGTAAATTTACTCAATATGGCCACCATTTTTTTTTCAATTAATCTATCAACACGCCTTCAAAACAATTTGCATACCTTCAAAATGAATTCTTCAGACATTTTATACCCTTCCTCCTCAATAGCAGTCCTAAGCAAACTAATATTTTGATAGGAAGTTGCATTTGTTTTGTTTTCTAAAACATCCCATATAACATAATCAAAGGGGTTAGGTCTGTGCTTGATGAAGGCCATAAAGAAACTCCAATTATTTCAGGATTTTTTTTTTTTTTTTTTTTTGCTTGGTTTCTGCGTTAAGCAACTCATAGATTCTTTGTCGTTTCTTTTCATGCTCATTCATATTGGGCTGAATTTTCACGAAAAAGTTCTTGAATAATAAAGCTAATCATGAAAATTTAGATTCATCGCATTTTTTCCCCCTGAAATTGGACTAATTAGACAAAAAAAAAGTTTTTAAGAATCATTCCATATTTTGCTTCCGCACTTTGCAATACTTTCAATAATTTTGACCCGCAGATGGGACTCTAACAGGTACTATCACCCCGAGTCAGAGTGGACCTGAGAGTGATGACATTGAAGGGGATATCAATATTCCTTAAAGCTCTAGAATAAGAGCCTCGCCATCAGATACAGTTTAAGGTCATACTCTGGATACTCTTTTTTTAGGGGAGTAATCTTACCTCTCTGCAGGGGGCACAATCAGCGTAAACTGGGCCTCGCCGACAAGCTGATTAGTTCATGGAGTCTAGTTTCGTTGTCAATTGAGGACGATGGTCATCAAGTCGTCGTGATGCCGTCTATTCGTCACCTCAATATTTATTGATCTCCAACAAGTCATAGGGATTTTATATCCCAAATAGGATTCAAATAAATTCGATTCTCACCAAGTACTCGAACTCTTTTTAGAGCTTTTGCGTTGGTGACCTTCAGCCGGTCATTGCTATTGTGTTTATTTAACATTTTAAAAATTGAATTTCCAGCCTGCGGGTGAGGCTTATACTGATTGTATCCCCCGGCAGAGGTGTAAGTAAAGTTGGCGACCTTAGTCGAGAGTAATCTGAAAGCTCCCTTTTCAATCGCTACTACACCGAGGTGTAGGGGAGGGCGCTACTCCATTCCCTGGATTGCTCCACTTTACCCTTGATTCGTACTTTATAATTCCGAGTGTTACGCAAGGTGGCATCAAGTACCATTTTTGAGTCATTAGTATGACTCGACCTGAGATTGAGCCCCGGTCTCCCAGACCATTGGGGAACACTCTACTCATTAAGCCAATAAGACACACTAAAAAACCGTGTCCAGGGTATAACACTAAACTCCTGTCCTAGAGATTAAGGAATGTACAATACCCCTTCATTGACATTACTCCCAGGTCCACTCAGACCCGAAGTGGTGATACCTATTTGGGTCTCATCTACGGGTCAAATAGATCTGTTTGCAATTTTTTTATAAGGAACTACTTGATTTATACCTATGCGAAAAAAATTATTAAAAAACTTCAATGAAAATGTTAATATAAACGTACATTCTACGCTATCCCCTAACGTTTTGATACGTATAAAGCCAAGTGAGTTGGTGTTGTACAATGCACCGACTGCACCTCTGCAGAGTGGTAAAACTTCCCCTGCAACGTGTGTCCTGTATATGACATTAAACCATGATGTCAAGGCTCCAGCCTTGGAAATTTGGACAATGTGGAGTACACCTTTATTGCCATTGCTTCCAGGTCCACTCAGACCCGGAGGGTACTATCTATGGGTGCAATAGAAAAAAAGCAATGTGTGCAAACAAATGACTAATATGAAATTGTGACTGTTATGTACCAATACTTGAATCCATTTTACTGTGCACAAAAAACAGCTCAGGCTCGTTTAAGAATTTTATCTACAAAATCTGTTTACAAATCATATATATTTGATATATATGTGTAAAAAGATTTGGTATTAAATAACCTACAATGGTTGATATGCCATAAAAGCTAACCCAACCAAATCATATATATTTAATATACATGTATAAAGAGGATTTGACATTAAATAACCTACGATGGTTGATATGCCATAAAACCCAACCAAATCATATATATTTAATATATATGTATAAAGAGGATTTGACATTAAATAACCTACGATGGTTGATATGCCATAAAAGCCAACCAAACCAAATCATATATATTTAATGTATATGTATAAAAAGGATTTGGCATTGAATGACCTACAATGGTCGATATGCCATAAAACTCAACCAAACCAAATCATATATATTTAATATAGATGTATAAAGAGGATTTGGCATTAAATAACCTACAATGGTTGATATGCCATAAAACCCAACCCAACCAAATCATATATTTTTAATGTATATGTATAAAGAGGATTTGGCATTAGATAACCTACAATGGTTGATATGCCATAAATCCCAACCAAACCAAATCATATATATCTAATATATATGTATAAAGAGGATTTGGCATTAAATAACCTACAATGCTTGATATGCCATAAAACCCAACCCAACCAAATCATATATTTTTAATGTATATGTATAAAGAGGATTTGGCATTAGATAACCTACAATGGTTGATATGCCATAAAAGCCAACCCAACCAAATCATATATATTTAATATACCTGTATAAAGAGGATTTGACTTTAAATAACCTACAAGGGTTGATATGTCATAAAAACCAAACCAACCAAGACAAATCTAGGCATAAAATACACTTGTACTAGTTGACATGCCGTTAAAAATCAATTAGTCAATCAATCATAGTTTGTTGGCGGCGATTTAATCATTGTGTATTTACAAATGGTCTCAAAATAAGGGCCCGTGTCTTCACAATCTTATCATTAACTAACTCCAATTACTGAACCAAACATATTCTAATATTCCTTTTATAATAATGTCACATTTATTCAAGAATTCTATCAAACTACAGTCACCAAAATACGCCAATCGTTCCATGAAACCCTAGCTCCGTCTCATATTGTGAGGTACTAAAAGAAATCCCCAAGAATGTATAACGAAGAATGTAATTAAGTTTACCGCCTCACTATATTAGAAGTTAAAAATAAAGGAGTCAGAGCAAAGATACCGAAAGGTTTTCAATTTAGAAGTTTAATAAAGGTTTGTTGGAAAGGAAACCTTTGTGCTGGTCGTCGTAGTGTGCTGAAGAAAGAAAATATCCATTGAATTGAGAATTAATTAAAGTTGGTATTTGGCTTGCTGCCAGTAGTTTCTACTCTCGTGGATTTTTGGAGTGAAGAAAAGTTTTCCTGTAAATGGCGGAATAAATACATCTAGTTTAACTCCAATTGGGAACCCTTGGTCAAGGAGGTTACACTCAAGGTTCCATAAACTAGATAGCTCCCCTCATGATGTTATAACTCCACCGCCAGGAAGAGAGCAGACAGAAATACGTCCGTCCCGATCGCAAGATTTTGAGGAAGAGAAAGTTTGGCGGGCTTTCACCGAATTCGATTTGCCCGGGAAAGTCATCCGGGCCAAATGGGATTCGTCATCCTCATTGGGTGAAAATCTGCGACAACCATAACGGTCGAATTAATTTACGCGCCAAAGATACAAAGTTCTTTCTGCTATAGGATACACGTTTTTTCTAGTTTTAAAATAAGCAATAAAAACATACTTAAGAACATTCTAGAAATTTAGGATCAAAACCGAATTAGCATTTAAATTACATTTTTATATTTTTCAACCAATCAGCTAAAAACATAGAATAGAACATTCTAGAAAATTTGGATCGGAAGTGACCTAACAGAAAATATTTAGGCTCGAAAATAAAATAGTAAAATACAAATCTGATTGGTCAATAAATGTCTAAGCGCGAAAATTTTAGGACGATTCTTTTGATCCACCTGTCGGATATAAATAACACAGAGTTAGGGAGCCATACACACAAGACACAAGCTTACACACAAACGAAGACACAGAAGAAGACAAGCCACTAAGCCAGTAAAGCAGTAGCCGATACATTCCGACAAATTCCTTTCCTTCCTCAACTAAAGTTCATGAACTCTCTTCAAATGGCCGAGAATTATACTCAAAAGGAAAACCCGACAAACTTTCTTTCATCAACGCGACACGCTGTCGCCACAGTCATAAAACCCGCTATAAACTTAATGTAAGTAAGAACGACTTATTTACGGACTTCGTGAACATGAACACACACACATCTTTAAACAAATCTATTCCTTTCTTGTCAAACTTTATTTTCCAAAAGGGCATTTACTCATCATGTATTTTATTTGTTTTCATATTCTGTTATATGCTTATTAAGTTGTTTGTTGTTTAATGTTCGTTGTGTTCTATTCCATTTCTTTTGCGCGATTGTAAAGTTTTGTGTTGTATTTGTGGTGGGAATAATTTAGAGAGCAATACCCGTAAAGTACGGATGCACATCTACTGAAATAACCAAAATACATACAACCCCCCACACTGCTACAAATGCAAAATGAGAGAGAAAAATAATATTTACAAATAAAAGATGATTATTTGTATTATTAATTATAATCATCTTTTATTTGTCAAGATTCTGCATGGCACTGAAACTAGTTTACCGGTCGAAAACAGTGGGTATTTAAGTGACTTTCAACCAAGTCAAAATGTGTCACATTTTCATTTCAGAAGGGGAAGCCACACACGAATCAAGACTCGTGCGTGACTATTTCAGAAAATGCTTGGTTCTTTTGACATACATCATATTGGGGAACTTCAGCTGCCAAGCAATCAACTCAGCCCTGCAAAATAGGTAATGTCAGGGCGACCTCCTGAAACCAGACAAACCGCTCAATACCACCTAACCGAGGTGAATAGTGGAGAAACATAAGATAAAATCGAAAACGTTGTTTGTAACGATTTACAACAGAAATTCCAGTTAGTCCCGACAAAAAAAAACAAAAAAACAAAAAACAAGTCCTTAAGAAGCTGAAACTCATCGATCTAAATTCGAAAATAAGGGAAGCAGTTATTTAGAAACCTTTGCTAAGTTGGAGCATAAGGCCATGGGGCACGCAGTAAGACTTAAACTTTCTTGTAATATTTGTCAAGTCTAGCTTGCTAACCAGTACACTACACGAGGCGTTCGAGTTATTAACTAAGCTTAGCTTAGATGTAGCAGAAGGCCAGATGTATAGAGCGCCCTACGAGGATGGAACTCACTATTCTAGGTGCTAGAAATATTTCGCTTTTTTCTGTTAAAACGAATTAAAAAATGATTAAAGTTATTATTTAAAGTTAAATTTGAGTTTTATTCGAAAGAGGTACATACAGTGTAACCCTGATATAAGAGAAACCCTGATATAAGAGACTTATTCTCCGGTTCCGACGACTCTCTTATATCCGGGTTACTCTGTAGATGAAGAAGGTTGTTATTTCGCGGTGTAGATGGTCAGTGAATTGCTGGGTTCTATCGCGATGATTCTAAGTTTCGTATCTGACTCTTTTTTCTTCTTCGTACCCCATTCACTTGTTGACTTCTTTTGTCGATGCGAAACTGCGAGAGAATTAAGGACCGAAGGAAAGAGACAAGGATACTTTTACACACAAAATCTTATTTTCAGGTTAATAGAATACACATTTTTTAGTCATAAAATAATCAACAATAACATACATAAGAACATTCTAGAAATTTTGGATCGAAACCGCATTATCATTTAAGTTACATTTTTATATTTTTTAACCAATCAGCTAAAAACATAGAATAAGAATGTTCCAGAAAAACCGGATCAGAAACTAATCAACAGAAAATATTTAGGCTCTAAAATAAATAAGTAAAAATACGAATCTGATTGGTCAATAAATGTCTCCGGGCTTAAATTTTTGGACTGCAATAAAACTATTTTTTGATCCACTACTAAAGTATAAGTAACAACGAATTTAATCAACTCAGTCAAGTCATCTGTCGGTCAGTGAATTCATTTCTTCCACGGCCAAAAGGTCATCACCAAGCCGCAAATGGCCGCGATTAAGATTCAAAAGAAAAATGTGCGAACTTTCTTTCATCAATGCGACACGCTATTGCCACAATCTTAAGACAAACACAGTGTGGAGTTAATGTAAGTAAAGACAATTATTTCAACCAACTTACTTCGACCAACCATGGAACTACTTATTTAACAGACTTTATAAACATTTAAACTCACACACGTGTGAACAATCTTATTTTCATTTAAGTGGACAAACTGTATTTTCCACAAAGGCCACTCACACATTATGTTTTTCATTTATTTTCACTCCTGTTTTATGAATATCAAATTGTTTGTTTTTTAATGTTCGTTGTGTCATATTCTATTTCTTTCACATGATTGTAAGAATGTGTGTTGTATTTGTAGTAGAACTAAACCCGAGAGCAATACCCGTAAAATACGGACGAGAACTCACTCGCATGCACCCACAACAAATTGGAAAGAACATATCCACTTGAATATCCAATTACATGTTTCCACTACAGGTTTTACGAATATTCTGACCCGATTTGAAGAGTGCTGGCCTCTTCCGACCGAATCTCTAGCTGAACTCCGTTAAAACATAGTAACCTTAACCCTAACCCTTTGGCCAATCAACTCTGGTGTATTGACTTCCTTATTCCTCCCACACCTCTCATCATCCCTCACAGACTCCCTGCCTTCCTTGAATCTCCTATGCCACTCAAAAACTGATGCTTGGTTCATGCGAGATGGTCGAAAAGCATTCTGAAGCATTCCATACGTTTCTGTGGCATTTTCCCATGTTTAAAACAGAATTTTATTGCATGTCGTTCTTCCTCACGTCCAGATTGCATTTTTGAAATTCACCAGCTGTGACAATCAGGCTTTAGTAGGGTGTATTCCAATTGCTGCTGTAGCTGTTTATTTGAAGCTGAAATCATAAAAATTGGTCAGTCATCTCATAAGATGTATAGCAATAACATACTGGATTTTCTACGACAACTTTAAATGCCCATACGAAAACATTCAGGAAACTTATCGTATGCACCTCGTACTTTTACACTCAAAATTTTTTTTTCAGGTTTTACGAATATTCTGTGGTATTACCTTGCTAATTGCCGAGGGGAAAAAGGTATGTTCAATACCACTGGTAACAGCTTTAAAGATTTTCTCTTTTGGCGCCAGAAAACTCTCTTTTTAGGCATGCCCTGACTTCGCTTCTTGTCAGAAGCCTTTTGGGAAATGCAACTTTTGAATTTATTCATCATATTTTCTTCTTATTATTTTTTTAATCCCCACAGATTATTTGGGATAAAAGCAAAATAACGTTTTATACCAAATTAAAAGGATTAAATTCAAGGCGCCTCGGGTAACGTAATGGCTTGCAAGCTAGACAAGCAAACCTACACGGGTGAGTTCGAGTCTCATTGGATGCCCCATTCATATGGCCTTGTGCCACATCTAAGCAAAAAGCTTAGTAAATTACTACATCTGGGCACCTGTGGTGGTGTAACGGTTAGCAAACTTGACTAGCAAGTCTACACGAGTGAGTTCGAGTCTCATTCGGTGCCCCATTCATTCGGGCTTGTGCCACATCAAAGCAAAGAACTTCGTAAATTACTAAAAGGATTAAATTCACGAAAAGTTAACGACCTTACCCAACTGGAGGTTACGTGAATAAAAAAAATGTTATTGAAATTTCAAAATACTTCAAAAAAAATTTTGAATGAAATTAGTCACAAGAAACATTAATAAACCAGTTTATGTAAAAATATTACTCACACGTTGATGACTATATCACTTATAATAGTATTTGAATCCAGGTAGTAGGAAAAAGTTAATGGCAAGAGACTTTCTGTGTCACTTTGCAACACAAATATTTAGCTGCACTTTTGTTTCCCACGAAGTATTATAAGTACAGAAGACCAACCACAACAAAAAACTCAACTTTTTTAAGGATAGAAAAATGTATCAACAATAGTTTAATTTTTGTATATAATCTTGAAAAAGGAAAATAAGTATGTGAACATAACTTTTGAATATACAATTAAGAAAAATTAATGAAATAATTATTCTTAATTTATGATTAATTGATTATTAAAATCGTGAAGTAATTTTTAAAAATTGATTTAAACTTTTAAATGCCTTTTTAATATCAAATGTTTTGTCTGTTAATAATGTACGGATCTTTCATTGCCTCAAAAACACAAATATTTACCTTTTTTGAATTTCCTATTTTTATAACAAAATTCTTCTCTTTTTCTTTTTTTTTAACCTCACATTTTTACTTAAATATTCAACCCGAATAAAACTGAAAGAACACTGGAAATCAGTTAAATATTTGTTACCGTAGGTTTCCATTCGTTTTCATCTAACATTTTTTATAAATTAAAATTTTTAATTTAAAAAAATTAAAAATAGATAAACAGGTGCCAGTTTTTTGCTTTAAAATTCATATGTTTCGATTAGTAAAGATGTTCTTTATTTAATAAGATATTTTGATTCATCCAGGGTCTGGTGTCCAAGTAAGTCAAAATCTAATGCAAACGGCCCACCACCACTTTAAGCAGGACAAATATCGATACAGAATTATTTCCTAAATAATCTTAAAGAAAATGATATTTTCTAATATTATTGAAAGATCTCAAAATTTTTTTAAAAATTATCAAATATTCTCATTTGGGATACTATTTTTTCCGACTTATCCCAATTTTAAATGTGTTTTCAGACTTTTGTCGTTTTATTATATACTGAAAGTATATCCCATATATATATACTTCTGATTATATAGCGTCACATACATGGGATGGAGGTAAGAGTAAAAAGACCTCATGAAATAACTAATATATTATAAAATTCATTCATTAATAAATGAACACTGGAAATTTCATAAAAATCAGATTATTCCCCGATATTTGGAGGGTTTTTATATTTAATTGATAGCGATTTATTACAGTACGAAAGTTCTGTGTCAGCCATATTGTTAGCTCCTACACAATTCAGTAGCCATGGATATGCATAACTAGCTTGCTTACCATGATGGGACACACGTGAACAAGGGATGTAGTAATTTACTAAGCTTTTTGCTCAGATGTGGCACAAAGCCGTATGAAATGGGTACCCAATAAGACCTGAATTCGTAATGGTTTGCTAGTATAGCTTGCTAAAAATTACACCTCCTAAGCTTGGATGGCGTGATGGTTAACAAGCTAGGCGAGCAAGCTGTCACGAGTGGATTCGAGTTTCATTGGGTGCATCATTTATGCGGCCTTGTGCCACCTTCTCAGCAAAAAGCTTAGTAAATTACTACTACACTATTCGAATTGTTCAGTGAACAAGGAGAGTAACTCAGACCTTCAAGGGAAATAACTCTAGTTAACTTTTTAAGTTTCCGGTTTGTTGCACTTTCATTTTTATTATGTCTTTCGCCACGGTAGGTTTCAAATTCTTTTAATTATCAACCAAATTTGCTTATTTGTCTGTAATATATATTTTGTTCTGTTTATATTTATAGGTTGTTTATTTTGATATTTTGCTAATATTTTATTTTGTTTTAGCTGCGAAGTGTTGGCGTGCATGACTCGCTGTATTAAAGTTTTTTCGTTAAGATTTGGACAAAGTTTTAGTTTGATACATATTTACAAAAAAAAAGCATCACTGATTTGACCCTTTAATTCGCTTTAGACACAATAAAACGATCTAACACCAATGTCACACCTGAATTTGTTTTTATGTTTCTTATATATTTTATAAACATTAAAAATCGTTTGAATGATAATAAAAATAAATGAAAATTTCATATCAAACTCGTGTTTAACTGTTAAATAATTGCCGCAAATGTTATTTTATTTTAAAATTAATTTTGTTTTTAAAAAAAATGTACTACAGTTACTATTTACAAAAATGGTAGTTTAAACGTCGAAAATGTTTTAAAGAATCATTAGAATATTCAAAACTGTGATTGCTTTATTAAAATAGATCCTGCATATTTGACTCCCAGGGATATAAAATCTCAAGCCTGTTTACTTTCACTTGGCATTAATGACCTTGAAGAAGGTGTAGCGAACTGTTATTTTCTAAACTATGATATTACTTCTATAATAAACAAGGTTAGAGATTTAGTCGTCGCTAACAGTTGTCCTAATACAACAAAATAGATATTTAAGAAAATAGAAAAGAACATTAAAAAATAATACAAATTATTAGGCTTTTGACAGACATAAAAAAGGAACAAACAACAATAACAAGAATTGGTAGGTTTATATACATATAAAAGTTTATGTGAAGTAAGGGTAGGTGAATAGTACGTTTACAATGAGGGTATTTTACGGACAGAGATATAAAGGCATGAACTTGTCGTGGGGTCAACTCACGTCGAGGTTACCGTTTGTTACGGGACCACGATAAATGCGTTGATCCCGTGAACACTTGTATGAGTGATGGATTGACAGTTCGTTCATGATATAGGCATGATATTTTGTTGTCTGACATCACAGGGGACTCAATGTTTTCACTAAACTGGGAATTCTAGGTTTGGTTTGGTTTGGTTTGGTTGTTTAATGGCATATCAAACTTAGGTGGAGGTGCCCGTGGTGCAATGGTTATCGTCGTAGGAAATGGACACCACGACACGAGTTCAAATCCTGGACAAGACTGATTGCATTTCACATAGCACTAATACCCTTGGGAAAGGTATGAATCCAATTATTCTCCCTCCAGATAAATAGTAGGACAGACTAGGTTCTTCAGCCTTGGTTAGGCAACTAGTCTAGGAGAAGGAAAACTCTGAATTGAAACCTGTTAAACTCCGCTTAAAAATTGACCTTGTGTCATATCCTGCCCGAGCGGAGGGGTTGGTAAATAGTATCAAACTTCTTAGATTATTTAATGCCAAATCCATCATTCTAAAAGAACAGGATAAGAGGGTTCATGCCTTTCCCAAGGGTATTTGTCCGAAAGTGAACATAATAGCGTGACTGGAGTTCGAACTCACTTACTACGATTCCACAGTTCAGTGCTTTAACCATTACACCACGAGGACACCCCTTGAGGTTTGAGTAGTTGGGACCACTATAATAAACTCGTCTCTTCCCTCTCTCAACTATAGGGCAGACTGGATTCTCTTGACCTTGGTAGGACAATAAGTCTAGAAAAAACAACTCTGAATTTATATGACCTGCAGGTGGAGCTTTGAATATGCTGTCCTCGGTGGAAGAGCAAGACACCCCCACAAAAGGGGTTGTTGTAGGTATGACATTATACTGTATCTAATGATGAGGTTCCAGTTCTGGAGATGTAGGGAGTACCCCTTTATTGCTATTACTCTCTGGTTCACTATAACCCAGAGGTCGTTCCTGTTTGGGCTAAACAGATCTGTTAGTAAATTATTGGTACTATATAAGAATACTTGATAGATTATAGCTATTGATTAGTATTAAGAATAGTTACTTGAAGCTACAATAGTTTACAAAGGATTATTGTTAATTACTTGAAACCATATAACTGTGTACAAATAGATGACTATTTTTAAATTGAAATAATTACTTAAAACCATATAATTATTAGTATTAGATAGGAATACTTGAAACTATATAACTGAGCAAACAAATGACTTATCAAAATAATTTCTTGAAACCATATAATTATTAGTATTAGATAGGAATACTTGAAACCATATAACTGTGTTCAAATAAATGACTGTTATTAAATTGAAATAATTACCAGAAACCATATAATTATTAGTATTAGATAGGAATACTTGAAACCACACAATTGTGTGCAAATTATTTGTATTAGATAAAAATACTTGATATCACTTCTTATAACTCTTTACAAAACCTTTTTAGATACTACACAAAAAAAATGTAAATATATACAATTCTATAACCTCAAGGCATGAAATAACCATGACAGGTTGACATGCCATTAAAATCAATCAGTCTGAATCAAAATTCTCTGGCAACTCTTCAGGGGTAGTGTGGCAGGATAAGGTCCATAAGGGAGCCTTCTGGTCACCCTTGACTACAGTCGCCAACTTTTTACTTATTCTCCCTATCTTACAGACCTTAGGGAAGGAAGGCTTGAGTCTTGAAGGAAGCAGGAAGAAAAAGCTGATATTAATATTTAGCGTATGAGTAAGTTTGGATTTTATCCCAAATTCTACCTTTTGCCATGCGTATGAAGTGTCTTCAGCTCATAAGAGATGAAAATGATTAATACAGAAATACAAAAAAAAAACTTAAACATAAGATAATTAAATATTAGTTATAAAAATATTTTTCACAGAATTTCATTCTCATGACTGGCCTCGTATTTCCCTAACAATTTTTTATGAAAAGTTAACTTTCTTCTCAACCAAAGATATCAGGATTTTACTGTTTCTAGTAAAACATTATACAATCAAAACACATATTATTAGGTATTATTTATAACTAATCTTTACGGTCTTGAAACTTTGTGATAGAAAATATGAATACGTAGCACAAAAAATAACTACACCTTCTGATATGATTAAAAATTTTATTTTTTATTACTTAGTTTCAGTGTTGTAGAGGTAATAACAAAATCTTGTTTCTTGGAGTTGGAAGAAAATTTACTTTTTATAAAAAGTTGTTGGAGGTGTCCTTATTTATGGATGATACTGTAATACTTAATATCTGTTTTGATTGTATAATGTTCGACTAGAAATAATGAAATCCTGGATTTTTAGGTTAGAAGAAAATAAAACTTTTATTAAAAGATTGTTAGGGATGTACTTATGTATGGGTGAGATATATATATATATATATATATATATATACAAATTTGATTAAATATGATAGACATTTTCTGTCTACATATTTTCTTCTGGGTCTGTTTGTATTCCTGTATTGCTTTTATCGTATTTGGTGGGAATTGATTTATGTATTGTCCATAGTTGTATGTATCCCTAGTACTTTCTGCCTGACTTTGGACCATCATCAGGGGAGGATCTATTATAAAAGTGATGTAACTTTTTTTTTTGCATATTACTACTATGTAAGAGGGTCTTTACCATTGTAGATTATAGCGTTTGCTTTTAAATTTATAGAAACCCATTTAAAAGCAAATGCTATAATCTTCAACGTTTAAGATGCTCTTACATAGTAGTAATATGCAAAAAAAAAAGTTACATCACTTTTATAATAGATCCTCCCCTGATAATGGCCCAAAGTCGGGCAGAAAGTACTAGGGATACATACAACTATGGACAATACATAAATCAATTCCCACCAAATACGTTAAAAGCAACACAGGAATACAAACAGACCCAGAAGAAAATATGTAGACAGAAAATGTCTATTATGTTTAATGAAATTTGTATTTACGAAGAAATGCTGCCAAAATATATATATATGTAGAGAGAGAGAAAGAGATAATTATTATAGAATTTTTCTGCAAAGGATATATTAAATTCTGTGCCAAGGGATTTTCTATACGCTTTCATTACAGAAAGGATTCATGATAGAAGTTTCAAAATTATTTAAAGGGGGGATGTCCTCGTGGTGTAATGGTTAAAACGATGGACTGCAGAATTGTAGTAAGCGAGTTTGTACTCCAGTCAATCTATTACGTTCACTTTCGGGCAAATACTCTTGGGAAAGGTATGAACCCCCTTATCCTCCCAGCTATGGGTTAAATAATACCACTACTGTTCTTCTAGGAGAATGGCTTTGGCATTAAATAACCTAAAAAGAGTTGATATGCCATTAAACAAAGAAACCAAACCAAACCAAACCAAACCAAAATTATTTAACATAGAATTTTATTGCCATGACTTCTATTATTGAATTCATTACAAAGAGATTTCCTATAGAATTCAATTGGAAAAGGTTTTACTATAGAATTCCATTGTAAAATATTTTCTATAGCATTTCACTCTTGAATGCTTACAAAAAAAATATTTAAAAATTTCACTATAGAATTTCACTGCAAAAGGATTTACTATAGAATTTCATTGTAAAATATTTTCTATAGAATTTCACTCTTGAATGCTTACAATAAAAAATATTTAAAAATTTCACTATAGAATTTAACTGCAATGTATTTTCTATAAAATTTTATTGTAAAAGAATTTACTATAGAATCATTATGTTTAGCGATATCTCACTATCTTTTTACTTCTTTTTCTAGATTCAGTTTACGTCTACTGGTTGAGCAATGGTTTATAGGGAACTTCATATTCGAGTGGTCAAACAATTGTTTTCGACTTCTACAAATTGGTTAGCAGGACATTCCCTACACTACAAAGAAACTCAATGTTTAAAATGGTTGGCTCCTATGCTAAAATCCCCTTCATCTGTGTTCTCCGTTCACCAAAGATCCTTTTACACATTTCTGGTTCTGTCCCACTCATTGAAATCTGGACTTCATTCCTTACCACATCCCCGAGGGATTTATTTCCAAAAGCATGGTTTAAGATCAGGACCTTTCGGTTTAATTTCCCATTCAAATCGAATATTAAGTAAAAACAAAGAAGAAATGCAAAACGTTCTCGATCATTATTCAGAAAGAATTGAAAAACTTACTCATCTTCTGGGTTGTCAGAAGAGCCAAGTCGTCTGGATGGTCACTAAAGACACGAGAATTGTCACTTCCTTTTCACAAGCCAAAGTGCAGGCCATCATCAAGCTTTTGCTTAATTATGGCTTTTCAGCTGACAGCATTATACGATATCAGTCGGTTTTTTGTTGGAGTATCCCAACACTGCAGAATAGAATTGAAGGGCTGCTACCATACCGAAAGTACCAGTTCTCTATTCACCATGTTATCTATCCAAAACATGTTTATGATTCGACTGTCAAAATGTTAAAAAAGGAGGTGGATCTGATGGGGTCTCATCCGTCCAGAATAAGTTACCTCACTGAACTACTAAATTGTGAAGAGGATGATATACATGAAGCAATTGCCTTGGGTCATCGTCATCTTGAACACTACAAGCTGAGCAGATTAAAAACAATGGTCAACCTATTGGTTAACCATGGTATTAGCACCAAAGACATTATGGCTAATTTGCATATTCTTCAAGTGGAACCATTATTATGCAAATATCGTCTGAAGCAGATGACCAGTGCCGGTGATTTCAGTAAAGAAAAGATGCTGCAAACACTTATACAGAACAAAAGTCAATATCAGATCATGTTTGATTTTCACCGATCTAATGTGCAGGCACTTGGAGACCATGAGGACAAGTATGCTTTTCTGCAGAGTCGGTTGCAGTGTAGCCAGCAGCAGCTTGATTTACTTCTTCTTCGAGCACCCACTATCAAGAGCATAACGCCACGTCGGATAAAAGTGATTCTTGATATCCTGCTAGACGAGTTTAAGTTTACTCCAACGACGATCCTGAAAAATCATCACTTGTTGTTCTTTAGTGCGAAAAGACTTCGGAATCGGTGGAAGGTGCTAAGTGAGTATCCTTTGCCCGAAAGTCAGTTGATTACTGATCTGATCATACCAGAAGTAAAGTTTATAGAAAAATATAGACATTCTCTTGAAAACACTGAAAAATAATCTATCTCTGGAAAACTATTTTCTTGTGTCACATTGTTCTGATTGCAACTCATAGGATTATTTACAAATGGATTAACATTTATGGTTTTTTTTATAGACTTAAGATGATCAGTCATGCTGCTAGTTGAGGTGCAGGAGCATTGGTTGACAAAGATCCTTTCAAATAACTCCTGAAACAGAAAATGCAAAGCATGGAAATAATTGCTGAAAGTTGTGACATATTTTTTTTTTAAATTGGTTTTTGTCCCAGTTAATCCAGAAATGGTTGGCATTAATTCCTGAGTCAATAATGATTACTCAATTGAGTTCAGCATTAAATCCAGAAAGACACTTCTTGTGGGTAAACCTTGCATGGAACGTCCCATGTGAGTCAGGCTTTTTTAATAGTAATTAGAAAATTAATTTTACCCATAATGCAACATCATTGTCTCTTTATTTTAGACAGGAAGTCGATATGGGTTATACCTAGAATGATCTGACAAGAACATATATAAATTGTTACTTACTAAATAACCAATTTTTTAACAATTGTTTGCTGTTTTTGTTTCCTGGTATCTGAGGCGTCCCAATTAAGGGAATGCCGACGGGGCCGAAAGTATTTTTGGATCTTGCTTGACGCGTATGGGCTGCGGCCCTGCGGCCGGACCCACTTTAAAAAAAGCCTTGTGCTGTACTGGGACGGAAAACAAATAAAGTCTAGCATCCAGGCTGCACAGTTCTTGGTGTTCCTAAGTGGTCACCCATCTTAACGATGAACATGTTTATCACTGCTTAACTTCAGTTATTTGATGAAAACCAGTGCTTTCAGCTTGACTTATCTGTAAATTGGAATGAAAGAGAAATTATGAAAGACAAAGATGTTGACTCCATTTGAAAAAAAGGCAAGTTTTTATTGGAAGGATGTCAATTTATAACTTTCTAATAATCCTTTATGTTGAGACTTTTTTGGCAAATGTAGAAGAAATGAAAAGAAAATAAAACAGATGAAAAAATATAAGGATTATCTCCTAAAAATTCATGATAAATACAAGGATTATTAAATAAGTTTCCAGACTTTTTTCATATGGGCATTTTTATTGATAGTACACTCATGAAACTCTAGTCCCCTTCTAAGTAATCTCCTCTGGCTGCAATGCACTTGTACCATTCTAACAACTTCTGGAAGGCCCCATGGAAGTCCTCTTGTGTGAGTGTGTCAATGACCCTCGTCACAGCCTCTTTCATCTCCTTAATTGTCTCATAACGACAGCCTCTGAGCTTAGGGAATAAGCAAAAGTCACAGGGACCAAGGTCTGGATTATAGGGAGGCTGAGGAACTGTCTTGATGCCCATCTTGGTCAAATAGTCTGTGACAAAGATGGAGTTGTAGACTGGTGCATTGTCCTGGTGGAAATGCCATTGATCCGATTTGAAGAGTACTGGGGTCCTCCAATGGAATCTCTTCGTGAACTCCCTTAAAACCTCAACATAGTAACCCTAACCCTAAGCGTTTGGCCAATCAACTCTGGTGTATTGACTTCCTTACTCCTCCCAAAGCTCTCATCATCCCTCACAGACTCCCTACCTTCCTTGAATATCTTATGCCACTCAAAAACTGATGCTCGATTCATGCAAGATGGTCGAAAAGCAGTCTGAAGCATTCCATGTGTTTCTGTGTTATTTTTTCCAAGTTTAAAACAGAATTTTATTGGATATCATTCTTCTAAAGTGTCCTCACGTCCAGATTGCATTTTTGAAATTCACCAGCTGTGACAATTAGGCTTTAGTAGGGTGTATTCCTATTGCTGCTGTAGCTGTTCATTTGAAGCTGAAATCATAAAAATTGGTCAGTCATCTCATAAGATGTATAGCAATAACATAATGAATTTTCAAGAGTCAATGACAATTTTAAATGCCTGTACAAAAAAATTCTGGAAACTTATTGAATGCACCACATAATTCCAAAAACTAAATAGTTTATAATAATTATATATATATATATATATATATAGTTGAGTCATTAATGATTTATGTTTTTTAAAAACAAGTTATCACTATGTATTTCGAACTTCCAATATTTTATACAAAACCAGAATTCCCCTGATTAAAGAGTGCCTTTTGTGGAGATTCTTGTGGTATAATGAACACAGTGATACGAGTTCAAATCCTGGACAGGTCCACTCTGGCCCAGAGTGGTAGCACCTGATAGGGTCCTATCTATGGGTTAAATAGAACTAACAGCATACTTATGCTAAACTGAATTGTTTGACTAAACTGAATAGCTTGAGATAGAAATGTTTTTCACAATTAAACTGTACTTACATTTTAAACTGTGTATTTATGCTAAACTGAATTCTTTGAAATAGAACTGATTATTTACATAAAAATAGATTTGGCGTTAAATAACCTACAAAGGTTGATATGCCATAAAACCCAACTAACCAAATTCAACATTTCATTCTTATGATACACTATTGAGAAATGAACTTGGGTCAGGATGCTCATCAAACCTCGATCAAGATGCTTTTAGAGAATTGATGGAATGTGATCCATGTAAAAGTGCTTGAGAATTAGTACTTGACTTCAACACATCTCAATCTACTATCTGCTGCCATTTGAAAAAGATTGGAAAAGTGAGCAAGCTGGACATATGAATTCCTCATATTCTTATAAGAATAAGGGAGATTGCGTATAAAATTATGCTATGTATATGGTAGGATCACTGCAGTATTATTCATTTTGAGTTTTCAAATTGCAATCAGACACTTGGATGCTGATTTATAATCTAAACAGCTGCAGCATGCGCTTGAAAATAATCTAAGAAAACTCCCTGCACTCATTAATAGAAGAAACTTTGGCGGTGCCCGTGGTGTAATGGTTATTGTCGTAGAAAAACTCTGAATTCAAACCTGTTAAACTCCGCTTAAAAATTGACCTTGTGTCATATCCTGCCCGAGTGGAGGGGTTGGTAAATAGGATTAATAGAAGAAACTTTGCGCTTCTCCGTGATAATACAAAATCACATTCAGCAAGAATCACGCTGGTAAAATATTGAATTTAGGCAGGTCTGTTCTACCATATCAACCATATTTACCTGATCTAGCACTGAGGGATTTCTATCTTTATCATTTTCTACTTAATGCTCTGAATGACAAAAATTTTCTTGAGAAGATCAGATGAAATGTTTGTGGAAAACTTCTTCAGCTGAAAACAAGCTGGATTTTACTTGAGAGAAATCAACAAGCAGGTAAATGGCAAGAGGTAATTCAAAATAACAGCAAATATACTATTAATTGAAGTTCATTGTTCATGCATAAATTATATTTTATTAAAATGGAAATTATTCATGACTCAACCCAATATATACATGCATATATATATATATATATATATATATATACAAGGGTCATTCAATAAAGAGATTTTTTTTTAAAAAAAGCAAAATGAATTTTTTTTTCTATAAATGTACATAATTTGGAATTGGTTTATAGCAAAAGTTATTTTAATTTTGAAAAATATGTTTTAAGGCTATTCAAAATGATGGCAATTCAAACAGTGCTCTGAACTTGAACAGAGGTCTGTCGTCAAATTTTTGGTGGCTGAGAAGTGCAAATCATGTGAAATTTACAGAAGAATAATTTCTACAAGAGAAAAATATTTACAAATTGGTTAAACATGGGTTCGTCACTATGAGCTTGAGTTAAAAAGACAGTCCGTGGAGTAGAAACATACTCTCTGATCAGCCAAGGTCATTCTGACAGTCTCTTGAAACATAAAAAGATGGGTAACTCTTGATTTCCTTGAAAAGAGTACAACTAAAAACAGTACTTCCTGTTTCTAACTCTTTTGACAATATTTAGCTTATTTATTGAATGACCCTTATGTGTGTATATATATATATATATATATATATGATGTGGTTTGTATGATAGGTATTCCGAATTTGGTTTGTTTGACGTAGAGTAGTTTATTATGTGTGTTAGTTGTTAGAGAAACAGGTCTGTGGATGATGGGAATAGTGAGGTGGTTTTTCTTAGGGTTATTTGATGAGTGTATTGGCCAAGTGGGTAGAGCATTTGCCAATGGTCCGGGAGACCTGGGTTCAATCCCAGGTTGTGTCATACCAAAGACTTTAAAAATGGTACTCGATACCTCGTTGCTTAACACTCAGCAATATAAGGTACGTATCAAGGGTAAAGTGGAGCAATCCAGGGAAAGGAGTAGCACTCTCCCCTACACCTCAGTGTAGTAAAGGGAGCCTTCTGGTTGCCCTCAACTATGGGTTGGTATGTTTTTTTCTAGTGTTTAATATGAAAAAATTTGGGTATTTTAGGCTTTTAAGGGAGTGTTCAATATACTCAAATTCTTTAAGTATTGTGGGCTACATATTCTAAGTGCTCTTAGATAAAAACCAATTATGAGGCCTATTTTGATTTTGTTGTTGTGGTGGGAGTAAAAATGTGTGTGATCATTTTTGTTTGGGGGTTGATGATGAAGAATTTGAGTACATTGAACACTCCCTTAAAAGCCTAAAATACCCCAATATTTTTCATATTAAACACTAGAAAAAAAGCTCTTAAGATACGCTCATCGAATAAACCTAAGAAAAACCACCCCACTATTCCTATCACCCACAGACCTATCTCTATACCCACTAATACACACACACACACACACACACACATATATATATATATATATATATATATATATATGTATATGTATGGAGGGGGGAACTGGAATTAAATCCAACAGTATAAAAATGTATAGAGATGAAAAAACAAAATTTTCAATGGATGATTTTATTTGTTGAAATATTTGCTAAGATTAAATGTTTTTCTTTTTAGATTATCAGAGAGTCTCTAGTGGTGCCTCTACAACCTCCCTCTGCTGGGGTTACAAGACGAACAATGATATCTCAAGATGACCGTGTTTTAAATAGTTATCAGAACATCAACTACGTCCCAGTTTGTACATACTGTGCCCAGGTTGATCTTTTTGGTGGCTACTGCAGTTTTATTTTGGGGTTAGTGTATAGAAAAATGTTGCATAAATAAAGAGCTATCTCAGGCACACATATATATGTTGGGTGTCCCCATGAATGGCGCATATATATATATATATAATATTACATGGTAGTGTCTGTGAAACCCAGGGTAACAGACATTACCTTGTAATATATATATATATATATATATATATATATATATATATGGTAATCTTCAATCTAGTAAATCCGGAATAGGAAACAATTCAATCAGGACAAATAAAATATTCAAATTTAGAATATTCAAATATTCTTGGTAAAGAGGTCAATGTATATAAAAGTCCTGTTAAGAATTATTTTGTAGTCTTTGATTCATATCAATGCTTTTTACAGGATGTAAATAAATTTATTATCCTAATATGACCGAATATTGGATTTTTTCTTGAAAAAAAAATTATGTATATATATATATATGTAAAAGCTCTGTCATTGATATTGAGCACTATTTGATAAGACTGCAAAATTTGGTCCTCCATTAACTCACCAAGTGAACTACTAAGAACTATAACCCTCTTTAACACACACACACACACACATATATATATATATATATATATATACACACACACGCCTTTCTTATATATATATATATATATATATATATATAAAGTAAGTAAATATATATTACTTTTTATATATTTTATACATATTCAGTAGCATGGAAAGCTCTTCAAAAGAATTGAGCCCTCTGGTAGCCGATAGGGTATAAAAAATGTAAACAAAGGCTGCTGCTGCTGTTGCAAAAATAAATACCTTAAAATTCCCTTAGTCAACGTGGTCCGCTTGGTTGACGAGTGGTCTGAAACTTAGTCTAACGTAAAGTTAGACGGGTTTCGATCCCAGCTTCAAGCGTCCTGCGTGTCTAGCCACACTGAAGAGTTCTGATAGAACGAAACAGTCTGTCTGTGGATGACTATAAAAACTAATATATATTTACTATCATTATTATAGTAGCGCTCTTCCGTACACCACAGTGTAGTAGCTATTGAAAAGAGAGCCTTCGGGTTGCCCTCAACTACGATCACCAACTTTACTTACTTTCTTACTCATTATCATATAATAGCTCTATCACAGATATTGAGCACTCTCCAAATTATACTGTATTAGGCCAGCCGGCCACAAACCTACAAAGTGAGATAGTGACAGCCAACACTGTTATAATATATAGACATATGAATTTGAATATTTAGGTTTCACAGTTGCGAAGAAGAACAGACAAGATATAGCACTAGATACATAAATGTCAAATCCTTTTAAGGCCTTTGGTGGGCTACGGAAGTAAGTCTGGCTCAGTAAAAACTAAGTGTGCAATGTATCACACCATAGTTCTCTCAATCCTCCTGTACGACACAGAAACTTGGATGGTATACAAAGCAGATGCCTGAAGACTTCATGTCTATATGATACATCACTTGCACTAAATACTAAATTCATAAATGAAAGAAAACAAACCAAATAGATAACGGATATAGAAAGGATTTCAACATGAATGATATACACGCTTAACCACCTTCCTCGTGTGATTACGCAAAATCAAGAAACGGTTGCTATGACATCAACGGCCGTAAGTAAACGCATTTTTAAATCACAAACTGCACCAAAATGAAGATGAACGAACGTCCAATGTAATGTCTGCTTTTAGTTGATCTTGTGTATACATAGATATATATTTCTTTTAAATACCCTATCCGGTGGCAAAAGCTGCTCGGTAGCGCCAGGAGTGGCAGTACCGCCTTGGGCTACCGAAACTGTGTTATCACCCTGGTTGGCGGCTGATGAGGTTAGGTTATCACACGTGCTTTCACACGTATGATGAAAAAAAAAATGTTAAGTGGTGGCAGCATATCCCAAATAAATTCATCCTGGAGAAATCTAAACTCCCTGGCATGTACGACATACTCACCCAGCGTAACATATAGGCTGGTCACTTGAACAGACTTGAGGACAGCAGACGACCAAAACAGTTCCTGCACTCTCATCTTAGAGAAGAGTCACGTAAAACAGACCAAAACTTAGACATAAAAAAAACCCTGGGTGGTGGGGTCACAAATATCTCTTTAGACAACTGACAATACCTTTATAAAAATTTAAAAATTAATGAGCTGGATGTCATCATCAGATACAATGTACCGCTAGTAGAAGTATATGTGTATATATATATATATATATATACTTTGAATGATTATTATTATTCCTAGCAAGCCAAGAATTTAGTGGCCCTAGGGTAATCAGATAGCTACTTGGACAAATTTAGACCAGGAGCTTTCTTTTGGCTCAACACCCATATTAAGGGTCCCATTGATTGACAAATAACATCGTTCTGCAGAATTACATATGAAGTTTGTCTGGAGTGCTTTGGTGCAGTAACGCATAAAAAAAGATAAAACTGAAGGAAAACAAACCGAATAGACGACGGATATAGAAGGGATTTCATCATGAATGAAATGCACGTGGAACCACCATTCCTGTGTGATTACGCAACATCAAGAAGCAGTTGCTATGACATCAACAGCCGAAAGTAAACGCGTTTTTAAATCACAAATGGCACTAAAATGAAGATGAACAAATGTCAAATGTAATCTCTGCTTTTAGTTGATCTGGCATATATATATATTTACCAGGAAAATTTAAATGTTCACTGTTGAATGGTTTTTTTTGTCCTGATGGAATTACTCCCAACTCTGGTTTAACTGGACCGAATAATACTTATATATATATTTCTTTTAAATACCCTGTCTGGTGGCAAAAGCTGCTTGGTAGCACCAGGAGTGGCAGTACTGCCTTGAGCTACCGAAACTGTGTTATCACCCTAGTTGGCGGCTGATGAGGGCAAGGTATTGCACATGCTTTCACACGTAGTATGATGAAAAAAAACAATATATATATATATATATATATATATATACTTTGAATGATTATTATTACAATGTTGATTAAGATAAATGTGAATTGAATTACCCAAATTAAATTAGACAAGTGTAGAAAACTTTTGTGTGATTGAAAATGTTTGAACTGATGGTCATTCAGATCCAAACATTATTTCCCACAATACGGATCAAGAGAATAAGATAAAACACGGATCATCTCATTTTTAACTTTGAGTTATCATAGTTTTGTAAGTGATTGCTTATCATGTGATTAGTATTTCATATATATATATATTTACTACCAGTAAATTTAAAACCACAAACTCCCCATGATACACACTTACACCCAAAAAAAAGCTGTTAGTGAAACCCAAAACCACTCCAACGCCAACACACACACACACACACAACTATAAACATATCAAATATTAAAAACAGGTAAAGCAGACGAAAGTAAACACACTCCAGGAAAGAGGAACAAGAACCCCTATATAAACCAGCTTGACCAACCAAAGGTCATTTATATTGGAAACAAGAGTGAGTTCAAGTCTCATTGAGTACCCCATTTAAAAGGCCCTGTGCCACATATGTTCTCTGACGAAAGCAACAAGCTAGAAACATACAAATATATAACACATATATAAGAACAAAATAGATAAATTCAAAAAATTCAAATCTCTTTGTGGACCTTCTTATTTTAAAATGTATCCTTATTCTTTCTTTAGATCTACAATAATCATCTTTATATATATATATATATATATATATATATATATATATATATATATATATAATCAGCACATGACTAATGAGGATATTAACTAAAGAATAACTGCAACCTTTGTGTCACATGACAGTCTGTTTAGAATTGTAAAGAAAAGAAAAATGATGAAGTATGGTTTGGTTTGGTTTCTTTGTTTAATGGCATATCAACTCTGTGTAGGTTATTTAATGCCAAAGTCATTCTCCTAGAAGAACAGTAGTGGTACTATTTAACCCATAGCTGGGAGGATGAGGTGTTCATACCTTTCCCAAGGGTATTTGCCCGAAAGTGAACGTAATAGCGCGACTGGAGTACAAATTCGCTTACTACAATTCCACAGTCCATCGCTTTAACCATTACACCACGAGGACAACCCCCAATGAAGTATGAACATATGACAAGATTATTAGACCTGTCAAAAACCACAGTGAAAGATGAAGAAGCAGACAGAAAAAAAAGGGTTGGGAAGATAACCTCTGGGGATAGACAGGCCTGTCTTCACCAAGTCACATCACTGATATACATAATGGGGTATTGTTAAAGAATCATCCGCGTTGCCTCTACAAATACTTCTTCCTGGGTTTACAAGACTGATGGTGAATGTTTTACATATGGTATCAATTTCAGTTGTTTGTTGGTTGGAGTTTTATGGCATATCAACCCTTGTGGGTTATTTAATTCCAAATTCTGTTCATATATGATTTGTAATTGAATAGTTAATTCTGAACAAGTTACCAGATTTCATTTGTTTGCACACATTTAAATGGTTTTAAGTATTGCTATTTAAAACTAGTAATTCTATTTAATATTAATCATTTGTTTGCACACAGTTAAATGGTTTCAAATATTGCAATTTAAAACTAATAATTTTATTTAATATTAATCATTTGGTTGCACACAGTTAAATGGTTTCAAATATTGCAATTTAAAACTAATAATTCTATTTAGTATTAATCATTTGGTTGCACACAGTTAAATGGTTTCAAGTATTTCTATATACCAGGTCATTGGGTAGAGTGTTTGCCAATGGTCCGGGAGAACTGGGTTTAATCCCAGGTTGCGTCATACCAAAGACTTTAAAAATGGTACTTGATATCTCCTTGCTTAACTCTCAGCAATATAAGGTACGTATCAAGGGTAAAGTGGAGCAATCCAGAGAAAGGAGTAGTGCCCTCCCCTACACTACAACTCGGTGTAGTAGCTATTGAAAAGGGAGCCTTCTGGTCACCCTCGACTAAAGGGAGACAACTTTTTTTTTCTTTATTTCTATCTAGTGCTAATACTTCTTTTTAATATGAATCAATTGTTTGCCAACAGTTAAATAGTTTTAAATATTATTTAACATTTGTGATCATACTCTTTTGAAAATCTCCAAGTGTTGGTGGTTAAGTTCCCTTCTTCAGTTTTTTTTTTTTGGCTTGCTCAAGTTCTTAAAACTTTGGTGTAATCATTTTTTTTTAAAGCATCGGAAATCACTTGTTATACATCCTGGGGCATCTCCACTTTTTACTATCTTCTCAAATCAACCTTTTTAAAAAAAAAAATCTTTACACAGAATATATACTCTATTAATACAATACTTACGTGTACAATATACTCTTATATACAGATCAAAGTCAGTTAAGTAATTCATCTGATATCTCCACCGAATGCCCTGTTAAATTCTTTCTCTTACCCTTATTTCTGAAATCATCTAATTTAATCTTAAAATTTTTTATATTATTTTTGTTTGTGATCTGATAAGGAATTTGTTCCAAAAATATTTTACTTTATTTACAAAAAAACCCAATTGATAATTAGACTTAGTTTTTGAAATGTCTTGAAAGTAAATCTCCAATTCAAGAAGAAATATTGAAAAGATGTCTATCATGATTAGAAATTCTATTATATATTTTGAAAGTTTTGATTAGATTACTTCTCATTCTTTCTTCTTGTAAAATAAAGTAGAAGTAAAGTGGGCGACCGTAGTCGAGGGCTACCAAAAAGCTCCTTTTTCAATAGCTACTACACCGAGATGTAAGGGAGGGCACTACTCCTTTTGGTTTGGTTTGGTTTGGTTTGGTTTCTTTGTTTTAATGGCATATCAACCTTTGTAGGTTATCTAATGCCAAAGCCATTCTCTTAGAAGAACAGTAGGGGTACTATTTGACCCATAGCTGGGAGGATAAGGGGGTTCATACCTTTCCCAAGGGTATTTGCCCAAAAGTGAACATAATAGTGCGACTGGAGTACAAACTTGCTTACTACGATTCCGCAGTCCATCGCTTTAACCATTACACCACGAGGACACCCCTGCTACTCCTTTCCCTGGATTGCTCCACTTTACCCTTGATACATACCTTATATTGCTGAGTGTTAAGCAAGGAGGTATCAAGTACCATTTTTAAAGTCTTTGGTATGACACGACCTGGGAATGAACCCAGGTCTCCCAGACCATTGGCGAACACTCTACCCACTAGGCCAATGAGCCGGTTTTTTAAGGGACAAATGACCACTCATAAAATGCTTCAACCAGCTTTGGCCAGTATGCTTAGATAGGGTTTCATTTGTTTTCACTTCTCAAATTGTTACTCACTCTGTCAGCAGGGTTTACAATATTCTGACTGTATCCCCTGGAACAAAAAAAGGGATTTTCTGGTTTTGATACCAAACTGCAGCTGATGGTGAGGCTCCAGTCCTGGTGCTTTGATGAATGTGGAGTACCTCTGCCATTACTCCCAGGTTCACTCTAACCCAGAGTGTAGTACCTGTTAGGGTCGCATCTATGGGTCGAATAGATCTGTTTAAAAATAATTCGTATTCAATGGGAATACTTGCTGCCATATTGCTGTAATTATTTGTTTTAAGAAAAGGTGAGGCTATAATTCTTTACAAACGGTTATCATTAGTCACTAAAAATCACAGTGTGAAAATTATTTAGTTTGGTTTGGTTTCTTTGTTTAATGGCGTATCAACAATCCTGGGTTATTAATGCCAAAGCCACCCTTGTAGAAGAACAGTAGTGGTACTATTTAAGTCGTAGCTGGGTGGGATAAAGGGCTTCATGCCTTTCCCAGGGTATTAGTCCAAAAATAAAGCAAATTATTTCTATTAGACGGGTATCTTTTATACCATAGAACTGTGCAAAAAAAAAACACTGAAATAATTAGACAAAAAATTTCAATGTAAAATGAATGCAATTCCCTAACCTTTTCAGCTCAGTCTGCTGAGTAAACCAGCTGCATCTCTGCACAGGGGTAAGACCCCCCCCCCCATTGAGAGTCCTGGATATGACACTTGCTTCTAGGTCCACTCTGGCCCGTAGTGGTAGCACCTGATGGGGTCCTATCTATGGATCAAATATAACTGTTTGACATTTAAACTTTTTGCAAATAAATAACTTATGCTAAATTGAATTGTTAGAAATAGAACTGTTTGAAACCGGATTTGGCATTAAATAACCTACAATGGTTGATATGCCATAAAACCAAACCAAACAAAATCCTACATATTTAATATATATGTATAAAGAGGATTTGGCATTAAATAACCTACAATGGTTGATATGCCATAAAAGCCAACCAAACAAAATCATATATATTTAATATATATGTATAAAGTGGATTTGGCATTAAATAACCTACAATGGTTTATATGCCATAAAACTCAACCAAACCAAATCATATATATGGTTTATATATTATAAAAGCCAATCAAACCAAATCCTATATATATATATATACGAGGATCATTAAATAAGTTTCCAGAATTTTTTTGTATGGGCACTTTTATTGATAGTACACACATGAAACTCTAGTCCCCTTTGAAGTAATCTCTTCCGGCTGCACTTGTTGTGCCGTTCCAACAACTTCAGGAAGGCCCCATGGAAGTCCTCTTGTGTGAGCTTATCAATGACCTTCGTCACAGCCTCTTTCATCTCCTCAATTATCTCATAACGACAGGCTCTGAGCTTAGGGAATAAGCAAAAGTCACAGGGAGCAACGTCTGGACTATAGGGAGGCTAAGGAACTGTCTTGATGCCCATCTTGGTCAAACAGCCTGTGACAAGGATGGAGTTGTGGACTGGTGCATTGTCCTGGTGGAAATGCCACTGACCCGATTTGAATAGTGCTGGCCTCTTCCCTTGGAATCTCTTCCAGAACTCCCTTAAAACCTCAACATAGTAACCCTAACCCTAAGCGTTAGGCCAATCAACTCTGGTGTATTGACTTCCTTACTCCTCCTACACCTCTCATCATCCCTCACAGACTCCCTGCCTTCCTTGAATCCCTTATGCCACTCCAAAACTGATGCTCAATTCATGCAAGATGGTCGAAAAGCAGTCTGAAGCATTCCATACGTTTCTCTGGCATTTTTCCTAAGTTTAAAACAGAATTTTATTGTATGTTGTTCTTCTAAAGTGTCGTCACGTCCAGATTGCATTTTTGAAATTCACCAGCTGTGACAATCAGGCTATAGTAGGGTGTATTTAAATTGCTGCTGTAGCTGTTCATTTGAACCTGAAATCATAAAAAATTGGCCAGTCATCTCATAAGATGTATAGCAATAACATAGTGAATTTTCAAGAGTTTATGCCAATTTTAAATGCCTGTACAAAAAAGTCTGGAACCTTATTGAATGCACCATGTGTATATATATATATATATATATATATATATATAAAGAGGATTTGGTATTAAATAACCTACAATGGTTGATATGCCATAAAACCAAACCTTACTTTTAGTCATAAAGTAGCCCTAAATGCAATCAATCAATGAAATTATTACTCTTGACAAAGGGGTTTTTCCATGGTGTAGTGGCTAACATTCTGGACTGCAATATTGTAGTAAGCTAGTTCAAACTCCAGTTGTGCTATTAGATTCACTTTTTATGCCATTAAACAAAGAAACTAAACCCATGACAAAAGTCTCTTGTGAAATTAAAGGAATTTATTAAAGGTAGTTTCCTTTTAACAAGGGAGGTAACTCTGGACATTGTTTAGTACTAACTGAATAATTAAATGAATATAATACTTGAATAGAAGTAAAGATTTTTAAGAAAAAAAAAAAAACGGTAGATAATTATTAATTTTATATAAAGGTTTATCAAAGATATTTTTGTTTTTTAATCAACTGGGAACTTTTGCATGGAATTTTTTTTTAACGTTTTGTAATGTTATACATAAAATATCTTTTGATGATCCTAGTTGTTCTCAAATTTTTTGTGTTTTTTTAACTTTTTTAAAAACTTTTTTCTTTCAATTGCATGTCAACCCATCCCAGGGTATTTTATACTTAGAGGTTTGGAAATCACATTCACTGTAAAGTCATATTTACCTTTCTTTTTTTCTTTTATTTTTTAAAAAACTTTTCTTTTAAAAGCATGTCAACCCATCTCGGGGTATTTTATACTTAGAAGTTAGGAAATCACATTCACTGTAAAGTCATATTTACCTTTCTTTTTTTCTTTTCGTTTTTTAAAACTTTTTTCTTTTAAAAGCATGTCAACCCATCTCGAGGTATTTTATACTTAGAAGTTAGGAAATCACATTCACTGTAAATTCATATATACCATTTTTTTCTTTTTTTTTTTTTAACTTTTTTCTTTTAAAAGCATGTCAACTCATCTCGGGGTATTTTATCTCAAGAGGTTAGAAAATCACACTTATTGTACAGTTATATATAAATTTTTTTCTTTTGTGTTATTTTTTTAGAAACTCTGTATCCTCCACCATTTGTGACGTAATCATACAGAAATGAATGACAAACAATGAAGATTAAACAAAAGAAAATGGTATATTCATAAATCGATCGAAAAGCAATTGATATAATCAAAGAATCCATTTGGTAAAGTGTTCTTTTTGGTTCGTGCTTAAGGTCGTACAGTACCAGAAAGAAAGGAGTTTAGTATTCTTATTGTAATAGAGAGAAAACAACCGCACTGGTGTATAAAAATATAATCAGTTTCTTTTCTTTTCTTTTTATTACCCGAAATGTACAAACCGGTAAAGTAAGAGAGAGCTAAGCTGCGTATACGTACGAGCCGATGGTACGGATCTTCTGTGAACCACTTTCCTCTTTCTTCTGCGTTTTGATCAAAATCTTCCTGGTTATATAATAATCCAGATGCTCTCACAAATTTTCATGGTCACATCTTGTAGAGTTGCTAGCACCCCTTCAGCACTCTACTAGATGGACTGGCTCATTGCCATATATAGCATACAATTAAGGACTGATATTAAGCTGTGATTAGTAAAATAAAGTTGGCAACCGTAGACAAGGGCGACCAGAAGGCTCCCTTTTCAATAGCTATTACACTGAGGTGTAGGGGAGAGTGCTACTCCTTTCCCTGGATTGGTCCATTTTACCTTGATACGTACCTTATATTGCTGAGTGTTACGCAAGGAGGTATCAAGTACCATTTTTAAAGTCTTAGGTATGACGCGACCTGGGATTGAACCCAAGTCTCCCAGATCATTGGTGAACACTCTACCCACTGGGCCAATGAAGTTGATTAATATTCGTACTGATCTTACTTTGTTTGGCTATACAGCATTTGGACCCTCCTCAATTCTTGTAAATTCTCTTGTTAATTGTTTGTAACTTATTGTACTATGACTTTTTGTATGTATCTGTTAGAACTGGATACTGGTGCTGAATAAATATATTAAGAACTTATTTTTTTCGATGATACAACACATCTCTTCAACTGGCTGCTTACACGTTGCATGTGGACATGACTCCCCCCTAGCAGGCCACCCACACAATGCACGTAATCAGGCTTCTTTCTAACATTCTCCCATGCAATTTACATTGCATTTCTGCCAGGGACATTTGCATCCTGTTTACTTAAGGTAACAGGTGCATTTCCTGTTATTTTTATTTCCAGTGTCCGACTTCTGTAATTGCATCAATATTTCAAAGGGGTCTTCAAGTCAATATCCAACATTCAGAGTTTCAGTTGACTTATGTCAGAAGCACTGCATGTGGTGCCTTCTAATTGGTCAAAAGTAGTCACACCCTCTATACTGCATCTATGGAGTAAGTTGTTCACCAGTGTTTGATTTGAACATGTCTTATTTTCTTACCTTGACAAAGAGTTATGAATTATTGCAAGATTTCACCTGGAGTACATATATATATATATATGAGCATCATTAAATAAGTTTCCAGGCTTTTTTTCGTATGGGCACTTTTATTGATAGTACACACATGAAACTCTAGTCCCCTTTGAAGTAATCTCCTCCTGCTGCAATGCACTTGCTGTACCGTTCCAACAACTCAATGAAACCAAGAAAATAATTTTTGTCTTTTATTATTTTTAAAATTTGATTTAATTGTGGGTGATGATTCAAGAGAAAAGAGAAAGGGTGTAGAATAACTAGGAAGGTTGTACTGTCTACTGGCAGGTGAGAATGGAAGAAATGGTTAATAGGATCATTAGAATCAACAAATGGAGAGCCATTATTATAAAAATGAACAAGATGTTTTCTTTTTGTGGGTCAGACGGTTTACAAAGACGCTAATTTGTTGAATATCCATTCTACACTTGTTGAATTTGTTTGTTATGAGCTATTGTTCATACATGTAGGCAGTTAATTATCTTGGTCTCAAAAGGTTGGTTGATTGGTTGGGTTTTATGGCATATCAACCGTTGTTGGTTATTTAACACCAAACCATTTTTTATACAAATATTCTGTTCTACTTCAAACAATTCAGTTTAACATGAGTACACAGTTTAATTGTCAAAAACATTTCTATTTCAAGCTATTCAGTTTAGTCAGTTCTATTTCAAACAATTCAGTTTAATTTAAGTACACAGTTTCAATGTCAAAACAGTTCTATTTCAAGCAGTTCAGTTTAGGATAAATACACTTTAATTGTCAAAAATATTTCTGTTTCAAGCTATTCAGTTAAGTCAAACAGTTCTAATTCAAAGAAATCAGTTCAGCATAAGCACTCAGTTTAGTTCTATTTAAATCCATTTTATACAAATAACCAGTTCCATTTCAAACAATTCAGTTTAGCATAAGTACACAGTTTAATTGTCAAAAACATTTCTATTTCAAGCTATTCAATTTATTCAAACAGTTCTGATTCAGCCAATTCAGGTTAGTATAAGAATAGATTTTGTTTACACACAGTTAAATGTTCAAACAGTTCTATATTAAACAATTCAGTTTAGCAAAGGTACAGTTTCAATGTCAAAAACAGTTCCATTTCAAACAATTCAGTTTATCATAAGTACGCGGTTTAAATGTAAGTACACAGTTTAATTGTCAAAAACATTTCTATTTCGAGTTATTCAATTTAGTCAAACAGTTCTAATTCAAACAATTCAGTTTAGCATAAATATGCAGTTTATTTCTATTTAACCCATAGATAGGGCCCTATCAGGTGCTACCATTCTGGGCCAGAGTGGACCTGGGAGCCATTGCAATGAAGAAGTGCTCCACATTACCCAAAGTCCCAGTATCACTGAAACCACACCATCAGATTATTTAGTGTCCTATCCAGGACACTCGTTGATGTGGGTCTTACCCCTGTGCAGAGATGGAGTTGTATTCTACAGCCCCCGCCGACTGGGCTGGGTGTCAAAAGGATATAGCCCAGTTGGTAAGGGCAGTAGAATATAGCGACTGTATCTCTGCACAGGGGTAAGACCTCCTCCCCAACGAGTGTTCTGGATATGAAATGAAACAATCTGATGGTGAGGCTCCAGTAATGCTGGAGCTTTGGAAAATGCAGACTACCCCTTCATTACCATCACTCCCAGGTCCACTGTGACTTGAAGTGGTAGCACCTGATAGGATCCTATCTATGCATCAAAGCGGACTGTTGGACATTTAAATTTTTTGCAAACAAATGACTTTTGCTAAATTGAATTGTTTGTTATAGAACTGTTTGATCATTTAACTGTATGTAAACAAATGACTAATGTTTAATAATTGAATTGTTAGTGATACATAGCAATCGCAGGGCAAGTCATATGAAAGACTGAAAAAATGGTACTTGATACTTCCTTGCTTAACACTCAGCATTGACAAGTGTTATAGTACCCAACCTGTGGACTGTAATGAACTCTTCCTGTTGCTATTAATATCAGGAGAATATTCATCTCGGTGGTGAATTCTCCCCAGCCTCGGTCAGCAGTGTTTGACTCAGGTGCAGATCTGGCCGAGTTCTGGTTTGTTGACTCACCTTTTCCTTCGGCCTAGGTTTATTGCCTGGCATCTGAGGCGCCCCTAATAAGGGGAATGCTGATGGGGCCAAAGGTATTTTTGGTAATGCTGGACACGTGTGGGCTGTGGCCCTGCAACTGGACCCACCTTAAAAACAGCCTTGTGCCATACTTGTCCGGGGGTAGGACGGATGACAAATACCGAGTTCTCCCCAGCCCAACTCTTTGGCAGTCAGACTAACGTTCAACACCTTTTTACCTATGTTGTATTATACTTTCATTAATATACTTTGTTCCACGTAAACCTGAGTTCATGTCTTTCTTCTAGACCCTTTACTGGTCCACAACAATAAGGTACGTATCAGGGTTACGTAATCCAGGGTTAGGAGGAGCACTCTCCCCTACATCTCGGTATTGAAAAGGGAGCCTTTGGGTTGTCCTTGACTACAGTTGCCCACATCAAATAGCAATAATTGGAATTCTTTAACTGTTTGCTTAGATTAAATTATTGGTATAACATAGCAATACTTGGAACCATTTAACTGTGTGCCAATAAATGAATAGTGTTGAATTGCATAATTAATGATGAATAAAACTTATAATCAGTTCACTGTGTACTAACAAATTATCAATATTGAATAGAATTATAAGTGTTAGCAATAATTAAAACCATTTAATTGTCCTATTGGGTAAAATGTTCACCAATGGTCCGGGAGACCGGGGTTCAATCCCAGGTCAAGTCATACCAAAGACTTAAAAAATGGCACTTGATACATCGTTGCTTAACACTCAGCAATATAAGGTACGTATCGAGGGTAAAGTGGAGCAATCCAGAGAAAGGAGTAGTGCCCTCCCCTACACCTCGGTGTAGTAGTTATTGAAAAGGGAGCCTTCTGGTCGCCTTCAACTAAAGGGAGACAGCTTTACTTTTTTAATTTTCCTCATCTGTGTAGAAACAATAGGAGGACTAGTATGCAAGCAAATTAGTTTTAACTCATTTAAAAATAAAATTATCCTACAAACAAATGGGTGCAAACAAATGACTGATGTTTAATTCTGACTGTTATATTGCAATACTTGAAACCATTTAACTGTGTGCAAAAAAAATGAGCTTAGGTTCGTATAAAAATGTTATAAAAAAGATGTGTTTACAAATCATATCTTTAATATATATATATATATATAAATATATAAACTGGACTTGGTAGGAAATAACCTATAATGGTTGATATACAATAAAACCAAACCAAACCAAAAGAATAAAACTTTTCCTTTTTCTTCTGACTCCTCTTTCTTAACAGGTTTGTGAGATGGGAGGTAAGTGGCCATGCAGCTGCTGTTTTGTAGGGTGCTGCTTCCAGGATTAGTTCAAAATAACATGCAGCATGCTTGTGTAGTTTACATCGAGCCTTTTCTCCAACCATTTCATTAGAGTCTAAGTGGTGCAGCCATACATTAGTACTAATACTGTTACAGATTGGAGGAATTCCCATTTTATTTTTATCCAAGAGATCAGATTTCTATATGGTCAATAAACTGTAAATAGCTGTCTATGCTTTACCTATCGATATATAAACATTACTTTCAGTTGATGAGATAGTGCTACCAAGGTATATGAAATGGTCTACTTTTATTTCTGAGGTTTGCCATTTTAATAAGGAAATGACGTCATCTTGATTAAAATGCATAAACTCAAGCTTTATCTGATTTCATGTTGAGACCAATGCTTCTTGCGTCTTGATCGAATAATAATCAATTTATTTTAAAGATGATGATACGAAGAAACCTTTTCTTTCAATAATTTTTATTGATATTTTCTTTTCCTTTTAGCATTTTTGTTGATTTTTTTTTATTACAATTCCTTCAAGCCATTAATCTATGACGAGAAACCTTTTGGATATGAAATAATAAAAGAAAATCACTCGGTGAGATTCAAACTCCTCTCCTGTTTGCGTCAGGAAAGCCTGGATGAACACACTAACTGTTCAAATCTTTATTTGGTTAACTCCCAAATTTTACCTTTTCTTGTAAAAATTTGATTTTAATCAAATATTGTTCATCTAACACACAATTCAATTCCTGAGAATTATCCCTTAGATTGAAACTTATTGTAACATATCCCAATATTGTATTTATTCAGTGAGGTTTAGTTACGAATAATAATAATACGCCCATGGCATAACGGTTATTGTCGTATGAAGTGGACTCGGCTATCTGAGTTCAAATCCTTACAAAGTTGTGCCCATTTCACATAGCACTAAAACCACTTGTAGGAATATAATATATAAAATATTAAACGTTCTTGGTATGTACAAATAAGTTAAACTTGTCTTTCCTTCCGTTAGGTTCAGTGTTAGTATATCACGGATATACTAATGCTAATATTCATCCTTAGGGAATGGAGACTCGTCTAGAATATCTTTGCCCATCACGAAGGATCTGATCGTAGTTTTAAGTCTGAAAATTTTAAACTCTCTGCTAGACAACATTGTCTTACTTTCTTGTGTTGAATAATTTCCAAAATCTTTCTGAGATAATTTGATAAATAAATCTACCGCAAACATATGATAGTTTAATTTTATCATCAAAAATGTTATTTACTTTCAGAATAAAATAGGAATTCTTCCAAACTGTTAATGTGCCAATACTACTGTATGGATGCACCACGTGGTCTCTTATAAAATACTTGGATAAAAAGCTAGATGGGAACTATGCAAGAATGCTGGATGTTGTTTTGTACAAATCTTGTAAGCAGCACCCAACCAAACACCAGTTGTATGGCCACTTACCTCCCATCTCACAAAACATCAAATAAGACAAACAAGACACGCTGGACACTTCTAGAGAAGTAAAGACAAACTCATAAGCCACATTCTCTTATGGACTTGAACAGATGGATGCGCCAGTGTTGACCAATGTTGACTTACATACATTAGCTCTGTGTGAACACTGGATGCCGTCTAGAGGACCTATCAGAAGTGATACACGATATAAGCAGATAGCAAGAGGAGCTCAAATGAATTCGGGCGGTCTGTACACCTAGATGATGATGATGATGACGACGATCATATAAGGGTGTAGAAAGGGGATTTTCTATTTTTTACAGGCATTCACCCAAGAGGTTATTTTATATACTTTTTCTAAAAACAACGTATAATTCCTTTATATATATATATATATATATATATATATATATATATATATAAAGGAATTATACGCTGTTTTCAGAAAAAGTATATATATATATATAACTGATAAAGATCTCTTCTGATTTATCGTATTAACAAAATAATGGCAACTCCAATTAACAGGACAGGAGAGCACTCACCGGATGTTGTTGGGGCCGAGATTCTTTCCAAAATGAAAAAAATGTGTCTCTGCGCATAGGCTCCGCACACGGTGAAATGTTCTCACAAAAAATAAAATCAAAAGTAATTTTTCGACTAATCTACGACCTTCGCGGTAAAAAAAATAATGACCAAAGTTGATCCGATTCGAGGAAGAGAGAACTATATAAGACGAGATCCGGGAGAGAGAAGAACATCAACCGCGACGCCTGCAACATTCAACATCACACAAATTCGTCTGAAACTTTTTACTGCGGCCCTTTAATGGAAGTTGCATGATCCGAGAATCACCGCCCCCACCTACATTCTATGACGTTTCTCCTTCCCTATGGATATAAACTTTGGTCGACCGCGTAAGTCTGTGATTCACCCCTACCAACACAAGTAAAGGAACTTCTTTTTTTTTTTTTTCGATTCCACTACCATTCAGCACACGTCAAATTTCCTAAAATTAACTCATTCTTATCGATACAACGACGAACATTTTTCTTTTCAATTTCTCATACATTTTCATATTCACCAACGCAATTGTTTGAACCTTTTGTTTCTTGTTTCTTAATACAATTGTTAAATTTTTCACTTGTTTTCTTATTTGATTTGTAACTGTGTTTTTGGCCTTTCCTTGCAACCACACGCTTAATATAACACACTCACACACACACACACACATATATACATATATATATCATTACTTTCACAATAACTTTAAATTTTTTGCTTCACATATTGTAATAGCTGATACAAGTATTTAGACTTTGACAATTTTAATGCACTATTTTAAACTGGGCCTCAATTCTACTGCAGTTGCTCACAGAATTCAGGATGTGAAAGGAAATGAAAGATACTGACGCTGTCTAATGCTAATTTTAGTTCTTGAAGAATGGAGACTTGACTAAAACATATTCTCTACCATCAAGTTCAAAGACTTATTCCATCTAAAAATTGTTATTCACTTTTTGAATAAACTAGAATAATCTAAAATTGTATTTTGGCATTATAAATATATTTTACAGACATAGTCAGTGTTAAGTTGCATCTAAATAGAAAAATAAGTCTTGACCACATCCCGAACATCAATATCCAAACCATCCAAGTAAAACGAGAAAGACATGCTCGACACAGTTGGCGAAGTAAGGACGAACTAAGTGTCGTTTGCCAATGGACTACTACACATGGACATACCAAATTTGATTGACAAGCAAACTCTTATATTCATTAGTTCTGTACAGACACTGGATGCAGTCTGTTTGATTCTTGAAGACCAATGGTAAATAGGTGTAGCACTATATGGGTGGCCCGCCAAAGCAGACGATTCCTTTGTCTGTTTTGGCGCGAAACCAGACAAAGGATTCTTGGACCTGAAATCTCGCCGTATCCGGAAGTGGTAAGGGGACGCGAATGAGAGTTGGCTGGACAAAGGAGCTGAGAGGCAGTTGGTGACTGGACAGCAGAGAGGCGGGACAGCAAAGAGAGTTGGCGTGGAACCACGGACAGGGGCAGTCAGCACCGGACTCCGGAGACAGTAGCAGAGAAGAGAGGGTCCAGCCACGGTGAAGAAGATCGACTTAAGATGTCTGCATTCGAGTTGCTTGTGGAATTTTCGCTAGTAACCCACGCTAGCGATAGTCCGCACACGGAAATGAAGCGTTGCATACCTCCTTCTGCTCTTGGTTAACCCCAAGCTTTGTTCGTGTTTGTTCGTCTGTTTTATTTTCTCCTGTCCCCCCGATCGTATTCTTGTGGTGGCAAGAAATGTGCGTTACCCCCCTCGAACAACTAGTTGATCACCGGCCGGCCGAGAAGTGGAATGGTTCGAGAAAGAGGATGAATGCGTGGTGGCGGAGAGGGGTGTAACGTTTACATAGGGACATATAGCAAGAGAGAGCCAAAGGAATCTATACTGTCAGCACTCCATGATAATAATAATGATGATATCTTGATATTAAAAAATTAAAGAATTTTGCTTATATATCTACAATGTTGAGTAGTTCTTCATCATCTTGTCGTGTCGTCGGTACGGATATCCCTGACCCTCTCTCGCCACACCTCCTTATCGTTCATCGCCTCCGGCAGGTCCTCAGGGCTACACCCTGTATCCACACAGAGCTGCTGTATGTATGTTCGAGCTGGTCGTCCTGCTTTTGCTCGGCCATGTGAAGGGGTCCACAGGAGTACATCACTTATGAGCTCGCCCCTGCTTCTCCAGCAGTGTCCTGCATGTCTGGTTCGTCTAACTTAGTTTTCGTGATGGGTGGTAGGTGGCCGTATGGCTGCTCGACCACCTTACCAGCATCAATACCCGACCCAAAATAAAAAAAAAGAAAGTACAAACGTTTCTTGTTTAAAATCATCTTTATTGACCAACAATAACTCCAAAACAGACGCCAATAACTGAAAACATCTCTCAGTTACTAATATATAAAAATATACAACTATCTATGAGCACACATACACACACATACGTATATATATATATATATATATATATATACACACACAAATTGTGAAAAAACAAAATATTTAGACGATATATTCTTAATATGAAATTTGCAAACGTTTCAGTTTTAAAAACCATCTTCAGGACAATGTAGTTAATGCCGAATGGTCTCATCATAAAAATGATTATTTCTTATGAAAAAATGAAACGAAAAGATTCCTTGTAGATTTATGACCTGAGTGAGTTGTGATTTAAAAAAAAAAAGCAAGTAAAATAACGATTTAAAAAAAACCTATTGACCTAGGGGAGTGTCCTCGTGGTGTAATGGTTAAAGCGATGGACTGCGGAATCGTAGTACGCGAGTTCGTACTCCAGTCGCGCTATTACATTCACTTTCGGGCAAATACCCTTGGGAAAGATATGAACCCCCTTATCTTCCCAGCTTTGGGTTAAATAGTAACACTACTGTTCTTCTTGGAGAATGGCTTTGGCATTAAATAACCTACAAAGGTTGATATACGATTAAACAAAGAAACCAAACCAAACCTATTGGCCTATATAATGTCAAAGCAGTTTTTTTTTTGTATGGTTTTAAGTAATTAATGATTATCATCTATAAGCAATGATAACTTCAAGTAACAATTCTAAACTCTTATGGTTTGCACAGTCATGGTCTTAATAATATTTAGCGTTCTTCAACGTTAACAGGGTTCCATTTCAAAATACTAATTCGTCACTTTTTTCATTTTTTTATTTATTTATATACTAATTTTTCTAAATTTTCTATTACAAAAAAAATGATGTAAATCTAATTTGAAATGTAACAATATTAATTTTGAAGAGCGGTAAAAATGTTTTCATTTTTTCATTTTGTTTTTTCATTCGAAAATCATTTTTTATAAAGAAACTATTAGATATCAATTGGGCCATTGGCCTAATGAGTAGAGTGTTCGCCAATAGTTTGGGAGACAGGGGTTCAATCCCAGGTCGAGTCATACCAAAGACTCAAAAAATGGTACTTTATGCCGCCTTGCTTAACACTCAGCATGATAAGGCGAGGATCAACGGTAAAGTGGAGCAATACCAGGGAATGGAGTAGCGCCCTCCACTACACCTCGGTGTAGTAGCAATTGAAAAAGGAGCTTTCGGGTCACCATCGACTAAGGTCGCCAACTTTACTTACTACGTTGCCCTTAAGATGATTTTTAAGACTGAAACGTGACACATTTCATATAAATAATACATCTGTGTATTTTTTAAATTTCAAATTTACATTTACATACCATCGGATTTATTCCCATCTTTCTCTAATATATATATATATATGTGTGTGTGTGTGTGAGTGTGTGTGTGTGTGTGTGTGTGTGCAGCTAGGCAGCTTTATTTGAAGTTTTTCGCATGATCTTGTTATATATATATATATATATATAAAGATTTACAAACCTTCATAAAACAAGATCAATATATATGAATATAGCAGCCATATTCTAAAATGCCTATAGTACATTTCCAGCCAATTCTTCTTTATACCCCGAGTAAAATTCCTTTCTTTCGTAAATTCCTCTTCCACTCGTTCTTCTTTCTACTCTTTATATACATGTTTATGACTTATTGTGTTTGTTATTTTAGTATTCGCTCCTCCAAAGATGGCTTCTCTTGTGGTCGAAATTACTTGGGAAAAATATGGCGCCTTCCTAAATTCATTCCATCCAAAAGTCAAACGATTCAAACGTAGACTTAAACGATGAGTTATCTTCAACTTCTACTTTATATCGTTTATGAAAATTTTGGCTCGTGTATGGCGCCAAAATCCTATTACCAAAATCACTGGACTAGATTATATATATATAACTTTTCAGATGTGGATGTATACTAATACTTTATCATGTGGCTATACTTCACGGTATATAGACACATGATTACCCCTTTTTCACTTATTTTCGTCTGAAGATTGTGTAGCTCCTATGTAAGTAAGATTAACAGATTTATAATCTCTATTATTTAAACATTTTGTAGGTTATATACCTGCTCTGACTCGTGATAACATTGAGTACGTTCTTTATGCAAAAACTTTTCTTATGGGCAGTTCTTCTATCAGACTATAGAGATATATATACTCCCCTACTCCCGTGGGGTTGAGTTCTCTAGCGAAGAAGAAATCGTGTTGCCATTAGCGGCTATTGCAAGCCTCTTCGTTTGAATTGAGGTCTCGGCTACCGTTGAACGGATGTATGTAAACAATAGTAATTGTGATTCATAACCGTTTAAAAATTTACTACGCAGCTAATATCTCCTCGTGGCTTAAGGGTTAGAAGCTTTGGTTTGATGTTTGAGTCAACCGGGTTTCGATCCCAGCTACGAGAAGATACTGTCTAGCCACACTGATGTGTTCTGATAGAACGAAACAGATCTGTCTGTGGATGACTATATATATATATATACGTACATATATATAGATATTGGGGGTTATGTGTCATTTTACACGAAGCACACAGATAATGCACTGATTCTAGACCATGAATCAACACTTCTACCTTCGGTAAAGCACTCCTACTCTGCTCCTAGGCTGAAATGCTTACCCATGCATAAACAACCCAGTCATTTTTTACAGTTACAATCCTAGTATAATTCATATTACATATTATATCGAACATCAAATATCATCATATATGTATTACATAAATATATAATAAAAATATAAATGATAGAGTATATATATATATATATATTGCATATTTGCTGATACATGATATATTCATAAGAAATATATATATCTATGCCATGCATTAAATATATATAGTATATATTACGGAAATAAATAATGGAAAAGAACCCGACAGTATAAATTCCTCCCTTGTTTTTTTTTTTTTCTTGTTTTTTTTTGTATTTTACTAAACGTCCATCGTTGATCAAACAACACTCGATATCATCTTTTCTAAAGTACTGATGATGGTTCATTAAAACTGAAACGTTATAACGTCGACTTTCGTTCACAATAAATTCTTCACTTAGTATTACTTTCTTTTTCAACTTTTCTCCAGTATATATCATATAAATAGTATATATAAATAATAATCATATATTAAATGTATAACAGACATATGTGATAGGTATATATCAATATATCATATATAAATGCAACTATCTCTACACATATATAATAGCATTGTAACCACACACATGTAAGATATATATATATATATATATATATATATATATATATATATATATATATATATGATATTAATAAGATTTCATATGCATGTGTGTATGTGTGTTTATTGGATATAATATTCAACATATTGGGAAAATAAATGTTGAAAATTTGAAGTTATAATTGTATAAATTATTATAAATTTAAAAAAAAAGCAGTTTTAACACCAATTTCATTTTTTCAACCGATATCTCCCAAATGGAGAGGTCAGTGCCAGGTGTCTTGACAACAGATATATAGAAGTCAATTGATGACACTTGGATACCAGAAAATTATTTTCATTCAACGAATAGTTAGGCTACGTCATCAGTTCATTTTTCGTCGTTTTTTTGATGGATTTATCAACTGTTTTCAAAACTTTTAGGGGGTGGTGTCCTCGTGGTGTAATGGTTAAAGCGATGGACTGCGGAATTGTAGTAAGCGAGTTCAAACTCCATTCGTGCTATTACGTTCACTTTCGGGCAAATACCCTTGGGAAAGGCATGAACCCCCTTATACTTCCAGCTATGGATTAAATAGGACCATTACTGTTCTTCTTGGAGAATAGCTTTGGCATTAAATAACCTAAAAATTGTCATTAAACAAAGAAACCAACCAATCAAAACTTTTAAAATTATCTTTCTTTTTTTCACTAAATCTTTTCTACTGACGATGAACTGAAGTCGAGACTGAGAAAAATGAAAAATTAGATAACGCCAAATAAATGTTCCTATTTGTTAATCTTTATACACACACACACACACACACACACACACACACACACATATATATATATATATATATATATATATATATATATAAGAATGAACGTTCTGTCAATTAATAAAAATATTTTTAAAAAAATGAAATTAACTGACCAGCAGTTTAAAACTAGAAGATTGTTCAATGTCTGTTTTGGAACAAATCTTTTTTTAAAACCATCACACCGAAACGCGGTTTCATTTTATGTTCCTGATCATCAGGCCGTCAAATTGTGAACACACCGGAAACTGCGAGTAGCAGATAAAAACAATTTGTCCATAATGATTTGAAAATTATATATATATATATATATATATATATATGTGTGTGTGTGTGTGTGTGTGTGTGTGTGTGTGTGTGTGTGTGTGTGTGTGTGTGTGAATTAATAATCAAATTTACTATTTGTGGAAGATATTTGTTAACGAACCCCGGCCAAATATTTGGATGATATTGTGTGCTGTTTCTGTTTCATATTCAACTCGTACAACGGTTAAAATTTTCTTTCTTATCTTTAATTTGACAATCTAAAAAGAAACTCAAAAAACAGCGAAAGTGAAACGGAATTAACAAAAGGAGAGAAAAATGTACTCTTTAACGTGGCCTCTAACTTAAACAAAGTTTATTTCTTGAAAGAAAGAAAGAAAGAAAGAAAGAAAGAAAGAAAGAAATTAATGTAAAAGAAAGAAAGAAAGAAAGAAAGAATTTAATGTATAAGAAAGAAAGAAAGAAAGAAAGAAAGAAAGAAAGAATTTTATGTGAAAGAAAGAAAGAAAGAAAAAATTTAATGTATTAGAAAGAAAGAAAGAAAGAAAGAAAGAATTTTATGTGAAAGAAAGAAAGAAAGAATTTAATGTATTAGAAAGAAAGAAAGAAAGAAAGAAAGAAAGAAAGAAAGAAAGAATCTAATGTATTAGAAAGAAAGAAAGAAAGAAAGAAAGAAATAATTTTATGTGAAAGAAAGAAAGAATTTTATGTGAAAGAAAGAAAGAAGGAAAAAAGGAAATAATTTAATGTATTAGAAAGAAAGAAAGAAAGAATTTAATGTATTAGAAAGAAAGAAAGAAGGAAAGAAAGAAAGAAAGAAATTAATGTATTAGAAAGAAAGAAAGAAAGAAAGAAAGAAAGAAATTAATGTATTAGAAAGAAAGAAAGAAGGAAAGAAAGAAAGAAAGAAATTAATGTATTAGAAAGAAAGAAAGAAAGAAAGAAATTAATGTATTAGAAAGAAAGAAAGAAAGAAAGAAAGAAAGAAAGAATTTTATGTGAAAGAAAGAAAGAAAGAAAGAAAGAAAAAAAGAAAGAATTTAATGTATTAGAAAGAAAGAAAGAAAGAAATAATTTAATGTATTAGAAAGAAAGAAAAAAAGAAAGAAAGAAAGAAATTAATGTATTAGAAAGAAAGAAAGAAAGAAAGAAAGAATTTTATGTGAAAGAAAGAAAGAAAGAAAGAATTTTATGGGAAAGAAAAAAAGAAGGAAAAAAGGAAAGAATTTAATGTATTAGAAAGAAAGAAAGAATTTTATGTGAAAGAAAGAAAGAAAGAAAAAAAGAAAGAATTTAATGTATTAGAAAGAAAGAAAGAAAGAATTTTATGTGAAAGAAAGAAAGAAAGAAAAAAAGAAAGAATTTAATGTATTAGAAAGAAAGAAAGAAAGAAAGAAAGAAAGAAAGAATTTGATGTATTAGAAAGAAAGAAAGACAGAAAGAAAGAATTTGTGAAAGAAAGAAAGAAAGAAAAAAAAGAAAGAATTTAATGTATTAGAAAGAAAGACAGAAAGAAAGAATTTGTGAAAGAAAGAAAGAAAGAAAAAAAAGAAAGAATTTAATGTATTAGAAAGAAAGACAGAAAGAAAGAAAGAAAGAATTTTATTTGAAAGAAAGAAAGAAAGAAAAAAAGAAAGAATTAAATGTATTAGAAAGAAAGAAAGAAAGAAAGAAAGAAAGAATTTTATGTATTAGAAAGAAAGAAAGAAAGAATTTAATGTATTAGAAAGAAAGAAAGAAAGAAAGAAAGAATTTTATGTGAAAGAAAGAAAGAAAGAAAGAAAAAAGAAAGAATTTAATGTATTAGAAAGAAAGAAAGAAAGAAAGAAATTTGAACATGTATCCAAAAAGCTTTAAAAGACTGACAACCAGAACGCTTCTTCAATTTAGCTATTTAGACCACCCATTAAGCTAAATTCAAAACCAGTCATAGAGCGACATTTTTTCTTATCTGCCATATTCATAATTTTATATTCATTGATAGCAGTTTGAAATGTTTAAAGAAATTTTATTAGTGCTGACCAATTCGCTACGCGTAGCCTGGCTTTGAACTTGACCCTGTACATTCACGCCCTAAACCGTTTTACGAAGGGCTCACCGTGCACGTGAGCTCACTGCTCTTGTAACCTCACTGTACAGTATTTGAAACATCGTCATATAATCTCACAGTCACAAAATGTAAAAAGGCATGTCCTCAATTGTCTTTAGCCGCAAAAAATTAATTTTTTTTCTATATCTGCTACGTTCAATCCATATAAAACAATGGTTTTTACGAAGTAAAGCTCAATGCCCTCCAGATTTTGATGTTTCTCCAATCTTACTTTTTTAAGAACTTCGATTTGATTATTGACTTAACCTACCAAGGTTTGACTTATCAAGACTTGTTAGTGTGGTTTTCGTTGGCCAACTTTTACTTATATCCCATTATTCATCACCAAACAAAACTCAGATCTTATATATTGCATATTACTTTCTACCAAATTTATACTATTATATTATTAAACATCTGAATTATATCTTTCGTAATTAACCGGCCAATTGGCCTAGTGGGTAGTGTGTTCGCCCATGTTCCGGGAGACCGGGGTTCAATCCCAGATCGAGTCATACCAAAGACTTTTTTTTTAAATAGTACTTGATACCGCTTTGCTTAACACTCAGTATTATAAGGTACGTATCAAGGGTAAAGTGGAACAATCCAGAGAAAGGAGTATACGCCTCCCCTACACCTTGGTGTAGTAGCTATTGAAAAGGGAGTCTTTGGGTCACCCTCAACTAAAGGGAGACAACTTTTCTTTATTATCGTTTACTTTTCACCTGGTATCTTTGACCTCTTAAATCGTATCTGGTACCTTTTACCTGGTATGTAATGCGTTTTACACAACGCATCTTATATTTTACATTTTTACTTTTTTCATTTATCCATTCATTGTTGATGATTTGGCCACTAAGAAAAAAAAAGTTAGAAAAATTTCCCAGACAGACTAAGCCGTTTTATGAATAGATTTCTTTCATCGGTTTTTTTGTTCTTTTAATTATTTAGATCGTTATATATCCTACAGGTATTAAATCAACTCGATGAATATTGAATACAAGTTCAAATCTCATTTAAAGTTATTTATTTTATTCTGATAAAGGGTGTTTGATTAACGAATATAGGAAAAAAATTTCAGCATCACGACCAAAAAAAAACAAAAAAAAAAAAAAAAAAACGGAAGACAAAAAAAGAAAAAAAGATAAACTAGACTGAAATTAATAACGTGATTTTTGTTTTGATGAAAAAAAATAAACAAATAAAAATAAATTAAAGACAAGAATTAACGTTCTTTAAAAATTTTGGATTTAGGGGTCGGGAAAGATTCTAACATGGGTATGTAATCAAGTCTATAGAACTATCGGAATGGCTTGTGGGATTCGAACGAGCTTCTTCAGCTTCATTTGAACTGCATATAAACCATTGCACTTGTGGCTGTAATAAGCAGAAGGCTAAAAGCCCCACTCAACAGCAAAAATTCAGGGACGCTTGGGAGATGACGTTGCCAAAATGAACTTTCGAACGACCTTGGCTTGATCTCCTGAAAAAGAAAAAAAAACGTAACTAATTGATAAACTTTCGTGGCTTTTGGAAGAATAATGAAAAATAAAACAGTCGACTGCTGTAGAGTTGAAATTTATCTAATGTTTATAGACGCAAGCACCGATATATTACATGCCAACACTACTATATATATATATATATATATGATAAAAATTTCAATCTTCCTCTCCTTCTCTTTCTTTCTCTTTCTCTTTCTCTCTCTCTCTCTCTTTCTATATATATATATATATAATGAACGAAATCCTGCCCAATGGTCTCTGCGAAACTCAAAATAATGGTATCAATTTTATTGTGGACGTTTTAAATTTTTAGATTTTAAAGCAGCTTTGACTTCATTTTGAGATATTCACTACTTATGTAGTGATAAACTTGTAACTGCTTCTCCATTCTTACTATCTCCATAATATATATATATATATATATATATATATATATATATATTAGCTAGTTAATTTAAATAATTCCTGCAAGTTTTTTAAAGAATATTTTATGAAGTCAGAATGTTCTGTTTTTAAATTTTAAAATGTTTTATGTCTTATCTATTATTAGTTTATTTACTGCTAAATAAAAACAAAGTAAGTAAAAATCCTATGAGTGTGTCTATTTCATGATTTTTTAGAGGTAATATATAAAGCAATTTAGGTACATTGGGTGATTTATAAAAGAATCTGTATCATACAACCTAAAGAATCATGGATTGCACATGAGAAAACTCAGTACTGGTATTAATTATATTGTGGACGTTTTAAATGTAAATATATTGTGAATGTTTTAAATACAAATATATTGTGGGTGCTTTAAATACAAATATATTGTGGACGTTTTAAATACAAATATATAGTGGACGTTTTAAATACAAATATATAGTGGACGTTTTAAATAGAAATATATTGTGGACGTTTTAAATACAAATATATTGTGGATGTTTTAAATACAAATATATTGTGGATATTTTAGATGCAAATATATTGTTGACGTTTTAAAAATTTAGGTTTTAAATCTATTCTCTCTTTACTTTGAGATATTGAACGGTTTTTTTTCTTAACTTACTACTGTAACTGCCCCACAATTCTTTCCAGTCCAACACACACACACACACACACACACACACACACACACACACATATATATATATATATATGTGTGTGTGTATGTGTGTGTGTATAATTGGAAAAACTTAAAAAAACGTCATTTGGTTATTATAGATTTATTTCAGCTGACCACTCTATAAGAGAAACCAACCTCTTCAGATAGACATCACTCAATGGAGAAAAAATTTATTAGAAATTATAGAAGATATTATTTCAACTAGTTTTAAAAAATAAATAAATAAATAAATAGCTGACAATAAGATATGGGCTAGAAGTTACTGTCAAAACAGGATGAAATATCATCGTCTCGTATCATGTATCGTTATATATCTAAAAAGATTTAAAACGATTCACAAAACCTTCAATAAGTAAAATCTTGTCAATAAATTAACAGATTTTATTTTAGGAAAAAAATCTGCTATTTATTCATTACTTCAATTATTCATTAAGGAAAACATGGCGATAAACAATATAACTAATATTAAACTTATCTTATGTAGTTTTAAAAAAACAGGTTTTATTTGATTTCCATTTAAGATTAAAATATCGTCTTTATTTACATTCTTAATATTTTTTCATATTTTTTAAAATTCTGAATACTGCCATTCTAATCACTAATCACTATTAAAATTATTAACATCATGTGGAGGTGCCCTTGGTGTAATTGTTATCGTCGTAGGAAATGGACACGGCGACACGAGTTCAAATCCTGGACGAGACTGATAGCATTTCACATAGCACTAATACCCTTGGGAAAGGTATGAATCCAATTATTCTCCCTCCAGCTATGGGTAAATAGTAGGACAGGCTGTTTTTTTCAGCCTTGATGAGAGAAGCAAAATTCTGAATTCAAACCTGTTAAACTCCGCTTAAAAATTGACCTTATGTCATATCCTGCCCGAGCGGAGGGGTTAGATAAATAGGATTAAAATTATTATCATCATTATAATCATTTCCATATCTAATAATATTAACAATATCCTCTTATATTTTCTTAAATAGAATCATTCCCAGCTCATTTTCTTTGGATATTATATATATATATATATATATATATGTGTGTGTGTGTGTGTGTGTGTGTGGGAGAGTAAAATTCAAAATATCAAGTAACAATAGAAGCTAGAGAGAGTTCTGCAAAAAAAGAATTAATGGCGTAACGGTTAGCGTCATAAGAAGTGGTTTTGGCTTTCCAAGTTCGATCCCTGAACAAGACTGTTTGCATTTCTAATAGTGTTAATGCACTTAGGACAAGTACGAACCCAACTATTCTCCCTCCAGCTGTTGATAAATAGTCGGGCAGACTGGTCTCTTTAACCGTGAGTGGTCTCTTTAACAACCGAACTAGGAGAAGGAAGATTATGAATTATATACTTGGAGAAGGATGGGCTTTGTCTGACTATTCCTGCCTAAGACACGTGATGTGAGTAGCGCCCCGACGACCAAATCTGCTAAGAGGATGAGTCTTTTTTAATACTTTTTCTTTAATTTTATGTTTTATTGCTTTCTGTCACAATTAAACACGTTTATTCAGTTGTATAGCTATGTAATACATATACATCTGCATGCAGAATCATAATGACGGCGCAATGAAGACGAGTGGACACAGTTCTTTAGAAAAATATACCTCTCACTTTATTTGAAAGGGTTGTGTGTGAGAGGGAGTTGGAGACTGAACAGAACTGCAACATATTGACCCCCCACTCTACTGGCCATAACTGCGTTTCTTTCCCATTCTCCTCGGCTGCTCAACCGGGGGCATGAGGGCCCACTCTGCTGGGTGCTGGTTTTCTCTACTGCATCTTATCTCCAACTCATCTAATCTCCAACTAACTGATTTCCTGTCTTCAACCGGGTTATATAATGATTTGACGCCCACTCTTCTTCCTACGAGCGTCACAATCGCACTCATTCAACCCGTCCAACGAGAATAGGAAAGAACGCACTAACTTTATCAATAAGAATAATTTGCATATTTACAGAGATGATATTGACAGAAAACAGATTAGTAAACTTTTACGGAAATTTTTCTATTGATTAGCATATATATATATATATATATATATATCAAGTTAGAAATTACCATGACAAGAAAATCCGACACACACCTACACGCGACATACGGAACACGGAACAGCTGTTTCGACCTTATTAGGTCTCATCACCAGTGTACACCGGGATCTCCACCACAGGAGATCGAACCAACAACCACAGTATGCAGAAGCCGATTTCTACCATTGGGCTACTGGTTCATGCCACATATAAGCGATACCGAATTAACAAGTCAATTCCTCCATTCATAATTATATATATATATATATATATATATATATATATATATATATATATATATATTTATCCGTGCTGCCAGCACGATATGATGATGATGATATATATATATATATCAACCCTTCCGCACGAGCAGGATACAATACGAGGTCAATTCTTTAAGCAAAGTTTAACAGGTGTAAATTCGAAATTTTCCTTCTCCAAGACCGGCGGTTGCCATACCAAGAGCCCAGTCTGCCCTACTATTTATCCATTGCTGGAGGGAGAATAGTTGGATTCATACCTTTCCCAAGGCATTAGTTTTCCTTGTCCTAGACTGGTTGCCATACCAAGATTAAAGAGCCAGTCTGCCCTACTATTTATCCATAACTGGAGAGAGAGAGAGAGAGTAATTGTATTAATAATTTTCCTAAGGGCATTAGTTTTCCTTCTCCTAGACTAGCTGCCATACCAAGGTTAAAGAGCCGAGTCTGCCCTAGTATTTACACATTACTGGAGTGAGAATAGTTGGATTCATACCTTTCCCAAAGGTATGAGCGCTTTGTGAAATGTAGGGTTTGAACTCAGATCACCGTGTCCATTTTGTGCAAAGATAACCATTACACCACGAGCGACTCCATCGTAAAAAATGTTGGACATGATATACTGGGTGTTTAAAAAATGATATAATTTGAGATATACTGGGTGTTTTTAAATTTTGTATTTTGTGGTGGGGAGATCTTCTTTTTAATGGCATATCAACCTTCGTGGATTATTTAATGTGAAAGGAATCCTTGTAGAAGAACAGAAGTTGGTATTATTTAGCTGGAAAGGTAAGAGGCTTCATGCTTTTATGTAGAGTATCAGTTTGAAAGTGAACTCAGTCGAGCTACTGGAATCCGACCTTGCTTACTACGATGTAGCAGTCCAGTACGTTAGCCACTACGCCACGGGGAATTTCAAACATGTCTTTAAAATTTGGGCGAGAGTTAGTCAACTTATTAGATGACAAAAGTATATCAATTTTTCTGAAACACTGTTATATAACATCATACTTACTGGGTCCTCTGATTCATCTTGCCAAATTTCGTCTTCTCTGATTTTTCCCATATCAAACAAGATCTGAATGAATAAAAAAGAAAATGGGTTGGAATGAGAATTATCTTAATAAACCAAATGCTTATTATCTATCATTTTTATAAACAGTAATTATTCTATAAATGGTTTCGACTTTGGATCTCATTGATTTTGTTGCATTTATTATTAAGACAAGGAGGCAAGTGTGGCGTGGCGGTAGGAAATAGAGTCGACGAACCGAGTTCAAATCACATCACGCTTCTGGGAAAGGCATGAATCTTGTATCATATCTTCTAGTTACTCACCTCGGGGTTCTCCGGTATAAGAGCCTGAAAGTCACCGATGTCGTCAGCGAACAGAATTTTCCACCACGAACTGAAACTATTTCTAAGACCACTAATTCTGAGAGTCGTTACGGAGATATTTTCTGACAGCTACCTATAGTAATATTTATAGTAAGTAAAGTTGGCGACCGTATTCGAGGGTGACCCGAAGGCTCCCTTTTCGGTAGCTACTACACCGAGGTGTAGGGGAAGGCGCTATTCCTTTCCCTGGATTGCTCCACTTTATCCTTGATCTTTACCTTATAATGCTGAGTGTTAAGCAAGGTAGCATCAAGTACCATTTTTTGAGTCTTTGGTATGACTCGACCTGCGATTGAACCCAGGTCTCCCGAGCCATTGGCGAACACTCTAACCATTATGCCAATTATTATTTATTATATATAGTAATATTTATTATTTATAGTAATATTTACTATATTCTTTAGTTCGTATAATTACTAGTATCCCTATGCAAAATTGAAGTATTCTAAGTTGGCGTGGAAGCGATCAGCTTCATTATAAAATCAGCAGTCAGCAGGTCATGGTGGAAGCAGTCTGGCCCAAGGCGAAAGGATTAAAGTGGGTAGCTCACTTTGTTCCTTTCACTGGTATGACCTCCCGAGTTTCAGACAATCAGATGCCACTACCTTGGTTTCACTAGCGAACCAAGCAGTCGAGCAGCTTAAAACTGCCTTTTCGGAGCAAGAAAGTTGGGGGGGGGGTTCTCGCCGATCCGGTTTAGTGGACTAGCCAACCTGATGCAGCGATACCGGGCGTAGCAGACCAACCAGCTCGATGCAGCACCACCCAGAGTAACAGAATGATCAACCCTATGCCGAGACACCAAGCAACTCTGGCCGTATTCCTTATCCTACGAACCGCTAGTCTAAAGCTTTGACAGCACCAGTCCCCAAGCAGTGAACACCTCTCGCACCGATGATGAATCTTCAACGAAATCATTTTAAATTAATTAGTAAAGTAAGTAGAGTTATCGAGGGTGACCCGAAGGCTCCCTTTTCAATAGCTACTACACCGAGGCGTAGGTGAGGGTGCTACTCTTTTCCCAGGATTGCTCCACTTTACCCTTGATACGCTCCTTATAATGCTGAGTGTTAAGCAAGGAGGTATCAAGTACCATTTTTAAGTCTTTGGTATGACTTTTTCGTGTGGGCATTTAAAATTGTCGTAGACTCTTGACAATTCAGTATATTACTGCTATACATCTTATGAGATGACTGACCAATTTTTGTGATTTCAGGTTCAAATGAACAGCTACAGCAATTGGAATACACCATACTAAAGCCTGATTGTCACAGCTGGTGAATTTCAAAAATGCAATCTGGACGGGACGACACTTTAGAAGAACGATTTGCAATAAAATTCTGTTTTAAACTTGGAAAAATGCCAGAGAAACGTATGGAATGCTCCAGACTGCTTTTCGACCATCTTGCATGAATCGAGCATCAGTTTTTGAGTGGCATAAGAGATTCAAGGAAGGCAGGGAGTCTACAAGGGATGATGAGAGGTGTAGGAGGAGTAAGGAAGTCAATACACCAGAGTTTATTGGCCAAAGGGTCAGGGTTACTATGTTGAGGTTTTAAGGGAGTTCAGGAAGAGATTCGGTCGGAAGAGGCCAGCACTCTTCAAATCGGGTCAGTGGCATTTCCACCAGGACAATGCACCAGTCCACAACTCCATCCTTGTCACAGACTATTTGACCAAGATGGGTATCAAGACAGTTCCTCAGCCTCCCTATAGTCCAGACCTTGCTCCCTGTGACTTTTGGTTATTCCCTGAGCTCAGAGGCTTTCGTTATGAGACAATTGAGGAGATGAAAGAGACGGTGAAAAAGGTCATTGACACGCTGACACAAGAGGACTTCCATGGGGCCTTGAAGAAGTTGTTGAAACGGTGCAACAAGTGCATTGCAGCTGGAGGAGGCTACTTCGGAAAGGACTAGAGTTTCATGTGTGTACTATCAATAAAAGTGCCCATACGAAAAAAGTCTGGAAACTTATTTAATGATCCTCGTACGATGCTTTCAGAATAAAAAATAACAAATCTGTTAAATAATGATTTATTTAGGGGGGGGTGATACTCTTCTGCTAATGTTGTGAATAAACATCGAAAAACTCACAAAAACATCTTTGGTTTTTGGAAATTAATTATCAAAAAACCCTCCTCATAGAGTTACTTTCATGTTACGGCAATTGATTTTCTATTGAAAAAAAAACAAAACAAAAAAAAAAACGCAACAAATGAATAACGAAGAATATATGACTTACCTCCCTTGCTGCCCGTTCTCCAGCTTGAACTGCTCCCTCCATATAACCAGACCATTGCGTTGCTGTTTCAGTTCCAGCAAAATACAATCTTCCTATTGGTTTTCTTAGAAACCTGCAAATAAACAGAAAAGATAAAGAATAAAGAATAAAACTGATTTTTTTAATTGCTGGATATTTCGCTCCAAAGTTAAGCTCGCTAGTTGGCTATTTGCTTGCTTTTTATGGAGAGTCAACCTTTGTTGGGTTACTTTAAGCTGAAGTTATTTTAAGTATATTATGTCATGAAAATGAAAGTACCAGTTGTCTTTGTTATTTATCAATAAAAAGATGGTAGGAGTCTCTCTCTCTCTCTCTCTCTCTCTCTCTCTCTCTCTCTCTCTCTCTCTCTCTCTGCCGCTAATATCTGACTTGCCATTGGGACACTATACGAGATTAATTACAAAATAATGACTCAATCTTCAAAGAAAGCCAGTCATTTCCAATCCACAATAAGACTGCCGACCATAGAAACGATCCCTCAATGAGGTTAAACATGTTTTTTTAAAGAATTTCCTGTTTTCTTTGAGGCAACGCATTTTCTATTATTTCGGCCGTCATTCTGGATCAGAAATGAGATTCTTCTTCTTCTTATTTTTTTTTTCAATCTAGAAAAGTCGAATTTATTTGTATGATTTCAACGTTATTGGGTGGGGAGAAAAGAATCTGACCGGCAGAAATGGATATTAAGGAATTATTTCGCAATATGATTTCTTACCTGCCAAATGCTGTGAGAAAGCCAGGAGGCAACATGGCGGTATAACAACCACCAGAGTATTGGTCATCAGCCCAGTTTTTCTCTTCATAATGGATCGGCTGAAAAATATTAACGATATATTATTATATCTATTTATCTCAGTCTGTTCATATCGATATATACATCTATCTATCAGAGTCTGTTCATATCTATCTATCTATCTATCTACTTGTCTTTTGTTCCTATCTATCTATCTCTGTCTATCCATGTCTATTTATTTCAGGGTGTCCTCGTGGTGTAATGGTTAAAGCGATGGACTGCGGAATCGTAGTACGCGAGTTCGTACTTCAGTTGCGCTATTACGTTCACTTTCGGGCAAATACCCTAGGGAAAGGTATGAACCCCCTTATCCTCCCAGCTATGGGTTAAATAGTACCACTACTGTTCTTCTAGAAGAATGGCTTTGGCATTAAATAACCTAAAAAGAGTTGATATGCCATTAAACAAAGAAACCAAACCAAACCATCTATTTATTTCTGTGTGTTCATATCTATCAATCTATCTGTTCATATATATTTCTATGTATTCAATATCTATGCCAATATATTATCCATGTCAATCTGTTCATATCTATCTATCTGAGTCTGTTCGTATCAATTTATTCAAAATGAATATAATACGTCAAATTCAAGAAATAAGTCTTACGAGTTAGCAACAGTGAGATTATCGCTCTTTAAGTGCTCCACAAAATTTGACCTTGAGTCATCCCCGAGTCGTAATTGTAGCAGTTTTCCGAAAAGCAATTTTTACAACAATATGTACAGATTTTTTTCAGTTTTTTGTTGTTGTTTTTGTTTTTTGTTATTTTTTTAGTTATTCCGAATCAATTTAATTCTGTCTTTATATCCACAATAAATTTAAAAGATTAAAAATTTGTCAACTAAGTTTTCATAAGAATATAATTTTAAGACATACTTCGTAAATCATTCACCAAAATACGCCAGCTATTCATGAACAAATTACAATACAAAGAAAAACAAATATTCAATTAAAAAAGGGTATTCCATAAAACCGCTCTCAGTTTCGAGGACTGCCTTGAGGTGACTTCGGAAATGTCTGTATGCCTGGATTAAATGGTTCTTGTTTATGCTGATCATCCCGTTCATGACATTCAACGATTCCTTGGTATTATGTAGCCGCTAGTTATTTTTCCAGATGTCCCAGACGTCGTAGTCCAGGAGATTAAAACCTGGAAACCAAAGTGTCCACGTACTGGAGATATGATCTTGAAAAGTCTCGTTGGGCATGAAATTCTCTTTTCTCGTTACATTGGACTTGAATCTTATCTCCTTCTAAAACACACGTCGGATAGTAAACGGTCTCCATCTAAGGTTCTCGATGCTGGCCCTCGTCGATTTGCTGAGGTCTTGGTTGGACAACTGGACAAACTTGGCCGTCCTTACGACATTTAATCACTTGCTCCTTTCTCATATCCTCACAGAGACTTTCAGTTTGTTCTTAATCAAGAACATCGGGCACTTTCAAGAAGTTGGCTATCTCCGGTTCAGTGTGGCTAGTGCAACAAACACGGCGTACCGTTACATTTCCTTAGTTAAATTAAAAGCTGCCATATCAATGATCTTGATACGTCTGAAAGAAAAATGAGAATGTTCAAATTTGGCGCATGCCCAGTTACATTATAATAGGCCGCCTTCCATTTATAGCCTGGTAAAGATGTGTTCTCAAATACCTGGCACAACCTGAGTAGTAGGTACTTCCATGATATTTTTCGGGACGAAGGGTGATACTTGGAGCTGAAAACAGATACTACTACCCATACACATAGACACACCATACACACATATATGCGTACAAATACACCCATTGCATAGAAATACATGTAAAAACAGCATACATAACATACTCGCACAGACACATCATAAAAAACACATACACACACACCATTCAAAGAAGACACACATACAAATATACACACACCGGATACAAACACAGCACAACACATACACACATATACGTAGATACACAATATACAAACACACACACACACACACACACACAAGTACAAATATAGTACTGTGATGTGGGTGGTCCGCTAAGCAGACGATCCCTTTGTCTGTTTAGGGCTTGGAATCGAGATCTCCAACGAGACCGGAAGTGGGGGAGGAAAGGCAGGTCTGAGAGAAGCCAGGGCAGTGAGCAAGGGAACGCCAGAGAAGCCAGTTGGCGAAGGGCGACGCAGAGGGGCAGTCGACAATGGACAGCAGAAGAGACCAGTCGGCATGAGATAGAGTCCAGGGGCAGTGAGGAAGACAGACAAGATGAGTTCGCAGTCCTTAGTCGACAACGGTCAAGCAGTGAGGAAGACGGTCAAAGATGAATTGACATTCTTAGTAGCTTGTAGAAGTTTCGTGCAAATACACGCTAGCGTTGGTCTACAAATGCACAGGGAATGCAGAGTCACAAAACTACCCTTCTTGCACTTTGAGTTGACCCAAGCCCATATTGTTCGTTTGTCGCTTGTTCTTTTTTTCCCACTCCTTCGGTTTTATTTCTTGTGGCCGAAAAGAAATGTGAGATACCCCAGCGGACCACTAGATGAATCACCGGCCAAGACAAAATTGTTTAAAAAAAGTTGATAAGTACGGAGGACTGCGAGGGGTATTGTCACAGTATACACTCAAACACACCACATACAAACACATGACACAAGAAATATGCACATTTCACACACACACACACACATAAACACACACACATACACACACACACACAAAGACACCCACCCCACATACGAACACGTATACATACATACCATACGCAGGAGCTCAAACACCATACACACACATGTAAAAACACACAACATACAAAAACATACATACAAACACTATACAAAGCGTACATACACACACATACACAAACACATTAACACATACACATGAATACACATAGAAGCAAGTAAACAAATGCTTAACATACAAAACATACACATATACACACCATACACACATATATTTATACACACACATATACGCTTACATACATAAATACAAACATGTCACATACACACTCACACAAAGCATCTGTAAATATGCCCCTTATAGAAAACATACACATATACACACCACACACACTCGCACACATGAAAATAAATATATCCATACTCCCACACACACACATACGCAAATACCTACCACACGTAGAAACACGTAAAATACGCGCATTACACAAAACATACATATACATACACCCCACATTCACATACACATACGCACACATGGTCGCCTCGGGTTGTGTGATGGTTTAGCTGCTAGACTAGCAAACCTACACGAGTGAGTTCGAGTCTTATTTGGTGCCCCATTCATACGGCCTTGTGCCACATCTGTAATATAACGGACGGGCGCTGTCGTTGAGAACGCACGAGCGCATCGGCTGTCATCAATCAGTGAAAATATCACGAACCTAGCGCGTGCGGGCAGAATGACCTACAGGGTTCAGACGTGATTTTAATATAATCACACATGAATTGTCACGTGTTTCACGATAGTTTTCACTAGTGTCACCGAACATTCAGGAACATTCGAGTTGTTCCAAAATATCTCTATATAAGAAATCAAGTAGTGAGATTTTGGCAGTTAGAAGGCAGGGTCCTAAACAGGTGCGTCAGAAGTTCAGTAGACCCCAACCCGTCATAACCAGCCTGTCACAATACGATTGACAGGAGCGTGTCAACAAACCGGCTACCACGACATCCGCCGTCGCCACTAAGGAGAAGAGGGAGGAAGAACGTATGAAACGAACTTTTCGAGCTGCAAGCCGTTGTAACCCAAGTGAATAAAAAAAAACAAAAAACAAAAAAAAAAAACAACTAGAATTCTTCTTCCTTAAATTTCGAGTTCGAGTGTTTCTTTTTCTGCAGACTTCTTTCTTTCAAACACAACATTTTGGTCCTATGGTACACATCTAAACAAAACCTCAGTAAATTACTGCAGACACGCTCATACTCATAAAAACAAACATATCGTATGATCAAACACACACACATTACATGCACAAATACCCACACCAAATACAAACACATACACATACATACATCGCAAAAAACATTAACATACACACACACACGCGTGCACGTGCACTCACACACACACACATGACAAATGCACCAAATATACTTGTACACATGCACGAAATAAAATAAAAAACAAAAACTTTTACTTACATACAAAGCTTCTTCACAATTAAAAACTTTGGAATATATTTGCGCAATTCTCTGTTTTCTTTCCTCTGGACTTAAAGTCACATATTTGCGAGCCTTTTCAGCAAGAATGAAACTAAAAATAAATAAACAAAACATTGGAGCGATAGGGAGTCGTATTATGGCCGGAAGAAGCAAATCAACAACAGCGACAACATCCACTTCTAAACAATGCCTATAGCCATTATTATAATTAATTTCGATTAGTAAATTCCTTTGTTTTTTAAATTTTAGCTTTTGTTTTTATCACAAATCGCTTGTGCTGTTATTTTGATAACGGCGTGGAACTGCGCATATCAAAAATAAAATAATAAGTTCTCGGTAAGACTCGAACCCTTTTTGCTCAGGAAAACCTGATTTTTATTACCAGCAGCTTTATCATCTAAGCTACGAGAATCAGAGACAGTGCCGAAATCTAAATAGCATTTATTAAGCTATCCAATATCCAAATCTCCGATTTGTAGGCACTAGATTGGTTATTATTTTTATATGCTTGTTGTGTTAATGGTATTGTGGTGGTTGGTACAAGCGAGGATATTTAATCGAATACCACTCACCATATTTAATAATATACTAACATTGAATGAACGGAACGAAAGACAGAAGCTCATTTACCCATATAAAGTAAAAGTAAAGTTGTCTCCCTTTAGTCGAGAACTACTCGAAAGCTCCCTTTTCAATAGCTACTACACCGAGGTGTAGGGGAAGGCACTACTACTTTCCCTGTATTGCTCCACTTTACTCTTGAAACGTACCTTATAATGCTGAGTGTTAAGCAAGGAAGTGTCAAGTACGATTTTTTGAGTCTTTGGTATGACTCGACCTGAGATTGAACTCCAGTCACCCGGCCCATTGGCGAACACTCTACCACTAGTCCAATGGGCCGTTTAATATATATATATATATATATATATATATATATATATATATATATATATATATATATATATATATATATATATATATATATATATAACAAATATGCTATAAGCACGAACAAGAATACTTAAACATGTTCCAGCAGATGAAATATGCACAGCTTGATCTATGAAAAAAGAGTATATGAAAGGGGTACAAAAACGGTAAGTCTCATTTGAGTTCTTAAGCGGTTATAACTAAGTGAGCTTTATATTTCAGTGGCGATGTAAGGGACAACGTTCTTCGATAAACAGAGATAAAACGGCACGGTTAATTCATTCAAGAAATATGGACAAAAGAGAACAAGAAAGGGTTTGATTCGTGACTATCAATGGACACCCCCCTATCACAAGGGAGACAATTGATAATTATCTCCCTTCAATGGTATGTTTTTATTCATCGTTAAATTTTTAAATAAAGATATTCAATTGTTATAATTATCGAAAACTAAATGTGTCCATCAATATTAACATCGCATAGAAAATAAAGTTTTCATATAACGCAACGATTTTATTTCCCTGCCAATCTAAAGCGGGATAGCAGGTTCGATTCCTGTCATATAACCTACCTATGAACATTAATGGGTATTAAGGTAGGTCGATTTTGGAACTGTAAAAAGAATAACGCGGTGAAAGTTGCAAAATAACATCAGAAATTACCCCACGAAATATTTTTTTCCAAAATTTTGTATTTTTTTGCGAAATCGTATTTAAAGACATAATATTTTGTGATTTTAGTCGTGATATCAGTGACGCTGGAAACCTGTATCCATAAAATTAAAACTGAGACTAAAGGAAAATTAAATAATAAAATTTACTAAATAATCGATATTTTTAAGTTTATTATCCATTTTCATATCATTTTTAATTAAATGACCAAAAACAAAAATAAAATACATTAAAATATATAGTTTAAAATACAAATAACGACTTACTAAACCTCGTTTTATTTACAGGATATTTTTTCGGCTTTCACCGGTGGTAATTATCTCTCCGGAGTTCTTCGGTTTGTTTATGTTTTTTACCCTTATAAGTAAAGTTAGCGACCATAGTCGAGGGTGACCCGAAGGCTCCCTTTTCGATAGCTACAACACCAAGGTGTAGGGGAGGGCGCTACTCCATTCCCAGGATTGCTCCACTTTACCCTTGAACCGTACCTTATAATGCTGAGTGTTAAGCAAGGTGGTATCAAGTACCATTTTTAAAGTCTTTGGTATGACTCGACCTGGGATTGAACCCAGGTCTCCCGGGCCACCCTTATAATTAACGCAAATATATATATTTCGCAGAGTAGACATACTATTAAAATATTTAAACATTTTATAATTATTGTAATTCATTTATATTCTAAAATTTAGTGTTTTTTTTAAGTGAAAAGTCGGTTTACGAGTTAATTTTGGAACTAAACAGGACAATACTGTTGTTTGGTAAGTAAACATTATTACTTTTTTTAATGAATTTCGAAATTTATTTACAATTTTTTAAAAACATCTTCGTGTATTTTCAGACAATATATACATATATATTCTTTTTACACATATTTTGATTAAAAATGGCAGGACAAAACACTGGAGTTTCCACTCGAAGTAAAGGTGCAATTAAATTTTCAGGTTTACCATCTCCATTGGATAAAACTGAGCCATGATCTTGTCGACATAATTCAATACAGCTATTTTTTAATGAACACTTATCCCCACCTTTCTTGTTTTGGTATTTCTAAATTAATAGCAAAGGACGTGATAGATATTTGGAAGGCTGTCAACCCTCGTTTGCCTTTGTTAAAGGAAATTAGTGTTGTCAACAAGGTGAAAATTCTATGCTTTCAGAAGGCAAAGCAAATAAGTAGAAAACATCAACCTGCTGCCCAAACAAAATTCTGGAAGGAAAAGTTGGATACATTTTTTGATATATCATCATGTTCGTGCAACCTGCCAATTTTAAGTTGTGACAATATTAATGTCAAATGCACCAAAAAAATTGCCAGACTAAGCACATCATCTGCACTCGTCCTCTGACAAAAAAGCCAACAAAAAAGTATGAAGATATCCCCACCAATAGCTTCAACATTATATGTTCAAGGTGATTCTTCCCATTCTTACTCATCTTCTCCAAGTGATGAAACAGAGGATTATAAACAACTAGATAGTCCTCTCCAACTGCCTTATAACCTCACAAAAATTCCAACGTATGCTTTTGAGTTAGTTAGGGGTGACATATTTTCTAATCTTGGAGCCAGCCTTGCCCATGCCTTGCTCTTGGATTTGAGGGCTATTGGCCTTTTTATCCCTAATATAGATATAAAGAATATCTATATGGATAAGTGTAAAATAGAACAAAGGCTAAAGTGAAAACAAATGCCTATGAAAAGCATAATGAAAATGTGGAGAATCTTCTTTGTATAGGAGTTGATGGGAGGAAAAAGACACACTACACTACAAGGAATCAGTGGAGGAAAATAGAAGTAAAATTCTGAAAAAAGCCAAAGGACCTGAATGCCACTTGGCAATCACAAAGGAGACACCAAATGAGAGTATATATTTGACTCACAGGGTTCTTCCTAATAATGGTGCAACTGGTACACTATTAAGGCTGTCCTTGTTGACAACACGAATGCAAATACAGGCTGTGAAGGTGGACTTGTTACACTTTTAGAAAAAAAAAATAAAAAGAAATCTTCACAAAATTGGTTGCTCCTTACACCAAAATGAACTTCCATTTAGAGCTCTATTCAAACATTTAGATGGCACCACAAAAGCCACACTACATTCAATGGTTCATTGGGTAAATTATGTGCAAATGATTGCCATAATTTACCCCAAAAATCTTTTTCAGCTGTTGAGAATCCCCTGGAGTTTCATTTTGGAATGAAAGATATGGATAGCCTTAGTTGTGACCAAAGACTACTCTATGAATATACAGTTGGTATTTCTAGAGGTAAGGTAAACCCTAGATTTGCATCGTGGAAAATTGGTCCATTAAACCAGGCAAGGTGGTTAACTTTGGTCATTAGGCTCATGTGCCTATGGATTCGTGGGGCATATCCACAGAATCGTTCGACCAAACTATATAGTTTGATAAATTTTATCGTGAATGTTTATGCTATTTGCTGGTTTGATATAAAAAAAGTAACAAGTTCCATCACCAGCAAATTTATATTTACAATATGATTGACAGGATACGAAAGAAACCAATTGAGGTTCAAAGGGTTACATTAAAAAAACCTCCAGTATAATGCCTCGGCATTACTTCTGGAGAATGTTTTATTTTCAATGGTGAAATTTGATGAACCTGAAGTGAGAGAAGAGGGTATAAAAAGAATTTTGGCCATTAGGTACGTTAATATTTATTCATACAAAACTGGTTGAAGTACTTGTGCCAATTTATAGAAACATTTTAAAGATTACATCTGATTTCACCAAATATTATTAAAGCAGAAAAAATTGCATTTAAAAATTAAACTCAAATTATTTTTTATATTCTTTCAGAAGAGGGAAGCCAGTCAAGAAAAGATTTTAAAAGATCCCAATGATCAACTTTAAAGCTGTGCACTGGACTGATTTAATTGATTTGTCAGTAAATGGAGTCTGTGAGCCACCACTCACACTAGACTTTTCTGACAATGAATTACAGAATTCATTGTTAACTGGTGAAAAGATTAACTTGCCAGATTTCCCTTCACATTCCCAAGGTGTGGAACAGGCAGTTAAGTTAGTAACGGAGGCTTCTCAATCCACGTATGGCTTTAAAGCAAGGCACCAGCACATACTTGCAAAAGATTTGTGCCAACAATTGAGACCAGCGTTTTCGTCTAAGGGCTCATATATGGAACTATTTGATTCCATATATTAAAAATTATTAAAAAATTATCTGTTTTTCCATATTTGTTTATTTGTTGTATTTCAATTCATATCAGGAAAAAGTTTTTTTTCAATACATTCGAATATTACTGCTTGAATAATAGCATTTTAGATTCGACAGGTAAAGCAGGGTGGAGTAGGGGTTCAATTTTCAATTTGAAGTTTTGTTATAATTTATTTATTATATTTCCATGAAATAAAATAAGATTTCCTAATTTGAATACTGAAATTGTTTGGTTTTTACATCAATATTTAGGCCAAATCTGGCAAAATCGCGGACTTTTCAGTACGTGTTTATTCAAAAACTTTCATGTCAAATTAGCAAAAAACCGTTGAAGATTCAGATCTAATTTTTGGTATGAGTATTTAATAGGTATATACACAACTTTCAGTGCATTATTCTTTTTGGTATTTGAAAAAAAGTGAAAAATCAACCTACCCTAATGGGCATGTCCCATTCCTTATAAATGTTATATACTCTACCAAGGAACATTAATGGGTACATCCCATTCTACACGAATCCGTTGGACACTATTGTGAGGGGGTAAAATTAAGCTTACTTTGGGCACCTTGGGTGGTGTAATGGTTAGCAAGCGCAACTAGCAAACCTTCACGAGTGAGTTCGAATCTCATTGGGTGCCCCATTCATTCAACCTTGGGCTACATCTAAGCAAAAGGTTAAGTAAATCGCTAAAATATGCTCCCAAGTAGTCACCATTACCTTCTTCACGCCACAGACAAGTATTGTATTTTGTTAATGGTATAAAGATTTCCATTTCATTTCCAACCTCCGTTTGGGTTATTTCTCATTTAGTAACCTTTTTATTAGGTTAAAAAAAATTCTGAGCATGTCAATGAATAAACGAATCAATAGAGTAGTGGTTAACGTGCTGGACTGCAACAAGCTAGTAAGGGAGTTCGAAATCCAGTCGAGCTATTGCGCTTACTTTCAGACTAATGTCCCTTGAGAAAGGCATGAACCCCTTTATTCCTCCAGCTATGTTTTAAATAGTATCACTACTGTTCTTCGACAAGGATGGCTTGATATGCCATTAAAAAAGCTAAGCTTAGTTCAATAAATTACTACAATTGCTTAGAGCTTTGCAAGCTTATCTCTTAAGCTGTTGATGTGATTGATTCTTTACTAGAGGCCTTATTATTGGTAACTTTGTGTTCTGAGTTTTCATTGCAATTATCATTTACAAAGCTTAGTTGAGCAGAAGTGTGGGTAACCCAACTAGTAAGAATCAAATCCTTTTTTAATAGTCTGCAAGTTTTCTCGCTGTTATACTACGCAAGGTGCTCTTCGGTTTACATTGAGGTTGATGTATAGTAACGTAAGTAAGTAAAGTTGTCTCCCTTTAGTCAAGGGCAACCAGAAGGCTCCTTTTTCAATAGCTACTACACCGAGGTGTAGGGGAGGGCGCTACTCCTTTCCCTGGATTGCTCCACTTTACCCTTAATACGTACCTTATATTGATAAGTGTTAAGCAAGGAGGTATCAAGTACCATTTTAAAAGTCTTTGGTATGACGCGACCTGGGATTGAACCCAGGTCTCCCGGGCCATTGGTGAACACTCTACCCACTAGGCTAATGAGCCGATTACTACAGACTAATAATCGGAGAAAATAATGCCAGGGTTTAGAATACAGTAACTTTTTACCCGGCAGAAAGGTAAGACCCCCACCACCACCAAAAGAGGGGGACTTTCCTGTTTATAAAATCGTTTAAAAGATCCTTATCTGTGGGTTTAAATAAAAGACCACATCGCGTGCACGCACGCGCACACACACACACACACACACACACATATATATATATATATATATATATATATATATATATATTACCAACCCTCTAGCAAAATTTACTCGAGGTCAGTTTTTAAGTGAAGTATAATTAGTTTGAATTAAGTGTTTTCTTTTTCCTAAATTGGTTAACTTACCGCGGCTAAAGAGCCCAATCTACCCTGTTGAGGAACTAAGCCATAGTGGTCTCCCTTTTGAGGAGCTGTTGGGGAAGCTTCCAAGAATTACGTGACGTTTTAGTCATGTGACATTTTTAGAAGCGAGTTCTATCACTTTTTGGAACCAGACGCCAGACGAAGAGGACGCCTCTCTCTTTTGTCTCCGCTTTTACAACCAAACCATAAGTGCAAATTTATCCCTCGTGGACCATTTCCCTACATTAGAAAAATGTAAGTTTTTAACCGCCACGATCGACCTGTTGGTTCGGTAGAACAGCTTATGTACCTTTTTACACTTTGGGTCAGTTTGTCATTGAATTATGTATACTATGGATATATATAAAATGTATGTCGTTGTAGTCTAAACAGACTTTGTTTTTCCTAACCGAAATATTCTTCGTTAGTTTTCCTTAGACTAATTAATGTATTATAGGAATAGGGTGGTGGTAGTCACAATAAATACCATACATACCCTACTTAAATTCCTAAAACCCTACTATTTACCCATAGCTGGAGGGAACAGACAGATTCATGCCTTTCCCAGAGGCATTGACACGAAATGAAACGAAGCCTTAACAAGAATTTGTACTATATATATATTTTTTATACAAGTTTGGTTAGAGATCATAGAACTTTTTTATGATCTGATTGTTTTTTTCTTTCTTGTTAGTTTTTTTTAACAGGGTTTAATATATATATATATATATATATATATATATATATATATAAAACATTAAACTGTATGTAATGGTGAAGCTCCCGCTCTGGAGGTCTGATGAGAATAAATTACACCTTCATTGTTATTACTCCCAGGTCCACCTTGACCCTGAGTGATAGGACCGTGTGGAAAAACACTCTTAAAAATAACTATACAAATATGCGAATATGAACGTACAGTGAACGCGACTCCCTAACACCAAGGCATAGAATAACGAAAGACAGGTTGATATGCCATAAAAAGCAATCAGGATTTTAGATAGTAATGCCCTTTCCATTAAAACATTGACGTAACATAATCTTCCATTTCTCGTTCCCTGATAAACTTTTCCTTGCACGATATTAAAACAAATCTCAGCAAATAAAATAAAAACGAAAGGGAAAAGAGTGACAGGAAGGCAAATAAATACGATGAAGCAGTATACAGGGTGATTAAAAAATGTCAACACTTCTATGGGAGTATCTGTTATGTATTTACCCAACCCCTCCGCCACGGGCAGGGTGCGACACAAGGTCAATTCTTCAGCAGGGTACTAGAGTCTTGAATTCAGTCTTCCTTCTAGATCGATAGCTGTACCAAGGCTACCTTTTACCCGTAGCTGTGAAGAGAAGAGATAAGTTCATACCTTTTCCAAGAGCATTGCCACAGAGTGAAAGGCAAACAGTTTTATCCTGGATTTGAACTCGGGTCGCCTTATCCATTCCCTAAGATGATGAACATTACGGTGCACACCTGGTGCTTCAAACTGTCCCCGTTTGAGCATCATTTCTGCCAATGAATTCTTAGAGTGTTCCTCATTTAGTCTCCATAACATCAGTTCTGCTTTTTTTATTAAGGTACCCCCAACAGATTTTAGCTCTTTCAATCCACCGTAGAAAATTCCACGAATTAAAACAAAATTATAAGTTATATATTGAATTACAATTTTAGAAATCTTATGACAAAAAAAAATCAATAAAAATTGTTTAAAAAAACCTTGTCGGTGGCTTTAATGAAACATGTTTTTATGAAACCCTTGTTGCTTATATATACAGTGGCGGAAAAGTAGGTATAACTTTTTATCTAAGTTGTTTTAGATTCTATAATTTTCACAGACAATACACACGATATTAATTGTTATTCTGTGAAATTTTTGTGTTATTTGAGATGATACTAAAAAAGTATTGAATGATTTAGTTATTTACTGTAAAACCCAGGCAGCCAAAATGAAACAATTGAAAAAAAAGTTATACCTACTTTTTCTGGCGAAACTATGCCGTTCGGAACATTATGGCTGCCACTGTAGATATATATATATATATATATATATACATATGTGTGTGTGTGTGTGTGTGTGTGTATTTATATATATAAGAAAAATTATAAATATACAAGCACTTACACCTACATATTCACACATACACACATATACACTCACACAGTCACACAGTCACACACACAACCATACATACACACGCACGCACTGACACATGCAGACGCACTCATATTCACACATATGCATACATGCACTCGTGCACACACACACACACACACGTGCACGCGCATTCGCATTTACACATACACATACTTCCACACGTACCCATACTCACGGGCGCTCAAAGATACACACACACACACACACACACATTCATACAAACCCACAGAAACACACACACACACACTCGCACACACACACACACACACACACTCGCTCATACACACACACACACACACACACATATATATATATACACACACCCACTCATACACACACATACACAACCGGACGCACACGCACACATATAAACATCCACTCATACATACTCACACAGCCACGCACTCACACGCACACATATACACATCCACTCATACACACACATACACACACAGACGCATACGCACACATATACACATCCACTTATACACATACATGCACATACGCACTCATACGCACACATATACACACCCACTCATACACACACATATACCCACGCACTCACACGCACACATACACACACAGACGCACACGCACACATATACACACCCACTCATACACACACATATACACACGCATTCACTAACAAATGTACACTGACAATACTTTTATAGAAATGTCTTTATGACGTCATGTCTCATTTACCAGTCAATACATTAAAGGAATCTTCACAAGGGGCTCTCCACAATATCAGTTCTGCTTTTCTATTAAAGGTACTCCCATAGAAATATTGACATTATTTTTCTAACCATTGGCAGAAGATTCTAAAAATGAGTTGACTGGAATGCATGATAGATGGAACCTCTTTGAAATTATATCTAATGAAGTGCTTGAATTTTTAAAAAAATCACCCTGTACAAATTTTCGCCAAGGAAGAATCCGCCATGACACAATGCTCAACATATAGTCTAGTCATTTCATGTTAAAAGCAGTAGATGACAACAACAGAATATTGGGTTGGCTGAGGTTGGCAGTATTAGTTGAGGTCGGATGGGAGCGTTGGTGGGCGTACGGCGTGACGTCTACTTGATAACTTAACTCCGGATAACAAGTGCTACTACAACTGGTATTGAACGCCGCTTATGCATCTTCTATATGTGTGTTGTATGGCCATATCTGCATAGCACGTGTATGTGCGTGCAAATATGCCTATTCATAAGCCGGTGGTGTTACGTTATCGAAACGTCCTTATTCTTCTCTACCATACACAGAACAACAATTTCTTACCCCATCAAGGCTGGATGGGAACCATCTACTTTTACGTCGTCCAGGGTAAATCCAATTAAACTTGATTCGTCATTGATCGCCGATGAGCCGCACATCCCTAGAAGAAAAAGAAGTGGAGTCGACTGTGAAGCGAACTCGGAGCGCAGAATTACCATTCATCAAATCTTTGTTTTAACTGCCGTATTTGACGGCTTATAAGACACACCTCAATTTGGGCAGTCTTTTAAAATAAATAAGCGTTTAAATTACAAAAGTCAGAAGACGGATTTTTGACTGATATTTGTAGACCTTCCTTACAATCAAATCATTTTTAAAGTTTCACATGTATTCAGATCGTTATTAAATCCCAATATTTTACATTAAAAAGAAACTAAATATTTGCTGAGACCTACCAGAACTGGTCCTTCTTAAAGACTTGACCATCTTGCTTGGAGACTTAAACAAATATGGTGTTAGAAGTGACATTGTCAAAGGGTTATAAAGTTAGTAAATCACAGTTTCTATTATAATTATACTTTTAAATTCTAATTGTAATATTTTAGTTCATTTTCAAAACATAATGGAGTGAGAAAATAAAAGTTTGTTTACCTAGATGTATCGTTAAACGTTGTCATTAAATTTTTTCCTGGCCAGTGTTATTTTATAGTTTGGTTTAGTTTGGTTTTATGGCATATCAACCATTGTAGGTTATTTAATGCCAAATCCTCTTTATACATATATATCAAATATATTGGATTTAGTTTGGTTGGGTTTTATGGCATATCAACCATTGTAGGTTATTTAATGCCAAATCCTCTTTATTCATAGATATTAAATATATAAGATTTGGTTTGGTTGGGTTTTATGGCATATCAACCATTGTAGGTTATTTAATGCCAAATCCTCTTAATTCATAGATATTAAATATATAAGATTTGGTTTGGTTGGGTTTTATGGCATATCAACCATTGTAGGTTATTTAATGCCAAATCCTCTTTATTCATAGATATTAAATATATAAGATTTGGTTTGGTTGGGTTTTATGGCATACCAACCATTGTAGGTTATTTAATGCCAAATCCTCTTTATTCATAGATATTAAATATATAAGATTTGGTTTGGTTGGGTTTTATGGCATATCAACCATTGTAGGTTATTTAATGCCAAATCCTCTTTATTCATAGATATTAAATATATAAGATTTGGTTTGGTTGGGTTTTATGGCATATCAACCATTGTAGGTTATTTAATGCCAAATCCTCTTTATTCATAGATATTAAATATATAAGATTTGGTTTGGTTGGGTTTTATGGCATATCAACCATTGTAGGTTATTTAATGCCAAATCCTCTTTATTCATAGATATTAAATATATAAGATTTGGTTTGGTTGGGTTTTATGGCATATCAACCATTGTAGGTTATTTAATGCCAAATCCTCTTTATTCATAGATATTAAATATATAAGATTTGGTTTGGTTGGCTTTTATGGCATATCAACCATTGTAGGTTATTTAATGCCAAATCCTCTTTATTCATAGATATTAAATATATAAGATTTGGTTTGGTTGGGTTTTATGGCATATCAACCATTGTAGGTTATTTAATGCCAAATCCTCTTTATTCATAGATATTAAATATATAAGATTTGGTTTGGTTGGGTTTTATGGCATATCAACCATTGTAGGTTATTTAATGCCAAATCCTCTTTATTCATAGATATTAAATATATAAGATTTGGTTTGGTTGGGTTTTATGGCATATCAACCATTGTAGGTTATTTAATGCCAAATCCTCTTTATTCATAGATATTAAATATATAAGATTTGGTTTGGTTGGCTTTTATGGCATATCAACCATTGTAGGTTATTTAATGCCAAATCCTCTTTATTCATAGATATTAAATATATAAGATTTGGTTTGGTTGGGTTTTATGGCATATCAACCATTGTAGGCTATTTAATGCCAAATCCTCGTTATACATATATATTAAATATATAGGATTTTGTTTGGTTGGGTTTTATGGCATATCAACCATTGTAGGATATTTAATGCCAAATCCTCGTTATACAAATATATTAAATATATAGGATTTGGTTTGGTTGGGTTTTATGGCATATCAACCATTGTAGGTTATTTAATGCCAAATCCTCTTTATACATATCTATTAAATATATATGATTTGGTTGGGTTTTATGGCATATCAACCATTGTAGGTTATTTAATGCCAAATCCTCTTTATACATATATATCTAATATATACGATTTTTAACACATTTTATTTTCATCATTTTTGAGTGACACTGAGCTCATTTTTATTTCTTTTTCCTTTTTTTGCACACATTTAAATGGTTTCAAGCATTTCTATCTATCACGAATAATTCTATTTACAATAAATCATTTGCTTGCACACAGGTAAATGGTTTCAATTGTTCCCACTTAACACAATTAATTCAATTCAACTTTAATCGTTTGTTTGCTGACAGTAAAGTGGTTCCAAGTATGGCAATTTAACACTTATTCTAAACAACACAATCCATTCATTTACACACTGTCAAATAGTTACAAGTATTGCTATGTAATACCAATAATTTAATCTAGACACATAGTTTAAGAGTTTCAAGTATTGCTATTCAATTCTCATAATTCTATTCAACATTACTTCTTCGTTTGAATACAGTTAAATACGAGGGCCTTCAATAAGTTTACAGACATTTTTGTAAAGGTATTTAAAATTGTTGTAGACTCTTGAAAATTCACTATGTTATTGCTGTACATCTTATGAGATGACAGACCAATTTTTATGATTTAAGATTCAAATGAACAGCTACAACAGCAATTGGAATACACCCTACTAAAGCCTGATTGTCACAGCTGGTCAATTTCAAAAATGCAATCTGGACGTGACGACACTTTAGAAGAACAATATGTAATAAAATTCTGTTTTAAACTTGGAAAAAATGCAACAGAAACCTATGGAATGCCCCAGACTGCTTTTGGAGCATCTTGCATGAATCGAGCATCAGTCTTTGAGTGGCATAAGAGATTCAAGGAAGGCAGGGAGTCTGTGAAGGATGATGAAAGGTGTGGGAGGAGTAAGGAAGTCAATACACCAGAGTTGATTGGCCAAAGGGTTAGATGTAGGGTTAGTATGTTAAGGTTTTAAGGGAGTTCAGGAAGAGATTCGGTCGGAAGAGGCCAGCACTCTTCTTGCCACCATGACAATGCACCAGTCTACAACTCCATCCTTGTCACAGACTATTTGACCAAGATGGGCATCAAGACAGTTCCTCACCCTCCCTATAATCCTGACCTTGCTCCCTGTGACTTTTGGTTATTCCCTAAGCTCACAGGCTGTCATCATGAGACAGTTGAGAGGATGAAAGAGGCTGTGACGAAGGTCATTGACACGCTCACATAAAAGGACTTTCATGGGGCCTTGAAGAAGTTGTTGGAACAGTACAACATGTGGATTGCAGCCGGAGGAGATTACTTCGAAGGGACTAGAGTTTCATGTGTGTAATATCAATAAAAGTGCCCATACGAAAAAAGTCTGGAAACTTATTTAATGATCCTCGTATGTATTACAAAAATTCAATTTGACAGTTATTTGTTTACACATAGTTAATTGTCAAAGAGTTCTATTTCAAACAATTCAATTCAAAATAAGTCATTTGTTTGCACATAGTTTAAATGTCAAACAGTTCTATATGACCCTATAAGGTGCTACTACTCCGGGCCAGTGTGAACCTGGAAGCAATGGCAATGAAAGGCAACTTTGCATTCCCCAAAGTTCTAGCTTTACTGGAGCCGCGCCATCAGATAGTTTAATGTCATATCCAGCACCTTTGTTGGCGCAATCAGATGTATCGTAGCAAGGAAGAGATACACAGTGAAATAGAGTTAATTATTTATTAACTGAAGTGGTACAGTCCAACAAATATTATTAGTCTCGCGCTGTGGGTGTTACGTCCGAAGTTGGTCTTACTACTGACCGAGATCTTTCAGTACCCACGTGGGCAAGAAACACGACGTCTTTTATACCTCCGAAAGTCACGTGGTACGAGCCACTATGCAACAGAGTCTTACCTCTCTGCAGAGATGCAGTCGGTGTATTCTGCAGCCCCAGCCGACTGAGAAGCAGAGGTTGGTGCCACTGTTTCACATTGTTACCTTAGAAAAGAGTAGCAATTGTTAGTGTCGAAGCAATCGTCACCATGTTTATATTTGGGGTTTGTGGTTTTATTTAGGGGCCACCTTAATACTGAAACTCCCCAAACCAGTAACCCCAAACTGACACTTGACCTTATAAGACACGGGGTTATTTTCTGAGTCATTTTTTAAATGCGACTTACAAGCCGTCAAACAAGAAGAAAAAAAAAACTTGTCACCTTGTAGATATTACCGTTGCAGCAGACCGTGGAATGAATATAAAAGAAAGCGAAAAGACCGACAAATACCTGGACCTTGCAAGAGAACTGAAAAAGTTGTGGAATATGAAGGTGATGGTGTTACCAATCGCAGTTGAAACATTTTGGAATAGTTCCAAAGAACCTGATAAAGAGATTGAGTCAACTCGAGATCACAGAAAGAATCGACACTATCGACACTACCTCAGTACTGCTACAATCAGCAAGAATACTCAGAAAAGTCCTGGTGAGCTGATGAGACTTGCTGTTTCCTCAATCTTCGGTGAAATTAACAGTTATATTTGGAGTGCAAAAGCTCAAACAGAGTTAGATAATAATAATAATAATAATAATAATAATAATAATAATGATAATAGCCAGGCAATCAGACCTAATAATAGGCAACAAAAAAAAGAAAGAAAAAGGAGAACATGCTGAACAGTTGACTTTGCTGCCCCGTCAGACCACAGAGTAAAACTAAAAGAAAGCGAAAAGAGAATTAAATATCAAGACCTTGCTAGAGGACTAAAAAGCAATTATGGAACATTAAAGTGACGGTGATACGAATTGTAATTGGTGCGCTTGGAACAATCTCCAAAGTATTGATAAAGATACAAGAAGATTTAGAAATCAGAGGACAAGTAGAGACCATCCTAACTACAGCCTTATTAAAATAAGCCAGAATACTGAGCAAAGTTCCGGAGACCTGATGTGACTTGCTGTCGTTCAAACTACGGTGAAAGACCATCAGCTAACGCTGGTGTTTCACACCAGCGTTAGCTGATGGTCTTAAAAAAAGTAAAAAAATAATGATAAATCTATATAAATAGGTTGAAAGAATTTTTTCTTATAATGCTCAGTGTAGATGTTGAAGACTAGAAGCAGATGGAAAATCGGTTAGTCTGGAAAAAAGTGGTCAACGATGGTTTTTAAAATATTTGAAGGAATCGAAAACTATATCTTCATTTGAGCACTTCGGAAACATGACTCAGATTCGGTTCCACAAACTTTTCAACCCAAATATGTTAGTAACATGTACATTAAGATCTGTTTGTCCCAAACCAGACTTGCTAGTTATATGAAATCTCATGACAGCAAAAAATTGTAGGGCAGATTTTACACAGGTATTTCCTCAGCAACCTACAGCAATTCGTGTCAATTCAGTGACAAAGTATATGGGCCTGCAGTAGGCCTAAGAAACTATATGAGAAGGTACCGGGCTAATGTCAGCGTCAAAGACAGTTCTTTTGCTTATTATATGTGGCAGTTTGGCTTGGTTTCATGGCATATCGACCATTGTTGGTTATTTAATGCCAAATCCTCTTTTTACATATATATTAAATATATAAGATTTGGTTTGGTTGGGTTTTATGGTATATCAACAATTGTTGGTTATTTAATTCAAATCCTGTTTATATATATATATATATATATATATATATATATATATATATATATATATATATATGATTTGTAAACAGATTTGGTAGATACGCACAGTTAAATGATCAAACTGTTCTCTAACATTTCAGTTTAGCACAATTCAACAAAGTTAAATTGTTCCAAGTATTGCTACCTATCACTAACAATTCAATTAAACATCAGTCATTTGTTTATACACAGTTAAATGGTGAAACAGTTCTATTTCAAACAATTTCATTTAGCATAGTTCAAAGTTGAATGGTTCAAAGTATGGTTATGTATCACTAACAATTCAATTAAACATCAGTCATTTGTTTATTCACAGTTAAGTGTAAAACAGTTCTATTTCTAACAATTCAATTTAACATAAGTCATTTGTTTGCATACATTTTCAATGTCAAACAGTTCTATTTGACCCTATCTGGTGCTACCACTCCAGGCCAGGGTGGAGCTGGGCAATGAAGGTGTACTCCAGATTTTCCAAAGCTCCAGCATTACTGGAGCCTCACCCTCAGATTGTTTAGTGTCACACCCAGGACGCTGGAGGAGGTCTTACCCCTCTGCAAAGATGCAGTCGGTGTAATCCCATAACTACAGCCGACTGGACTGTGTGTGTGGTAGGACTTGCACAGGCGAAGTTTGCCATAGAAGCGACATGCGTTCCGACGGACACTTTTTGTGGAATTTGAGAGATGGCTTTCATTTGTAACAATAATGCATTTGATATAATAATAATATATATATATATATAATAATAATATATAATATATAATAATAATAATAATAACAATAGTAGTAGTAGTAGTAGTAATATATATATATATATAATAATAATGTATAATAATAATATATAATAATAATAATATATAATAATAATAATAATAACAATAGTAGTAGTAGTAATATATATATAATAATATATAATAATAATAATATATAATAATAATGACAATAGTAGTAGTAGTAGTAATATATATAATAATAATAATAACAATAGTAGTAGTAGTAATATATATAATAATAATAATAATAACAATAGTAGTAGTAGCAATATATATAATAATAATAATATATAATAATAATAATATATAATAATAATAATAACAATAGTTGTAGTAGTAGTAGTAATATATATATGTATATCTAATGATAATATATAATAATAATAATAATAACAATAGTAGTAGTAGTAGTAATATATATATATATATATATATATATATAATATATAAATAATAATAATAACAATAGTAGTAGTAGTAGTAATATATATATATATATATATAATAATAACAATAGTAGTAGTAGTAGTAGTAGTAATATATATATATATATATATATATATATATATATATATATATATATAATTAAAAGAAAACTCAAAGCTGGTTAAATTATCATTATAGATTTATTTCGGCGAAGAATATCATGATACTCTTCGTCTCATCAGACCTCTTCATACGTTTAATTCGAAGTTGATAAATAGCAAATATGGATTACAGTTTATATATGTATAAAAAACATGTATAAATTTAAATTCTCAGGCGAACAATAAAGTATTAGAAAAATTAAGAAATCAGCAAAAAGGTGTTCCTGTAAATGAACCCATCCTAATTTGAGCATATGCTAGATTTTTCGTAAACTAAACTTCTATCTTCATATATTTTTCTGTTTACTCCTTTTACATGTGTTAAATCCCTCAGTTATGAGGCCATTATCCTCCTCCTAAAGAAATAAACCTTTGCACTCACCAAGTGTCTTTAATTAACCCAAAAATGGTCAAAGGGAATTAACCACTCCTAAAAATCCCCAAATCCTAATTGCAAATTAATATCTAAGGTTCCAAGAATCTCTCCACTACATACCCCCCCCACGTCATATAATACTAGTAATTACTGAAACAGATGTTATTATTTCCAGTAAAAATCATCCAAAATCAATATCCTTGTTTCTCTCTAGAGTAGGGAGCCTTGGTGGCCCCCAGGATAATTTAGAATTACTTTTATGTCTACATTTAAGCCCAAGTTCATTACGTTCATTTACTAGTAGTCTGCGATCCTTAAAATCAATTATATATTTTCATCGATACACAAGTTACATCTACCATTGAAGCTATTAGCGGATGATTATTTTCCACTTTATTTAAGGGATTAGCCCCTGATCCTTAAGGTTCCAAAATATTTAGATAGAGCGGTTTGGTTTCTAAGCTGCGGAGTGGAGAAAGAATGCCTGTGGTTATACAGTCCTTGTTTCCAATTCTCAGCGAACATACCTATATAAACCTTCTCCCTATCATTATTATATTCCATGGGAGAAATGCACGCTTGGTATACGACGTTCTTCGAATTGCATCGTCCGCCCAAAAGGCATTCTCTTTTTTTTCTACAGTTACTGGACACCTCATCTGGTCTCCCACTATTTCTAGTTAATTCGTCTAGTAATCTCCTGCTGTGGCTGTTTAAGATACTATGCATATTGTTTGTAAAAAAGTAACTGATTTTTACGGTGCTCCTATTTTTGGGTTAATTTAAGGCACTTGGTAGGTGCTGAAAGGTTTGTTATTTTAGGAGGAGGATGGCCTCATTAACTGAGAGAGAGATTTAACACATGTAAAAGGAATAAACAGATAAATATATGACGATAAAAGTTTAGTTTATAAGCTTAGATTATTCATAAAATTCCACCTGCTACGAAAAAGCTTGTAGGGGTGTCCTCGTGGTGTAATGGTTAAAGCGATGAACTGCGGAATCGTAGTACGCGAGTTCGTACTCCAGTCGCGCTATTATGTTCACTTTCGGGCAAATACCCTTGGGAAAGGTATGAACCCCCTTATTCTCCCTCCAGCTATGGGTAAATAGTAGGACGGACTAGGTTCTTCAGCCTTGTTGAGGCAACTAGTCTAGGAGAAGGAAAACTCTGAATTCAAACCTGTTAAACTCCGCTTAAAAATTGACCTTGTGTCATATCCTGCCCGAGCGGAGGGGTTGGTAAATAGTACCTGCTACGAAAAAGCTAGCATATGTTCAAATTAGGATGGGTTCAATTATAGAAACACCCTTTTTTCTGGTTTCTTAATTTTTTTAATACTTTATTGTTTTAACCACCGTTACTTTACTTAATTTAAATTATACATGTTTTTATCCATACATATATAGACTGTAATCCATATTTGTTGTTTATCAACCTCAAAATAAAGGTGTGAAGTCATCTGATGAGACGAAGAGTATTATGATATTCTTCACTGAAATAAATCTACAATGACAATTGAACCAGGTTTGAGTTTTCTTTTAATTACATTGTATACGCTCTGTATGTGAGTTTTATAACATAAACCTGAAAAGGAATATTTAGCAATAGCCATCACATCGAGCACTCTATTAGATTCATATGAAATTCCTCATGTATTTTATACGCGAAGAATTCACATCAATTGTCTTAGGACGCTGACTGGGTATTATTGATATATATACATATGCATATACATATATATATATATAGTATATGTTGTATACATGATGTTTCTCAAAACCAGCATCAATTGAGATGTACACGATGTTTCAGAAAAATTGATATAATTTTGTGATCGAATGAATGAAATTTCTATACCTGAAAAGAAAAGAAAAAAATGAGACAAAATTTTGAGTTGTTTCTACACATGCAGTTAAAATTTGAGATTATTTAAACGGGAATTGGTTAAGCTATTAGATTATGAAATGGTCCCGATTTTTCTGAAATACTATATATATACATATATATATATATATATATATGTATATATATATCCTTTTTTAATTAAAAGGGAGTGCCTTACCATTCTCTCTCCAGAATGCCCTTTTGTAGTAGAGGAACGTCTTGATGACGCTGCCCATTGGAATACGTTGCAAAAGTTGGTTTCTTGTCGGTGGTAAATCAGGATTATAAATGATCTTGTTTTGCAGACACACAGGGATGGCAAGAACCACGTATTTTGACTGTAAAGAGAAAAGAAAAACGAGTGACACGTTTTAAGTCAACATCATGATACTTAAAGGACACCCCATACGGTGTTAAGGCTTCAGAGTCTGGCTACAGGACAATTGGTAGTGAGTTCTGTTCATGCTGATTGCCCCCATATTTTTTCTTTTAATTTGTGACATTTTTACACTGGCTGGAATTTATGTAAATCACGTGACAACCCCCGAGAATGGATTAAGTAATATCTCAAAAACCTGTTTAACGAGAATTCATTTCAGTTTAAACTGTTTTTCCTTTCGTGCATATTTCACGTTCAACATTTTACCGCGTTTTTGTTCGTTTTAAATGCCTAATAATTTTGATTTCATTTTACGACTTTTGGGAGTTGAAATATCCAAAAATGTAGTTACATTAAATACTTCAGAGCGGGTTATATCAAGAATTTAATGTTGCATCCACCAAAGGATGATTTGGCAAGAAATATATATATATATATATATATATATATATATATATATATATATTATTCAGTCCAGATAAACCGGTGTCAGGAATAATTCTGTCAGGACAAATTCATTCCACTTGAACATAAACACGAGAAATGAAAAAATAAAAAACTGGAGGTGAGTAAACGGGGAGGTAACTCTTCAGCCCTCTTCTACCCGCTCCCACCCTTCCCTCCTGTGTCTATTCTGTAAGTCATTTAATTTATCCATTGGATCTGAAGAAGTCCTGTTTTCTTTTGGTGTTATTGATATTTATCAATACCCATAACCGATTTTTGTTTTTCTTAAAGAAAGTATATATATATATATACCCATGGAAAAATGTAAGACTACCCTCAAAAATGCAGAAAAATATATTGTTTACAATAAGAAGCACACGGTTAGGATCAAATTCATTCTCTCGTCGTCTCGAAAGGTGTTATGGAAAACGTCCTACTTACCGTGTAGACATTCCCATTATTATCCTTGACTGTTGTACCTTTACTACTATGTTCAATGTAATTCACTGGGCATTCCAATAAAACTTGACCTACAAAAATTGATGTTTTTAATTATTCAATTATTCAATCAAATAAAAAAAAGGAAGGTTTTACCCAAGAAAATCAATTGCTCATGAATTTGAATTTCAAACAACAGCAAGAATGAAAAATCAAAGACGCGAAAATTAAATTTCAAATAAAATTAGAATGAATGTATATTGTGGTCTTGAAGGGCCAGAAATGAACAACACAAAGCGATGTAAGGTTTATAGCAGTATATATTTACGGAAATACAAACAGTAACGGTGCCCGTGGTGTAATGGTTATCGTCGTAGGAAATGGACACGGCGACAGGAGTTCAAATCCTGGACGAGGCTGATTTCATTTCAAATAGCACTAATACCCTTGGGAATGGTATGAATCCAATTATTGTCCCTCCCGCTATGGGTAAATAGTAGGACAGACTGATTTCTTCAACCTTGGTAAACTAGTCTAGAAGGAAAACTCTGAATTCAAACCTGTTAAACTCCGCTTAAAAATTGACCTTGTGTCATATCCTGCCCGAGCGGAGGGGTTGGTAAATAGGGTAACGGTAACCGGTAACTGACTAGACTTGCTTGACTTGTTTATCGAGTTATTTCTTTATTTATAGTGTCGAGGAGGATCCATGCAGCGACGTCATGGGTTATATCACCATAACAATATAATACATCGAGGAGCAGTCTACGTGACGTAATGATCAATGTGATGTCCGGCTATATCATAGAGAGTTCGAATTCTAGTCGCGCTATTATATTCATTTTCGGTATGAAATCCCTTATCCTCCCAGTTATGGACCATATATATAGCAATTATTCTAATGAGTAGAGTGTTCGTCAATGGTCCGAGAGACTGGGGTTCAATCCCAGTCGAATCATACCAAAGACTCAAAAAATGGTACTTGATGCCGCCTTGATTAACACTGAGCATTATAAAGTAAGTATCGAAGGTAAAGTGGAACAATCCCCAGAAAGGAGAAGCGCTCTTTCCAACACTTCAGTGTAGTAGCTATTGAAAAGGGAGCCTTCGGGTCACCCTCGACGAAAGTCGCCAACTTTACTTTACTTTATATATATCATTGTTGTACTTCAACAAGAATGGCTTTGACATTAAATAACCCACAAAGGTTAATATGCCATTGAATAAAGAAACCGTAACGGTTATCCAATCGAATACCAGTTAGTTAAAAAAATCTATTTAACCCATAAATGGGATTCTAACAGGTTCTACCACTCCGGGTCAGAATGGACCTGGGAGTAATGGCAATGGAGAAAAACTCTATACCATTAAGATCTCTAAAACTGGAACCTCGCCATCAAATGCAGTTTAATAGCATACTCAGGACAGCCTTTTTGGGGGGAGTAGGGGAGTTCTTACCCCTTTGCAGAGGATACAGTCGGCATATTCTAAACCTCACCGACAGGGTATGTCTTTTTAGATTAGTAGATATTTGCTTGCATTATTCTTTCTTTTTTTTTATTTTTAATTTTTAGAAAATGAAGATCGGAGAATAGAATGGCCGAAATATTGTAAAACAAGCTGAAAAAATTTAAAAATCAGAACCATTTTTAGAACAATAATTATTTTTTCAAGTGTATATACGACATATCGTAGCCAGTTGGTCAACCGTAGTCAATGTCTTGGGCAGAGAGCTATTCTTTTCTCTGAAATGCTCCACTTACCCTTGATCTGTACCATATAATGCTGAGTGTTGACCTGCAAGTACTATTTTTTGAGTCTTTAGACTCGAAGAAGACTTATTTGGTGGTTTTATGAGTTCGATACTCACAGTGCTCTATTACAATTGTCTTGTGTCTGACTTAGAGAAGAATAAGGAAGAAAATTAATATAAAATGGAATACCTTTCAACCTTTCAGCCAATTTTTCACTGATCTGCTGTGAGCCTCCATTGAATTTTCGTTCCTATCAAAGATATACAAATTTTTGTTTCTATAAATAAGACATTTGAAAATGTATGCAAATTTGTGGTCTTATAAAAGATATGAATGCATATACAAATTTTTCTTCTCGTTTAATACACATATCAAGATTTATACGAACTGTTCTTCCTATAATATATATACATGTATATATATATATATATATATATACGAGAATCATTAAATAGGTTTCCAGACTTTTTTCGTATGGGCACTTTTATTGATAGTACACACATGAAACTCTAGTCCCCTTCGAAGTAATCTCCTCCGGCCGCAATGCACTTGTTCTACCGTTCCAATAACTTCTTCAAGGCCCCATGGAAGTTCTTTTGTGTGAGCGTCTCAATGACCTTCGTCATAAACTCTTTCATCTCCTCAATTGTCTTATCACGACAGCCTGTAAGCTTAGGGAATAAGCAAAAGTCACAGGGAGCAAGGTCTAGTCTATAGGGAGGCTGAGGAACTGTCTTGATGCCCATCTTGGTCAAATAGACTGTGACAAGGATGGAGTTGTAGACTGGTGCATTGTCCTGATGGAAATGCCACTGACCCGATTTGAAGAGTGCTGGCCTCTTCCGACCGAATCTCTTGCTGAACTCTCTTAAAACCTCAACATAGTAACCCTAACCGTTTGGCCAATCAACTCTGATGTATTGACTTCCTTGCTCCTCCTACACCTCTTATCATCCCTCACAGACTCCCTGCCTTCCTTGAATCTCTTTTGCCACTCAAAAACTCATGCTCGATTCATGCAAGATGTTCCAAAAGCAGTCTGAAGCATTCCATACGTTTCTGTGGCGGCATTTTTTCCAAGTTTAAAACAGAATTTTATTGCATATCGTTCTTCTAAAGTGTCCCCACGTCCAGATTGCAAAACAATTACCGACGCCGACTACGCCGATGATATAGCGTTACTGGCAAATACACCTAACCAAGGTGCATAGTTTGGAACGAGCCGTTGCAGGCATTGGCCTCCATGTCAATGCACACAAAACGGAATATATGTGTTATAACCAAACAGGCGACATTTCTACACTAGACGGAACGTCTCTGAAACTGGTAGACAAATTCACCTATCTAGGGAGCAGCGTCTCATCAACCGAAAAAGACATCGACACACGACTAACGAAGGCATGGACAGCTATCGATAGGCTCTCGATCATACTGAAATCAGACCTGACCGATAAAATGAAACGCAGTTTCTTCCAGGCAGCGGTCATATCGATACTGCTATATGGATGCACTACTTGGACGCTAACAAAACGGATGAAGAAGCTAGACGGCAATTACACAAGAATGTTGCGAGCAATATTGAACAAGTCCTGGCGGTAACACCCCACAAGGTACAAACTATAGGGCCACCTGCCTCCCTTTACGAAACCTATCCAAGCTAGACAAACCAGACACGCAGGGCACTGCTGGAGAAGCAAGGACGAACTCATCAGTGATGTACTCCCATGGACCCCCGCATATGGCCAAGCAAAAGCAGGACGACCAGCTCGAACATACATACAGCAGCTATGTGAGGATACGAGATGTAGCCCAGAAGACCTGCCAGAGGCGATGAATGATAGGGAGAAGTGGCGAGAGAGGATCAGGGATATTCGTGCTAGCGTCACGACATGATGATGATGATGACGACAATTTTAAATACCCATACGAAATAAGTCTAGTAACTTATCGTATGCACCTCGTACTTCATAGCTGACCATTCTACATAAACCAAAACGATATTTTCTCTTTATTTGCTGTCTTTGACCCTGGCTAAAAGCCCGTCTCAATCGCCTCTTGAATCTTTGATGATAACTGCTCAATGTCTGGGTCAGTAGAACAGATCAACCCCCACACACACACACATACACACAGATAGAAGCACGCACAGAACTTTGAGGGGGTTTAGAATCATTTGAGTCTGATGTTGTACTACTAAATTACCCTCAATAATAAATAGAAATTTTGCTCTCAAGTTGAAGCAAAAATACTTTCTTTGAAAAACGAGGAATAAAACACATTTGACTCTTTTAAAGATTTTTTAAATTATTTCAACCAGAAATTTATTCGTTTGGGTCATAAAATTTTTGAAAATTTTGAGTCATGTTATTAGAAAGATTTCATTGTTTTTTTAGAAGTGAAATTCATCTAAATCGACATTCAAAGGCATGAAACCGAAACAAATTTATAAAAGTTAGAGAATCAAAATAATTATTGATAATTTCTAGTGGGTAGAGTGTTCGGCAATGGTTCATACCAAAGACTTTAAAAATGGTACTTAATACCTCCTTGCTTAACACTCAGTAATATAAGGTACCTATCAAGAGTAAAGTGGAGCAATCCAGGGAAAGGAGAACACCTCGGTGTAGTAGCTATTGAAAAAGGAGCCTTCAGGTCGCTTTCAACTTCGGTCGTCAACTTTACTATTATTATTTTTACTTAGAATATTCGGACTATTGACTCCATCTTTATGGTTATAATCACAACGTTTCGGCTGATATGTACTTCGGCCTTCTTCAGGTGCTTCATGATGAACCCAGAAGCCTACACAGAACCTCGAACTAAAACCTAACAAGGTATACTTACTTTAACCTAACACTTGTACCCGTTCATGATTAACAGAATTGGAACAGTCTATCCCTGTTGTCCAAATAAAAGGTTTAGTTTAAGATTCAGTGTCGACTCTTGATTTCGACATTTAACACCTGAAGAAGGCCGAAGGACATATCGGCCGAAGCATTGTGATTATAACAATAAAGATGAAGTCAATAGTCCGAATATTCTAAGTCATGACAAAAGACTTCGGAGGTAATTCTTATAGCTTCGAAATCGATAGATTTGGTTTGGTTTCTTTGTTTAATGGCATATCAACTCTTTTTAGGTTATTTAATGCCAAAGCCATTCTCCTAGAAGAACAGTAGTGGTACTATTTAACCCATAGCTGGGAGGATAAGGGGTTTCACACCTTTCCCAAGGGTATTTGCCCGAAAGTGAACGTAATAGCGCGACTGGAGTACGAACTCGCGTACTACGATTCCGCAGTCCATCGCTTTAACCATTACACTACGAGTACACCCCGGAATGTATAGATATGAGTGAATAGCCGAGACAAAAATTCACAATCCTCAGAGTCGCTTCTGATATATATATATATATATATATATGTGTGTGTGTGTGTGTGTGTGTGTGTGTGTCGGTTGAAAAGTTCATAGGCTGACAAAGATAGTCACGGAATTTGAATAAATGAGGTTTATTTTTCAACAGGGTCCTCCAGGCGGTTCACCCCCATTTTTCCATTGGTGTTGCAGTGCGTTGATCCCATTGGTTAAAAAGTCATCACTAGTTGATACGACGTCATCAGATGAACTTTTCAGCCTACCCTCGCATATATATAGTAGCGAGCATAAAGATCAGAACAATGTTACGAAAAAGTCTAAATGTGAAATAACTTTTTATTTTAAAGCTTCATAGACCATTTTATCAAGGAAAAATAAGGATATAAAGGTAAGTTATATAATTCCAGAATATAAAGCTCAATAAATCAATTTTGATAAAGTTATAAGAATAATTATATAACATTCGAAAAAAATAGATGATCAAGGATATCAGAGGGATTAAATAACTCCGTAAAATTTAATAATTATCTTGTATTATTTTTTTAAAAAATGAGTAAGAATATAAAATAGGGTATTTTACGAAATTACCCCGGCTCTTGCATTGTAAACATGGCCAAAAAATATGTGACATCATTGGAACTTAAAAAACTGATAGACAAGTTACGTAATGAAGATAAACTCTCGAATGGGGATATTTCAAAGACTGTGGGGAAATCTAAAAGTGTTATTCATAGTATTTTAAGAAAACTTGAGGAAACTGGGTCATGTGAAGCCAAAAAACCACCTGGTAGATCTAAGAAAACTATTTCAAGAGAAGACAGATGGATTGGTAATGAAAATAAAATAAAAAGTGATTTCACATTTACACTTTTTCTTAACATCGTTCTGATCTTTATGCTCGCTACTATATATATATATATATATATATATAGTGTAATCGGTTGGAAACTCAAACCTGGTTAAATCGTCATTATAAATTAATTTCGGCGGAGAATATTACTATATACTCTCCGTCTCGTCAGATGACTATTTACATACTTTTCTCGAAGTTGCAGAACAGCAAATGAGGAATTACAGTTCGTATTTAAAGAATAAAAAATAAAAAATAAGAATTATTTAAATTCACAGGCGAGGGCAGAGGGGGTCAAAATATTAGGCGTTAGAAGCATCAAGAAACAGGAGTGGGGTTTCTCTGTCAGTCAACACATCCTAATTTACGTACTTGTCGGTGGTCCCGTAGCAGGTGCGATTTTCTAAACAATCTACAATCGTAGAACAAATGCCAACCCCGATATATATTTTATACATATAGATATATAGATATATGAGAGAGATAGATGGTTTAATTGACTTTTTAGATGCTTTTCTCAAAGTTGCAGAACAGGAAACTCAAACTTGGTTAAGTCGTCATTATAAATTTATTTCAGTGGAGAATATTACTATACTCTCCGTCTCGTCAGATGACTTTTTAGATGCTTTTCTCGAACTTGCAGAACAGGAAACTCAAACAAAAGTCGTCATTATAAATTTATTTCGGCGGAGAATATTACAATACTCTCCGTCTCGTCAGATGACTTTTTAGATGCTTTTCTCGAACTTGCAGAACAGGAAACTCAAAAAGTCGTCATTATAAATTTATTTCAGCGGAGAATATTACTATACTCTCCGTCTCGTCAGATAACTTTTTAGATGCTTTTCTCGAACTTGCAGAACAGGAAACTCAAACAAAAGTCGTCATTATAAATTTATTTCAGTGGAGAATATTACTATACTCTCCGTCTCGTCAGATGACTTTTTAGATGCTTTTCTCGAACTTGCAGAACAGGAAACTCAAATAAAAGTCGTCATTATAAATTTATTTCAGCGGAGAATATTACTATACTCTCCGTCTCGTCAGATAACTTTTTAGATGCTTTTCTCGAACTTGCAGAACAGGAAACTCAAACAAAAGTCGTCATTATAAATTTATTTCAGTGGAGAATATTGCTATACTCTCCGTCTCATCAGATGACTTTTTAGATGCTTTTCTCGAACTTGCAGAACAGTATGAGAGATAGATAATTTAAGGAGTACTTTACCTGTCCTCCGTTAGAGGTCGAATAGATACGGTTAGGGCCTCCACCTCCTTTGACGTACCATAAAAACCATAATAAGGACATTTCATAAGGTTCAGATGTTACGTTTACTTGGACGAAACTTCGTACGAATTCTTTGGTTTCTCTGAAGAAAGACACACACACACAAAAAAAAGACGAAATCAGTTCATTTAATTCAGACAAAAATGAAGTAATTTTGAATTCCCTATTATGTTAGGGGTTACAAATTTAGTGATTATCCAGCCAGTGGGGTTTACAATACGCTGACTACAGAAGGGTAAGACCCATCCCAAAAAGGAGGTGTACAGGGTATGATACTAAATTGCATCTGGTGGTGAGGCTTTGGTTCTTGAGCTCGAGACAGTGTACAGTTCTGTAAGGTTACGGCGCCGAAGGGGAATATGGGTGTAACGTTATCCTTTAACATGACACGGAATTAGTCTGTTGGTTGCTTGATATGAACGTTTATTTGTTAGTCTGCAACATATAGCAGTCGCACAATGAGAGAGGGGGGAGAAAGAGAGAGAGAGAGGGAGATAGAGAGGGAGAAAGCGAGAGAAAGAGAGAGAGGGGGAGAGAAAGCGAGAAAGAGAGGGAGATAGAGAGGGAGAAAGCGCGAGAGAGAGAGAGCGAGAGAGAGAGAGTGAGAGAGCGAGAGAGAGAGTGAGAGAGAGAGAGAGAGAGAGAGAAAGCGAGAGAGAGAGAGAGAGGGAGAGGGCGGGAGAGAGAGAGGGAGAGGGCGGGAGAGAGAGAGGGATAGAGAGAGGGAGAAAGCGAGAGAGAGGGAGAGAGAGAGGGAGGGAGAAAGCGAGAGAGGGGGATAGAGAGAAGGAGAAAGCGAGAGAGAGAGGGAGAAAGAGAGGGATAGAGAGAAGGAGAAAGAGAGAGAGAGAGAGGGAGGGAGAAAGCGAGAGAGAGAGGGGGATAGAGAGAAGGAGAAAGCGAGAGAGGGGGGATAGAGAGAGGGAGAAAGCGAGAGAAAGAGAGGGACAGAGAGGGAGGGAGAAAGCGAGAGAGAGAGAGGGAGAAAGCGAGAGAGAGAGAGAGAGAGTAAGAATGTGCCAATTGATTCAGATATACAGAGAGATATGTCCTAATTCTCAAAATCCAAGACTGCAACCTCAACAACAAATCCAATTTAATGTCATACATGGGACACTCGTTGGGTGGGGAGGGTCTTATCCCTCTGCAGAACGGTATGAACTCAACTGTTTACAAACAAATGATTAATATTCCATAGAATTACTAGTGTTACCTAGGAATACTTGAAACCATTTAACTGTGCGCAAAAAGTATCTCGAACAATTCGCTTAAAAATAAAGTTGAAGTATTTTAAGGGCGATTACATTTTCCTTGAAACAAATCCCAGAAATGGACAATCATCAGTTGCCAATTATTTTGATTTAAAAAGCGAGATAGAGAAGAACCCAACGACGAGTATTCGAAACCATTCAAAATAAGTCCTAATACTCCTTATAGAGAGCATCACATCAGTTTAATCCCATCACAGGATTTATCAGAAAGGTAATCGATGAAATACCAGTTGAAAACTTATGGTTAAGAAAACCGAAGTTAAGCAGCGATGACCCAGTTTATTACATATATGGATGACCACGTAGGAACCGTACGCATTGTAAGCAACCGAGAAGCCTGTGTTCCAGATGAATTAAAGTTTATTAAATTCTAAGAAAGCTCAGTTGATCAAATACGTTTTTCATAAAAAGCCTTATAAATGATTTTTCGATAATCGAAAAAAATAATGTTTTCTATCCTTAAATTACAAAAGTACACGATAGAATTTCCATAAACTATAATAATAATAATAATGATAATAATAATGATTATAATAATAATAATCAATTACATAATAAGCGAGTGCTGCAAATTAGCAGAGAAAGAGAAAGAAAGAGAGAAAGAGTAAAGACTAGACACGACTGGGCGGGAAGGTGATCCACTTAGAATTGTGCAAAAAATTGAAATTAGACCATACAAACAAATGGTATATGTACAACCCAGAATCTGTCCTGGAGAATGAGACGTAAAAACCCCTCTGGGATTTTGAGATACAAACTTGTCAGTTAATTTTGGCTAGATAACCAGACCTTGTAATAATCAAAAAAAAAAAAAAAAAAAGAACTAGCCTAATTGTGGATTTTGCCGTCTCGGTTGACCACAGAGTAAAATTGGGAAAAAAAGTGAAAAGAAAGCTAAGTACCTGGACCTTGCTAGAGAAATGAAAAAACTATGGAACACGAAATTGACAGTGGTACCAATTATGATTGGTGCTATGGGTACAGTCACCAAAGGATTTATACAGAGATTGGAGGACTTGGAAATAAGAGGATAATTGGTGACCACCCAAACTACAGCATTATTAAGATCGGTCAGAATACTGAGAATAGTCCTGGAGACTTGATAAGATTTGCTGTCACTTAAACTCCTGAGGAAAATCCCCAGTTATCGCCGGTGTTAAAAACTCTCAAAAGAGAAAAATAATAACCAATCATATCAAAGCGAGAATAGATAAGATGTAACAAAATAGCAAATGTAGGCTATGCTGTGAAAGAGATGAAACAATCACATAAGCGAATGCAGCAAATAAGCACAGATGGAGTATAAGACTAGACACAACTGGGTCGGCAAGTTAATCCATAGAGAGATGCGCAAGAAATTTAAATTTAACCATCTGTTCTAGAAAATGACACACATAAACCCCTTTGGGACTTTGGCATACAGACAGATCCTCCAATCTCGGCCAGAAGACCAGACATTATAATCAACAACAAAAAAGAGAATTTGCAAAATTGTCGATTTTGCTGTCCCAGTTGACCACAGAATAAAACTGAAAGAATGAGAAAAGAAGGATAAGTACCTCGACCTTGCTTGGGAATTGAAAAAAACAATAGAACATGAAGGTGACAATTATACCAATTGTGATTAGTGTTTTTGGTATAGTAACTAAAGGATTACTAAAGGAACTGGAGGACTTGGAAGTTGGCGGACGAGTGGAGACCATCCAAACTACAGCATTATTGAGAACGGCCAGAATACAGAGACTTGCCGTCACTCAAATTCCTGTGAAAGATCACCAGTTAACGCTTATGTGAAAAACTCTAATGAGTAAATAATAATAATAATAATCAAAGCGAAAGGAGATAATTCACTGAAGAATAGCAATTGTACGTCATGCAAAGAGAGAGAGAGAGAGAGAGAGAGATGAAAGATTAAACTATATAATAAGCAGAAACAGCGAACGAGCCTAAAAGAAATACAAGATGAGACACGACTGGGTGGGAAAGGTGATCCTCTGGAAGATTAAGAAGAGATTAAGATTTCACCATACTGACAAATACACAAACCAGAATCTGTCCTAGAAAAATACGCATGAAATTCTCGGGAAATTTGAGATACAAACGGGTCACCGAATCTCGGCCAGACGACCTTACTTGGTATTAATTAACAAGAAAATTTTTTTTTTCTTCGAGTGGATTTTGTCTTTCCAGTAGACCATAGAGGAAAATAAAAAAGCAAAAAGATTTTTTTTTAAATACTGGGACCTTTCCAAAGAACTGAAAAGGCAGTGATACCAGTAGTAGTTGGTACACTTGGAACAGATACCTAAGGGCTTGGTAAGGAGATTGGAGTAAGTGGAGACCAGAGGAAGAATCGAAACCATCAAAACCATAGAGCACAGCCAGGATACTGAGAAGAGTCCTAGAGACCTGAGGAGACTTGTTGTCACTTTGACTCAGGTGAAAAACTACCGGTTAAAACTGGTGCGAAAACTCGCAGAGAGTGAAATAATTATTATCATAATTATTATTATTATTCTGATCGGCCAGAATACTGAGATGAGTCCTGGACATTTGAGGATACTTGCGGTTACTCAAACTTCAATGAGAAATCATCAGCTAACACTGGTATGAAGAACTCTCAAAAGAGTAAAAATAATAATAAAGAGCACGAAGACAGCGTTGACGAATCGATACAACGGCTCGAAGACTACATAGAAAAACACGAACGAGGACTAATTGCAGCCATCAGAAACGATACGGACAACACGATAGAAGATAGAATGACAACAACTAGGAAACAAAAATGGGAGGGAAAACAACTCTATGGCCGCTTTAAACGTCTAATAAACAACATCTCACACCAGAAACCTGGACCTGGTTAAGAAAAGGAAACCTTAAGAGAGAAACGGAATCTCTTCTAATAGCTGCACATGACAACGCCATAAGGACCAATCATATCAAAGCGTGAATAGATAAGACGCAACAAAACAGTAAATGTAGGCTATGCGGTGACAGAGACGAAACGATCAATCACATAATAAGTGAATTCAGCATATTAGCACAGAAGGAGTATAAGGCGAGACACGACTGGGTCGGCAAGGTGATCCACTGGGAAATGTGCAGGAAATTTAAATTCGACCATATAAACAAATGGTATATGCACAACCCAGCACCTGTCCAAGAAAATGACTCGCATAAACTCCTATGGGACTTTAATATACAAACGGATCACCTAATCCCGGCCAGAAGACAGACCTTATAATAATCAACAACAAAAAAAAAAAGAGAATCTGCAAAATTGTCGACTTTGCTGTCCCGGCTGACCACAGAATAAATCTGAAGGAATGTGAAAAGAGGGATAAGTACTTCGACCTTGCTAGATAATTGAAAAAGCTGAAGAGCATGAAAGTAACGATTGTGCCAATTGTGATTGGTGCTTTAGGCACAATAACTGAAGGATTATTAAAAGGCCCGGAGGGCTTGGAAGTTGGCGGACGGGTAGAGACTATCCAAAATGACAGCATTGTTGAGAACGGCCAGAATACTGAGACGAGTCCTGGAGACCTGAGGAGACTTGTTGTCACTCAGCTCCAGTGAAAAACTATCAGATGTCGCTGATGTGAAAAACTCTCAAGGATTAAATAATAAAGAGAATCGAAAGATTAATTTCATCGATCACAAACAATACAAGGATCAACAGAACAACAACAACTAGGAAACAAAAATGGGAAGAAAAACAACTGTATGGATATTTCAAGCGACAAACAAGCGAAATCTCATACAAGAAAATTTGGACATGGTTAAAAAAAGGAAAACTTTGAATCTTTTCTGATAGTAGCACCCCAGACACATGACTGCTAAAATTCAAAACGTAAACTTTCTTATCGTTTGTTTCAATCAAAGTCACCTCGAACCTCAGCTGGCCCAGTCGGCTGGGGCTGCAGGATACATCGACTGCACCTCCACAGAGGGGTAAGACACCTCCAACGAGTGTTCTGGTTATGACACAAAACAATCTGATGGTGAGGCTTCAGTAATCCTGGAGCTTTGGGGAATGCGGAGTACCCCTTCATTGCCCTTCTTCCCAGGTCTATTGTGGCATCAGAGTGGTAATACCAGATAGGTTCCAATCAATGGGTCAAATAGAACTAAACTGTATTTATGCTAAACCGAATTGTTAGAAATTTATTTTGGCATTAAATGACCCGAAAATGTTTGATACGCTGTAAAACAAAACAACTAAACAACCAACTTTAAGCTCATCTATCCAAGAAACGTCTCTACGCGTTCGGTGGGAGGGGCTGATGGGAGTAAATTAAATAACAACATTTTTTTTAAAAAGAGTAACATTTTACTTGGTCCATACGACTTTATTGATGAAATCTTTCATCGTCATACGATCCCATTCTTCTGCGTGAGGAGCCTTCCAGGGAGCGTCCATTGGAATCTGTAAAATAGAAAATTCAAACCTTACATCGCTGTTAGGTATTCTAACTGCAAAGAAATTTCTTGTGAATTCAATCCATAGTAATTCAATTCACAATATAATTCCTCTACTTAATATATATATATATATATATATATATATATATATATATATATATATATATATATATAAGAAATTTCTCTTTAGCAAAATGAAAGCCAAAAAGAAAAGAAAAAGAAAAAGAAAACAATCCATTTAAAAGCGACAATTTCAAGATTGTTGGTTAAGAAATAAATATTGTAATTCTCTTTTTCACCATCACAATTAAATAAGTTTCTAGACTTTTTTCGTATGGGCACTTTTATTGATTGTACACACATGAAACTCTAGTCCCCTTCGAAGTAATCTCCTCCGGCTGCAAAGCACTTGTACCGTTCCAACAACTTCTGGAACGCCCCATGGAAGTCCTCTTGTGTGAGCGTGTCAATGACCTTCGTCACGGCCTCTTTCATCTCCTCAATTGTCTCATAACGACAGCCTCTGAGCTTAGGGAATAACCAAAAGTCACTGGGAGCAAGGTCTGGCGTATATGGACGGTGGGGAACTGTTTTGATGCCCATCTTGGTCAAATAGTCTGTGACAAGGATGGAATTGTGGACTGGTGCATTGTCCTAGTGGAAATGCCACTGAGCCGATTTGAAGAGTGCTGGCCTCTTCCGACCGAATCTCTTGCTGAACTCCCTTAAAACCTCAACATAGTAACCCTAACCCTAACCCTTTGGCCAGTCAACTCTGGTGTATTGACTTCCTTACTCCTCCTACACCCCTCATCATCCCTCACAGACTCCCTGCCTTCCTTGAATCTCTTATGCTACTCAAAAGCTAATGCTCGATTCATGAAAGTTGGTCGAAAAGCAGTCTGAAGCATTCCATAGGTTTCTGTGGCATCATTTTTTCCAAGTTTAAAACAGAATTTTATTGCATATCGTTCTTCTAAAGTGTTGTCACGTCCAGATTGCATTTTTGAATTTCACCAGCTGTGGCAATTAGGCTTTAGTAGGGTGTATTCCAATTGCTGCTGTAGCTATTCATTTGAACCTGAAATCACAAAAATTGGGCAGTCATCTCATAAGATGTATAGCAATAACATAGTAAATTTTCAAGAGTGTACGACAACTTTAAATGCCTGTATAAAAAACGTCTGGAAACTTATTGAATGCTCCATGAGCAGGATGTCACACAAGGTCAGTATTTTTAAGCGGGATGTAACTTATTTGAATTCAGAGTTTTCCGTCATCTAGACTGGTTGCTATACCAAGGTTAAAAAAGCCTAGTCTGCCCTACTATTTACCAAAAGCTGAAAGAAGATGAGTTGGATTTATACCTTTCCCAAGAGCATTAAAACTATGGGAAATACAAAAAGGTTCAGCCAGGATTGAAACTCCTGTCGCAGTGTCAGTTTCCTTCAATTATTACCTTTATACAATGAGCGCACACACGCACATATATATATATATACGTGTGTGTGTGTGCGTGTGTGAAGAGAGAGAGAGAGAGAGAGAGAGAGAGAAATTGAAAAACAAGGTAATCCAACATTGATGAATCTATTACAAAGGGAAGTCGATCTTGAAACGTTTTAAACATCCATCGTTGGTCTATCAACATTTGTTTCACCATTTTAAAGTCCTGATGAAGCTTCATTGAAATGTTGACTTTCCTTCGTAATAAATTCATTACTTTTGGATAACTTTGTTTTTCAATGTTCCCTATACTGTCGGATTCCTTTCCATTATTCATTTCCATGTATATATATATAACAAGACAAAAAGCTACGACACTGTGTTTCACGTGGCAGATCCCCAGATGAGCCTGAACCGACACGTAAGAAGTCTGTCAAATTCAACTGAATAAAAAAATGTAGCTATAAATCCAGTACATTGCTGAGATGCACGCACACACATACACGCATATATATATATATATATATATATATATATATATATATATATAAAGAAAAATATATATCAAGGTAATTCAAGTAGAAGGAGTGATTTATTGAGAAGTCGTTTCGGTTCTAATGAACCATCATCAGGTCTATGAGGGATGATATTAGAGATGATAAATCTCTCCTACATGGATTACCTTGTAATCAATTTTTCTTTATATCTTGTTGGATAACACTTCATTATTTACATCCATTCTGTCCAACTGACTACAAAGATCCAAACCCATTCTTCCACTCCGAAACACCCATCGTTGATTTAACATCACTAATATCATCCTTCATAGTTCTAATGATGGTTCATTAGAATCGAAACCCTATAGTGTCGACTTAGCTTCTCAATAAGTCTCTCCTATTTGTATTACCTTGTTATCGATTTTTCTTCATATACTGTCGGATTACACTCCATTATTTACTTCCATAGCGGTATGATACTAAGTCTAACGTAAAGTTGGGCGGGTTTCGATCCCAGCTTCAAGCGTCCTACGTGTCGAACCACACTGAAGAGTTGTGATACAACGAAACAGTCTGTCTGTGGATGACAATATATACGCTCCCCCATGGGGGTTGAGCAATCTGGCGAAGGAATTTACGGCTGCCACTCGCATAATGCAAAGCTCTTTGAACGAATTGAGCACTCTGGTATCCGGTTAGGTGTATATGTAAATAAACGAAAGCTACTACTTAATGCCATATAATTCTTGAGCGGACGTTGTTCGCTTGTTGGTTGAGCAGTATGATACTAAGTCTAACGGAAAGTTGGGCGGGTTTCGATCCCAGCTTCAAGCGTCCTTCGTGTCTAGCCACATTGAAGAGTTGTGATGCAATGAAACAGTCTGTCTGTAAATGGCAATATATATACATATATATATATATATATATATATATATGTGTGTGTGTGTGTGTGTGTGTGTGTGTGTGTGTGTGTGTGCGACAATACACCGCTGGCCGACCCCCGCTATCTCAACCACCCAAACTATTCATGGTCATCCAATCCTCCAGTGGTTTCTTTCATCTCCGGCCAGAGGTATTTCACATTTCTTTACGGACATATAAAACACAACATACGCAACTGAGAGGGTGGTTAGCTCCAAGCGCAAGGAGGAAAAAGTTTGTGACACTCTCCTAGCATTCTGTGAGCTATCGCGAGCGTATATACGAGCGAAATTACCACAAAGTCACCAGGAATGCTGACTCATCCTCCCACGTGGGCCAATCTGGCCTCTGGGTACACACATCCTAGGAGTCGCCTTTCTCGACCGTCAACTTCCCCTAACTTCTGTCGACTGCCCTGTTCTCTGCCCTGGTCTCTTCTGTCCAATTCTGTTGACTCTAGGACCTTCCTTCCCTCGTCCTCTTCCGGCCTCGTGGGAAATCTCTCACACAAGCCCTTTGTATGGGTTTCGCGCCAAAGCAGACAAAAGGATCCTCTGACTGGCACCCACACCCACACCTACACAACGAATGCCCAACATCATGTCACACACACACACACACACACACACATATATATATACGAGTAAATTGGTACATCAAGATTTATTAAGTAAGCCAAAATAAGGATAGGCTATGATAGTCGGCTCATTGGCCCAGTGGTCCGATAGATCTGGGTTCAATCCCAGGTCACGTCACACCAAAGACTTTAAAAATTGTACTTGATACCTCCTTGCTTTACACTCGGCAATATAAGGTACGTATCAAGGGTAAAGTGGAGCAATCCAGGGAAAGGAGTAGCGCCCTCCCCTACACTTTGATGTTGTAGCTATTGAAAAGAGAGCCTTCTGGTCGCTCTCGCCAACTTTTTATGATAGTCGTTAGCAAAAGCATAAAATTCATTAGAGTTTAATGTAATATATGTGGGGCAGAATGGGCTCTTTTAACCTTTGTATGGCAACCAGTATAGGAGAAGGAAAACTCTGTATTCGAACCTGTTCAACAGCACTTTAAAATTGACCTTGTGTCATATCCTACTCATGGGGAAGTGGTTGGTAAAGTAAATATCTAGAAGTTTATTGGAGTTTAGATTTATAAAATTTAAAAAATTTTAAAATTACAGTGTGGTATATTAGAATAAAGTATTATCATCAATAAACTAAACTTCAAGCGACCGTTATTTAAAAGGTTGTGTCATATAATTACAGCAATAATGCTAATGTGTTTACATTCAATAAACGATCATTATGTCTCATGAAACTATTATCACTGCAACAGATTATGGTATACGAAGTAATTTACTAAGCGTTTTGCTTTGATGTGGCACAAGGCCGAATGAATGGGGCACCCAATGAGACTCGAACTCACTCTTACATGTTTGCTAGTTAAGCTTGCTAACCATTACACTACTCGTGTACGTAACTTCATTCTGAAATCAGAATTATATCAGCCATGTATTATACTGCGCGATCATGAAATAGTGTTGTTTGGCTGACTGGCACGGTGTTATGACGTTCCGGTTAGTGTTTATAGTCATTGTATCAGTTGTTGGAAACGACGTGTGATATAGTGTTAATATAATACTTGTTTCGTATTACACTTTCATCATTTTATATGTGTTAATTTTTTAAAATTCGTTCAACAAACATGAATTTAGGCTGGAAATGTTTGTGTTAGTATGCTGTAGTCACGTTTAGGAGTGGATATCAATTGTTAGCAATATTGTTCCATAGGTTCATCGTTTTGTTGTAAAGGTCTCGCCTTATAAATCAACCCCTCGTTCTGTAGAAATTTTTTCAGATTTAAAAGGACGACTTTTACGCCGCAATTTACAGTATATATATATATATATATATATATATATATATATATATATATATATATATATATATATATGTTGCGATGCAGACACATAAGATTGATTGGTATATACACACGAATATATATATATATATATATATATATATATATATATATATATTATGAGAGAGATAATTTGTTTCTGGGACCGAAACTACATTTCCGCCGACGTTACAATTTCCTTTGTTATTTGCATTCCATATGCTCAAGGATTATTAAATAATCATTATTTAATCTTTATAAACATCTTATTTATTTACAATTTCTATTAATGTCTAGCTGAGTTAGATTTGTCTCAAACAGCCCACGTTAAATACCACTAAGACATAAAGGTTTATGATATATGGCGTTGATAATTTGCCAACTAGATAAATAATTCCTCAGTGTTATTTATTTCTTAAATTATTCTTTTATTCTCAAGTGTATTAAAGGAGGATTCCCGGTAACGTAATGGCCAAAGTGCTGGCCTGCAAACTCCTAGTAAGCGAGTTCGTATTCCAGTTGCGCTATTACGTTGAATTTCGAACAGATACCCTTAGGAAAGTAATGAAACCCCTTTATCTCTCAAACAATGGATTAAATAGTATCTCTACTGTTTTTTCTACATTAGGAATTAAATAACCAACGAATATTGATATGCAATTAAGCAAAAAACGTATAAAAAATAATCATACAAATAATTTTATTTATAAATCAAATAAAATGTAAATAAGTGTAATTTTTTTTTTATATGTATTCTAATTTAGTTTCCGTCTTTCTCATTTAACATATTTTATTACATCTAAACTGATATACTTGCACCCGGCGTATGGCGCTTATTTTTCCTAGCATATATAGTAATTTACAAAGCTCTTTGCTTCGATGTGCCACAAGGCCAAAGGAATGGGGCACCCAATGAGGCTCGAACTCACTCGTGTTGGTTTGCTAGTCTAGCTTGCTAACCATTACACCACCAGAGGTGCTCATAGATTGTTTGGTAGTGTAATTTACAAAGCTCTTTACTTCGATGTGGCACAAGGCCGAATGAATGGGGCGCCCAATGAAACTCGAACTCACTCGTGTAGGTTTGCTAGTCTAGCTTGCTAACCATTACACCACCAGAGGTGCTCATAGATTGTTTGGTAGTGTAATTTACAAAGCTCTTTACTTCGATGTGGCACAAGGCCGAATGAATGGGGCGCCCAATGAGACTCGAACTCACTCGTGTAGGTTTGCTAGTCTAGCTTGCTAACCATTACACCACCAGAGGTGCTCATAGATTGTTTGGTAGTGTAATTTACAAAGCTCTTTACTTCGATGCGGCACAAGGCCGAATGAATGGGGCGCCCAATGAGGCTCGAACTCACTCGTGTAGGTTTGCTAGCCAAGCTTGCTAACCATTACACCACCAGAGGTGCTCATAGATTGTTTGGTAGTGTAATTTACAAAGCTCTTTACTTCGATGTGGCACAAGGCCGAATGAATGGGGCGCCCAATGAGACTCGAACTCACTCGTGTAGGTTTGCTTGTATAGCTTGCTAACCATTACACCACCAGAGGTGACCTTTTGCTAAAATATATTACAAAATCTCGTATCAAAGATCATATCAAGATCAGCTCACCACTGTACAGACTTGATTTTGATACTGCTTGCCAAATAAGTCACTTGTATCATAAGACATAATTCAAGTTGAATTTTTTTAAAGTCTTCTAGAAGGAAATGAACAAGAAATTTTAATTGTATATAGATTTTATTGTTGCAGGCAAAAAGTCGGTTTTAATATGAAATATCATTTATTTCAAGGCATTAGGTCAGAAAGTCTGAAAAGTAAAAGAAATATCAGCTGTCAAATTAAATAGGACTTTTCTTTTTATTTGAAATAGTTGTTGGTTTCTTAGCTGAACATTCTTGCCTGACTCTTTTCGATGTTCAGCTTAAGTAGATTAACATTCTACTTGACTTATTTGATTCCTTTAAAGTGTTTTGAAAAGCCGACTACTTGGTCGATCAGTGACAAAAAGACCAGAAATACCATTGAACAAATGTTGATAGACTGTACGTCTTAAACTGACTTCCAGTCGAACTGACTTACGATCAAGCATTGCTTCCCAGTAGATCAACGAAATTAAGAGACAATAAGCCTGCTCACTTTTTAGATGATTGGTTTTAATGGCATATCAACCCGTCTGGGTTATTTTATTTTTAAAGATTAGGGAACTGCTTTCTTTCTATTTTTAATATTTATATTTTTGTGTTGTTTCTTAAGTTATATGATATAGAATATTCCTATCGAAGATGAATAATTTACAAACATCATTTTGACCGATAGACGTAACAGGTGCTTCTTCTCTGGGTGAGAGAGTATCAGGTTGTATTGGAAATGAACGGACACAACACTCTCTTTAGATCTCTAGAACAAGAGCCTCACCATCAGATGCAGTGTGGGGTATCTTGCACAAAACACCCTTTTTTGCATCTGGTGCTAAAACTAAGGAGGGTACAATTTGCGATAGAAAGCCAGAAAAAATTATTTGAAGACTGAATAACGAAGTTATATATATATATATATATATATAGTGAGAGAATTAGGGGAATCATCTGTATAAGGGAGACAAATTATTTTAAGAATAAAAGAAAGCGAGGGCCCTTTCGCCCGGCTCTATTTATGCAATACCACCAGAGAAACGATTAAAAACGGGAATTTAATTTGAAATATGGGAAGAAAATATGTGACAAAAAAAAGTAATTATAAGAAACTATGTCACAGCCGTATTTAGTAAGTCTCCCAATTTGTACAAATTATGATTGGTTCTCTGCCTACATAGACAGGTGCAATCTAAAGAAATATAGATCGCCTCTAAGATGTTCAAATGGATTTTATTCCCGGTTCTATGTAGAACAGAAAACCAATCGTCTTGGTAGTCGGTCCTGCATCTATTTGTAGTTAAAAGATGTTCCCAATATATATAAATATATATATATATATGCGCAGACTACTAAGCAAAGGTTTTGAACCACATTGATTTTCTTCTCTAAACTTAAAAATGAATAAAGTTTCATGTCTTTAAAGAAAAAATATCATTCTTTCTATGTTCTGACGCAATCCTATTTACCAACCCCTCCGCTCAGGCAGGATATGACACAAGGTCAATTTTTAAGCGGATTTTTCCTTCTCCTAGACTAGTTGCCAAACCAAGGCTGAAGAACCTAGTCTGTCCTACTATTTACCCATAGCTGGAGGGAGATTAATTGGATTCATACCTTTCGCAAGGGTATTAGTGCTATGTGAAATGCAATCAGTCTTGTCCAGGATTTGAACTCGATAACCATTACACCACGTGCACCTCCATGTTCTGATGCAATTATGTAAGAATTTAAATCAAAATAGATATAAAATAATTGTAATTTTAGTTAAAGTAAATTTATATTTTCTTTTCAACAAAGAATCCACGATAAACATTTTTTACTGCTGACCGCATTCTTAGTATCATTTTTAGTAACTCGTAAAACTATTTTAGGTGCCCGTGGTGTGATAGTTATCGTCGTAGGAAATGGACATGGCGACACGAGTTCAAATCCTGGACGAGACTGATTGCGTTTCACATAGCACTATGGCAACAACAATGGAGCAATAACATTCATAATAAACTCTTCCAAATTCAGTCCACTTTAGGAGAGTGGAGACCAGCGTCGAGAAAATCAAGAAGAGAACAAGTTGTTATATCCCGATTGCGAATTGGTCATACAAGGCTTACTCACTCTTTCATTTTGAAACAGGAACCACAGTCACAGTGTTTAACCTGCCAGACAACTTACACGCTTAAACACATTCTTATAGAATGCAGAACTTTCGCTATTATCATAAATAATTTAACCGATCTGTTCGAGAATGTCAAAATAGATGACATTCTGTCCTTCTTGAGAGAGAGAGAGAGAGTTGTACCAAGAAATATGACAACTTAAAACTGGTTAATCTTGTGCAAACAAATGAAATCCTGCTAATAGAAAAATTTACCTACCTTAATATTCGTTTTAAAATCTTTGGTTGAATATGTATGTATGTATATATATAGACAGAATTTGGCGTTGAATGACCTACAAAGATTGATATGCCATAAAACCCAAACACCGACCAACCAACCAACAATCACATAGCACTAATACCCTTGGGAAAGGTACGAATCCAATTATTCTCCCTCCAGTTATCGGTAAATAGTAGGGCAGACTAGGTTCTTCAGCCTCGGTGAGACAACTTCTCTAGGAGAAGGAAAACTCTGAATTCAAACCTGTGAAACTCCGCCTAAAAATTGACCTTGTGTCATATCCTGCCCGAACGGAGGGGTTGGTAAATATGGTAAAACTATTTTAATGGAAGTGATTCCCAGAGAGCAAGTGAATAAATGTGTAAACAATGCTTGCTTATAATTAGGCAGTTCGGTTTGAACTTTACAATCAATTACAAAATTAGTCTTTATTATGAATTTAGAGAAATAATTCAGGGTGGTCCCAAACATTTTGTCAGTAGTGTATATATATATATATATATATATATAATGGTTCGAGTATTTGCAAATGGTCTGGGAGACTGGGGTTCGATCTCAGGTCGAGTCATACCAAAGACTTAAAAAATGGTACTTGATACCTCCTCGCTTAACAATCAGCATTATAAGGTAAGGATCTAGGGTAAAGTGGAGCAATCCAGGAAAAGAAGTTGCATCTTGGTGTAGTAGCTATTGAAAGTGAAACAAACGGGTCACCCTCAACTATATATATATATATGTGTGTGTGTGTGAGTGTGTTTAAAAAACAAGAAATTTAGAAATAGTATTCCATTTTTTTTGTTTTTTAAACAAAAATATATATTTTGCTCTGTGGGTATATTTTGTATTAAATAGCCGTGCATTGAGCACTCTTTCTTTGGATACTCACAGTCATTATTCACTTGGTGCATGTATATATATATATATATATATGTATTATAATGGCCGAGGGATTTTGTTTTATATATCTTGCCTTTCGGTTTAGCTAGGCTGAGAACCTTTCGCTTAACGCATGGGTTTGTTAGGTGCAACATGAGCGCAGGTGTTCACGCGCGCGCGAGTAGGATGTGTCATTCACAGATGTCAAAATTAAAAATCCTAGACAGGTATTGTGACCGGGGGATGTGAATGACGTCACGCACCGGAAGCGTGCGCGGAGGATTTTGGGGGTTTTGAAACAAGTCAGTTAGATGAGTTTTAGCCTCCGAGGAAGACAGTTGACTTTTGGAGCTCGCCGAGGTCTTGCGACGGGTGCCGCACGTGGTTTGGGGCGGATGGAAAAGTCAGCATAGAAAGATTGTATCTCTCTCCTTATGTCGAAAAAACTTTAAACTCAAAGGTAATAAAAAGTTTCGTACCTGAACTAAGAAGTCGTAAGTGTTTTTTGTAATTCGGGATTCCTATGTTATCTATAACAAATTTAAAACCTTTTGCCTCAATCTAATGGATGTTAGTAGGACAGATTGAACTTAGATGACCACAAGAATTTTTATCTGCACTCTTTCACCCAAACAAAGTCTCTGAGTACAGTTGATCTCAGTATTTTTATCACCTTATCTCAAGAATGTTTATTTTAAAGCATTTATCAAGTACTCTATCCAAGATTATAGCAGAGATGTCTTGGCTTCGATTGTGGATATACCGGCTCTATTTTTAATCTACAAAAAATCATTGATCATAACTCTCCTTCCCCACCTCAAAAATACATATCAGTTATGAATTGTTGAAACTTGAACTAGTTGATAATGTGAAACAGTAAGAAATTGGATCGGTTGAAAAGAAAGGAAAACAGTTTATACCATTGATAATAATATCCCAGCAATGATATCCAGTTAATGATAAAACAGAAAACAGTTTTTAACGCTAACAATAATAAAAAATGTAAAGTTGGTGACCTTTTCAATAGCTACTACTCCGAGGTGTAGAGGAAGGCGCTACTCCTTTTTCTGGATTGCTCCACTTTACCTTTGATCCTAACCTTATAATGCTGAGTGCAAAGCAAGGCAGCATCAAGTACCAATTTTTGAGTCTTTGGTATGGCTCGACCTGGGATTGAACCCCGGTCTACCGGACCATTGGCGAACACTCTACTCATTAGGCCAATAGCTGGTACTCCCAGTAAGAATAAAATCCCGGTAATAATTATATCCCGTATATCCCGGTAATAATAATATCCCGGTAACAATAATATTCCGGTAATTATTATATCCTGGTAAGAATAATACACTGGTAATGCTCGTAGAGTAACGGTTATTGCCGAAGGACATTGGCTCGGCGACCTGATTTCCATTCCTGAACGGTGCTGTTTGGTTTGATTTCTTTGATTTCTTTGTTTAACGGCATATAAACCTTCGTGGGTTATTTAATACCAAAGCCATCTTTGTTGAAGAAGAGTATTGGTACGATTTAAGCCATAGCTCCGGTGGATAAGGTGCTACGTACCTTTCCAGAGGGTATTAGTTCGAAAGTGAATGAAAGCTACTGTTTGTATTTCACATAGCCCTAATACTCTTAGGAAAGGTATGACTCCAACTATTCTCCACTCGGCTAATGTTAAAAAGAAGGGCAGGTTGGGTTCTTTAACCTTAGTTTGGTAACAATTTAAAAGACGGAAAAACTCGAAATAGTCCAACGCCGCTTAAAAAATTGATCTTGGGTTGAGTCCTACTCATGGTATCTACGTGTAAAGAGTAGAACAGAATGGGTTTTTTGGCCATAGTTCGGTAATCAGCCAAGAAGAAGGAAAAACTCTAAATTCAAACCAGCTGCACTCCGCTAAAAAGGCTATTGTGTCGCTTCCTGCTCGTATCAGAGGGGTTGGGTAAATGCATAAATATTTCACATTGGGAGATTGTCTGATAATGCCGAGTTGATTCCTTTCCTCCTTTTAAAGGTTCATTCGCGATAAAAGAGCCCAGTCGCCTGGGCAGGGAGGGGGGGCTGTGGAATACACCAACTGCATCTTTACAGAGGGGTAAGAATCCCGCAACAAGTGTCCGGGATATGACTCTAAACAATTTGATGGCAAGGTTCCAGCCCTGGTGCTTTTAGAAATATGGAGTAATTCTTCATTGCCATTCTTCCCAGGTCCACACTGGCCCGGAGTGGTAGCACCTGGTAGGGTCCTATCTATGGGTCAAATAGAACTGTCTGACATTTAAACTGTGCGCAAACAAATGACTTACGTCAAATGGAATTGTTAGAAATAGAACTGTTTGATCGGTTGGATGGTTGGTTAGTTGGATTTTTTCTTGTTTTTTTTTTGTTTGTTTATTTTTGTTGTTTTTTTTAAGCAATTTTATTTGTTTTTTTGTTTGTTGGTCTGTTTGGTTGGTTGTTTTTTTTTGGGGGGGGTGCCTGTTTTTTCAACCGATTTTATTTGTTTCCAGTGACTAAAAAGAATAATTGTTTGCACACAATGATTGCTTCAAGCAACTATTTTTTGTACAAAAAATTTACATAATTACATGGTTTCAAGTATTTTTATCTAATCTTAATAAGTAAAGATGGCGACCGTAGTCGAGGGTGACCCGAAGGCTTCCTTTTCGATAGCTACTACAGCAAGGTGTTGGGGAGGGCGCAACTCCTTTCCCTGGATTGCTCCACTTTGCCCTTGATCCTTACCTTATATTGCTGAGTTTTAAGCAAGGAAGCATCAAGTACCAATTTTTGAGTCTTTGGTATGACTCGACCTAGGATTGAACCCAGGTCTCCCCGGCCATTGGTGAACACTCTAACCATTATGCCAAATAATAATGATTCTTTGTTTGCACATAGTTATATGGCTGCAAGTATTCCTACCTAATACAAACAATTTTCGATCATATCTATTTCACCCATAGCTAGGACCCTAAGAGGTACTTCCATTCAAATAAGTGAGTTTGAAAATTATTAATATTAGATATGATTACTTGAAAAAATACTGAATTCGGCGTTTTATTAACCCAACAACTCACAAAACCAACCAACCAACCAACCAACTGACCAATAAAAGTAATGGTTTATTGTAACATCACAAAAGCAATCAGAAAAGTAGAAGAAAAGACGGTAGAATTAGAGAAAATCTCTAAAAGTGAAATAAAAAGACGAATAACAATTGTTTGGAAGATATTTAGAGCTGTGTCCGCCTTTCTCTCTCAAAATCCAGTTCAATATAACCAATTTTTCTAGTTCGCCTTTAATCAAAGCTGTTTTATATTCCGTGGTATTAGGAGATCGCTCCGTTGATTCGTTATAATTCTTCTTGCATTTACAAAAGATATAACTGCAATGATTGGCTAGATTCAGGTCATGTGACGGTCTGACTCAAGTGAGTTGGTTTTAAAGTGTGTAATGGCTACTAAAGGGATTCGGATATTATATCGATTACGCATTGTGAGAAGAATGTGCAGTTGTTCGACTATTACAGCTATTTTACCGATAATGATTTATCTCAAAAACAGGAGAGAGTCCAAAAAATAATTGGGTTGCCAAAATCACGTCGAATTTCGTCAAGCAGTGGACTTTTTATTTAAATCTCTGACACGTCTTAGTCATGTCAACGGCTTAATAAACTGGACTGCAAAGCTAACGATTGCTACGTCATTGTTAATGAAATTATAGACACAGCCATTTGTAGAAACCAGACGATATTGAGAGGCGGGAAAATGATTGAAAGGCAGGAAAATAATTGAAAAGTGGGGAAATGATTGAGAGCCGGGTACTTATCCAAGACTTTCTGTTGTAAATACGCAAAATAAACCTCGAAAGAATTAAGGCTGTCAGTTGTGTTCATCAACGTGAAGTTAGTTCCTCTGTTCTTCAAGGACTGCATTTACCCATCTAAAGCCAGTCTAATCAATATTGGAAATTGGAAGCATCATAAAAATTTGAATAGAAAAAATTAAATACGGAAACAAATAAAAATTAGAAACCAAAAAGAAAAATAGGAAATAAAAGAATAAAAATTGTAAACACAAATAAAAATTAGAAAAATAAGTTAAAATTTGGTGACACAACAGAAAACTGGAAAAACAAGTTAAAAATTCGAGATACAAATAAAAATTGGGAACACAAGTGGAAATTGATAATACAAATGAAAATTCGAAACACAAAAATAAGAATTAGAAGCACAAAGAAAAATTGCGAAATAAAAAAATTTAAAAAGTTTGGAAATATTTTCATGACTGAATAATGATGCTATGAATTTATGCAAATGATAATTTTATCGAAAATTTGGAACAGTTGGATCAACAACGTAAAATTTTTGCCATTAATTAAGTTTTGTTTTATTTTGAGACCAAATGCCTAATATTTTTGTTTGTAAGGAATTCCTAATTGATATTTTACAAAGTTTCAAAAGTGACTCGAAAAGTTGGTATTATTTGGTTGAGTCATGAATAATTTCTATTTTCTTAAAACAACTCATAACTTTGCACTTCGATCTTCCAATGTTTTAGACGCAGCTGTTGTATAGTCACATACATCAACAAATATATGCGGAACATAATCAAACATAATGACGAACTTCAATGAACGAACGAACACACTTCTTTATAAAAATATACCCCTCACACTTTATTCTCGAAAGTGTGATGTTGCTTGTGTGTGAGAGGTGAGTTGGAGACGGAGACAGACTGCTATTTTGACCCCAAGTTCTTCTTCGGCCATAGCAGCACTTCTTTCTCATCTTGGCTGGGTTGCTCAACAGTGGGTCACTGAGGGCCTTGCGACCCTCAGTCTGCAAGCTAGTTCTCACGCTGGCATCCTCTCTCCGACTGACTCGAACCGCCCGGCACCTGGTTATATCATTTTCTGACGTTCACCTGCTTCCGCTGTTCTTCCGCTTATTTACACAGGTCCATCTCTTGATTGGCTGCTCGGTCGAGGGTCAATATATAACACAACTGGAAATTATCTAATCAAAGAGATGCCTTCATTAGTCATTCTTCAGTGGCGAAGATGCATATTTGATAAGTAATATTGATATTTACCACCCCCTCCGCTCGGGCAGGATATGACACAAGGTCAATTTTTAAGCGTAGTTTAACAGGTTTGAAATCAGAGTTTTCCTTCTCCTAGACAAGTTGTCTCACCAAGGCTGAAGAACCCAGTTTGTCCTACTATTTACCCATAACTGGAGGGAGAATAATTGGATTCATACCTTTCCCAAGGGTATTAGTGCTATGTGAAATGCAGTCAGCCTCGTCCAGGATTTGAACTGGTGTAGCCGTGTCCATTTCCTACGACGATAGCCATTACACCACGGGTACCTCCATATAATATTGTGGACGCTTAAGAATAACAAAAATGCAATAGAAACAGCTTAAAAAATTGTTGTGAGAATTATTATTTTTTTTTTTTTTTAGATTTATTGCGGACTTTTTGTCCTCATCTTGGTAGTTTTTATGTTGTTTCTTCTTTCACCGCGTTTCGGCCAAATTTCACCTCAGACCTTCTTCAGGTGATTTTACCGCGACCTCGGATAGGAATGCTGAGTCTTGTAACCGTATCCCCAGTAATTACTGCCTTCCATAGTTGTCTATCGCACCACGTTTTTGACCAAGTAAACCTCTGGCCGGCTTGGGTAGGATTTGAAACCGCTATCTTCTGACAATGCTCACCTGGAACCGTAGAGACTCAACGCCTCTATCCGCTGCGCCACGGGCCCCGAAGAAGAAATAACACAAAACTACCAAGATGAGGACAAAAAGTCCGCAATAATTTTTTTTTAAAAATTAATTCTCAGATTAAGAAGCCTCATCTCAAAATAATTCCAATTAAAAGACAAAATTATTGTGTTTACGACTAAGGTGTCATTATTGACCATCAAGTCCGAAATTGGCTTTCAAAATTTCGTTATGACGATTCGTCATTGATAAATGTTTCCAGATTAGAGTCCTTATCAAACCACAATCAAAATATTTTAGAGAATTGGTGGAAAACAATCTACGCAAAAGTTCTTGAGAATTAGCCTTTGACCTCAACACATTCCAATCCACAATCTGCTGCCACTCGAAAAAATAAGAAAGTAAGCAAGATGAGTGTTTGGGTTCCTCATACTCTTAGTGAGAAGAATAAGGAATATCACATATCTGTAGTCACAAACTTCCCTTTTCAAACCAAAGAAATGACCATTTTCTCTAGAATATCATTACAGATAAAGAAAATCGGTCTTTTATCACCACACAAAAGGCAGGAAATTAACAAGGACTCTCTCACCCAAAAGCGGAACTTCATAGAAAAAAAGGTTATGTGTGTATGTTGGGATCACCACGTTATTATTCATTTTAAGTTTTTAAATCTCAATCAGGAACTAAATGCCGACTTAGACTCTTAACAGCAGCATGCGCTTGTAAATCTGCTTAGAAAAATCCCCGCTCTCATCAATAGAAGAAACTTTATGCTTCTCCATGATAATGCAAAGTCATATTCTGCAAGAATCATGCATGGAAAATATTGGATTTAGGCTGATCTGTTCTACCCCCTCCACCCTATTCAGCAGACCTTAATCCAAGTGTTTTCCATCTTTTCCCTTCTCTACAAAATGCTCTGAATGACAAAAAATATTGGATTTTGGCTGGTCTGTTCTAACCCATCCACCCTATTCAGCAGACCTTAATCCAAGTGTTTTCCATCTTTTCCCTTCTCTACAAAATGCTCTGAATGACAAAAAATATTGGATTTTGGCTGGTCTGTTATACCCCGTCCACCCTATTCAGCAGACCTTAATCCAAGTGATTTCCATTTTTTTTCTTCTCTACAAAAAGCTCTGAATGACAAAAAAGTTCTCGAAAAGTTCACATGAAAACTTTTGTGGAAAACTCGTTAAGCTCAAAACAAGATGAATTTTACCTGAGAAGAATCAACAAGCTACTTGACAATTACCAAGAGGTGATTCAAAATAATGGCGAACATACTATTGATTGAAAATAATTCCTCGTTAAGTTATTCATGAAGAAATTGTTTCTTACTAAAATAAAAAGTATTAATGACTCAATCAAATAATTTTATCTTCTTATTACACAAGAATTCTGCGAGCAATATTGAACAAGTCCAGGAGGCAACACCTCACAAAGCACCAACTATACGGCCACCTATCTCCCATCAAGAAAACTATCCATGTTAGACGAACCACACTTGTAGGACACTGCTGGAGAAGCAGGGACAAGCTCATAAGTGATGTACTCCTATGGATCCCCACATATGGCCGAGCAAAAGCAGGACGACCAGCTCGAACATACATACAGCAGCTCTGTGAGGATAAGGGATGTAGCCCTGAGGACCAGCCAGAGACGATGAACGATAGGGAGAAGTGGCGAGAGAGGGTCAGGGATATCCGTGCTAGAGGCACGACATGATGATGATGCCGAAATAAGTAAAAGAAATATTTGTAATTCAGACAAAAGAAAAATACAAAATAAAAAGAAAAATAAACATTACTTACCTCTTCCGCCATTTTCTCGATCAATCTGAAAAAATTATTGGTATCCAAATAATCCAACATATTTAAGGGTGGAAAGGTTCCTCGAAATCTCCAAGATTTTCCCTGTTAAAATCCGAAAAGAAATGAAACTATGATTATTTTAGAAAACTGAATGGTTAATGTAAAACAATATTGGTAGGAGAATTAATTTTTATTTATTGCGGACTTTTTGTCCTCATCTGGTAGTTTTTGTGTTGTTTCTTCTTTCACTACGTTTCGGCCAAATTTCACCTCTGGCCTTCTTCAGGTGATTTACCTTGACCTCGGATAGGAATGCTGAGTCTTGTAACCGTATCCCCAGTAATTACTGCCTTCCATAGTTGTTGTCTATCGCACCACGTTTTTGACCAAGTAAACCTCTGGCCGGCTTGGGTAGGATTTAAAACCGCTATCTTCTGACAATGCTCACCTGGAACCGCAGAGACTCAACGCCTCTATCCGCTGCGCCAAAAAGTGGTGCGATAGATAACAACTATGGAAGGCAGTAATTACTGGGGATACGGTTACAAGACTCAGCATTCCTATCCGAGGTCAAGGTAAATCACCTGAAGAAGGCCAGAGGTGAAATTTGGCCGAAACGTAGTGAAAGAAGAAGCAACACAAAAACTACCAAGATGAGGAAAAAAAGTCCGCAATAAATAAAAATTAATTCTCAAATTAAGAAGCCTCATCTCAAAATGATTCCAATTAATAGACAAGTACAATATTGGTAGGTTTTTATCATTAAGGGTTTTCGGACTATTGTCTTAATCTTTATTGCTATTTCTACAACGTTTCGGCTGATATGTCCTTCGGCTTTCTTCAGGTGTTTGTCGAACTCGGGGGAAAATCTGAATATTAGCACAGGTAAAAAATCATACCTAATAGTAGTAATCCTAGTCAAGTAAGAACATTAGGTTTATAAGTCCCAAAAATTCACTCTGAAATATCCAGCATAGTGTAACAGTTATAGGCGTTGGTTCCCAAAGCTTCTAAGGAGACAATCATCTGGAAGTTGCAGGTTCGATCCTGACTGCAGGCGAGTAACAATACAGGAATACTTAACACTTGTACCCGGTTATGGCTAACGGAATCAGAACAGGCGACCCCCGTGGATTCAATAAAGGACGTAGTTCGAAGTTCCGTGAAGGTTCCCGAGTTCGACAAACACCTGAAGAATGCCGGCGGACATATCGGCCGAAACGTTGTGGAAATAGCAATAAAGATGGAAGACAACTAATATTGGTAGGGTTAGTAGATAAAGGGTTGGACTACGAGATCGGAGGAAGCGAGTTCGAAATCTGCTCGCGCTATTACGTTCACTTTCGAAATAATACCCTGGGGAAAGGTAGTAGCACATTTATACCCCTAGTTATGGGTTATATAATACCCCTTCTGTCCTTCTACAAGGATGGATTTGACTTTATATAACCCATGAAGGTTGATATGCAAAGAAACAAAAATAATGTTATGTTTCAAGTTAAGTAGACAGACTTGATGACACATCTTAAAATATAAAAAAGACAAAATGTATAATTCGTATTTACTTAATAGTTTATATTTCATCTTAGCGAGGACTCTCCGTGGTGTAGTAGCAAACGTTTTGGACTGTGATATCGTAATTTGAACCAGTCGCCCTCTAACGTTCACTTTTGGACTAATACCCTTGCGAAAGGTATGAACCCCCAAATACCCACAACAGTAGGTTAAATAGTAGCACTACTGTTCTTTTACAAGGATTTATTTGGCATTAAATAACCTTGGAAAGTTAATATACCATCAAACAAATCTTTTTATGCTTTTTATCTTATTTCTTAGGATCTTCCAGTGAAAATACCACTCTTCAAACAAATATATATATATATATACATATGCTCCCCTACCCATGTGGGGTTGAGCTCTCTACCGAGAGAAGTAATGGTTGCCACTAGCGTAAAGCAAGGCTCTTCAAGTGAATTGAGCTCTCGGTAGCCGTTAAGCGGATATATGTAAACAAAAACAAATGTGATACATAAGCGTTTAAATTTCCTTCGTTTGCGTTGGTTTCCTCGTGGCTGAGTTGTAGAATCTTGGATTGGCGTTACAGTCAGCCAGGTTTCGATCCCAGCTTCGGGAATCTAGCCTGTCTAGCCACGCTGATGAGTTCTGATAGATCGAAGCAGTCTGTCTGTGGATGACAATATGCAGGGTCAGGCAGAATGATCAGACACATTTGTAGCTTTAATAAAAGAGTAAAAAAACAAAAGTGTTTTTATTTTCGAAAAGTACATATAATGTCATTCTGTTTCATTAGGTTTTGAAAATTAAATCAGTCAAATGGGATCCCCTGAGAAAAAAATCTCACGGATTTAAATCAGGTGTGTCAGATCCTTTTGCGTGAACCTGTATATATATATATATATATAATTATCAATAGATTTAAAGAGTCTAAGATGCTATGATAAATAAGCATATTCCTTTACAAAAGTTATTTCAGCACAAGGCCTGAAATATTGTGCAATTCGGATTCACTAACTCGCAAGCCATTACAATGCCTGTAGACAGCTTTGCATAGATAGATAGATAGATTGGAAGAAGAAACTGAGATAGATGTCATACTTACATGTTTATGGAAAATTGAGTCCTCTACTTCATTTGTAAGGAATGTCTTCACTCCATGTTCTCTGGCAATTCGTAAGATTCGATTTTGTGTTGGTCCGATATAGGCACCGCCCAGATCCACATATTTGAATTTAGGATCCTACAAATAAATAAAGACGAATATATATATATATATATATATATATATATATATATATATATATATATATAAGAAAAATTCTTAATTCAAATCTATTAAACTCCGCTTGAAAAGGGACCTTCGTATAGTACGTACCCTGCTCACCCTGAAGGATTAGGTAAGTACAAGGATCATTAAATAAGTTTCCAGACTTTTTTCGTATGGGCACTTTTATTGATAGTACACACATGAAACTCTAGTCCCCTTCGAAGTAATCTCCTCCGGCTTCAATGCACTTGTACCGTTCCAACAACTTCTGGAAGGACCCATGAAAGTCTTCTTGTGTGATCGTGTCAATGACCTTCGTCACAGCCTCTTTCATCTTCTCACTTGTCTCATAACGGCAGCCTCTGAGCTTAGGGAATAACCAAAAGTCATAGGGAGCAAGGTGTGCCCATGGGAAAAGATATGATCGCTTCCCCCCCCTAGCTATGGGTTAAATAGTTTTGATATATATCTCTGCCTCCCAACAGACAGGATTTGACACTAGGTCATTTTTGTGAAAAATAAAGGTCTTTTTTGTAGAGGTGGTTTTAGGAAGGTCGGGTACAAGCCAAGACTCGTGCCCTGATAGACTATGATGGTCATAGGCCCAATTAGAGCAGTGTGAGACAGATTACCCTGATCACTAGATGTTATGTGAGTCCGGCACGTTTGCTTGCTCATAACGTAAACTAGACCAGGACTTCTAGTTTTTTGTTATTCGATACCCCATCCGGCACGAATGCCAGACGGTCCAGCTAAAAAGTCAGAACGGTGGCTTTGGCATCCAATAACCAGCGAAAGCTTACAGGCCATTAAAGAAACAAAACTAAGCTTCAATACCGAAACACAGAATTTCACGTTTTTCTACTCATCCCACGGGCGGATGTTACAAGTAGTCACATCAGAAACAAGGGTGAAAATGACTGTTTCAGCAGTGATTTTCAGAAACTGCTTAGCTACAAATAGTAAAAGCAGCTTTTTTTTTACAATAATGATTGTGCTGTATAGTCATAAGGAAGGAAGATGCCACAACGCGTTTCTTTGCAAATATATATATATATATATATATATATATATATATATATATATATCTTTATTTCTGGTAGTGGTTGAAGCTTCAGTAAGTGTGAGAGAGACAGGGAAACGGAGGATGCGGACACTGACTGGTTGAGGACTGCTATACTGACCTTTTCTTAATCCACGTTGTGCTTTCATATTCAGGGCCCTATTTAGCACTTTCTCTACTTCTCAGCTGTAACTATGTGACTGAGACTATGAGACTAACTTACTGATCGTGACTCCTGTGGACGCCTACACCTTCTTCTGGTTTGTCCTTCCAGCTGTCAATCTATGCATCAGTTTCTGTCTGTTTACACAGGTGTATCCTGTTCAAGAAATCCATGATTGACACCTCTGTCAAAGGTCCATAGGTATTAATATTATATGTTATTGACACGGTGACACGAGTTCAAATCTAGGACGAGACTGATTGCATTTCACATAACACTAATACCCTTGGGAAAGGTATGAATCCAATTATTCTCCCTCCGGCTATGGGTAAATAGTAGCGCAACTGGTTTAGAAGAAGGAAAACTCTGAATTCAAACTTGTTAAACTCTACTTAAAAATTCACCTTGTGTCATATCCTGCCCGAACGGAGGGGTTGGTAAATGTGGAGGTATTAATATTATATCTCCTATCATTTGAAATCAAACACTTTTTGAAAAGTATTTAAGTAGTACGGAAACAGTTGTATAGGCAGCCGCTTAAGATGTGGTTATCTGCTTGTTCGATAAGAGTGAAGACACAAAACTTAGAATCACAAATCAATATGGTTGGTCTCCAATTATAATATAACTTGCCCGTGGTTTAAAGGTTATCGTCGTAGGAAATGGACACGGCAAAACGAGTTCAAATCCTGGACGAGACTGATTGCATTTCACATAGACTTGGGAAAGGTATGAATCCAATTATTCTCCCTCCAGCTATGGGTAGATAGTAGGGCAGACTGATTTCTTCAGCCTTGGTAAGGTAACTAGTCTAGGAGAAGGAAAAACTCTGAATCTGTTAAACTCCGCTTAAAAATTGACCTCGTGTCATATCCTGCCCGAGCTGAGGAGGTGGTAAATATGTATTGCTATTTCCACTCACGGTGACACGATGAGTGGCATTCGTTTCTGTGGGTGGGGGTGTCAGTCAGAGGATACCTTAGTCTTTTTTGGCACGAGACCCACACAAAGGGCTTGTTCGCGAGATCTCACACGAGACCGAAAGAGGACGAGGGAAGAAAGGTCCCAGAGAAAGTCGGCAGGAGAGAGCAGTCAAGAGAAGGCCAGTCAAGAGATGAGAGCAGAGCAGAGAGGAGACCAGTTAACAGAAGTCAGAAAGGTGACTGCTAGGACCTGTTGACCAACAGACGCCGGGTTGACCAACGCGAGAAAAGTCAGCATGGCTAGTGGCTCGTGGGAGTTTTGCTCGAGTACACGCTCGCGTTAGCCCACAGAAACACAGAATGTACAAAAGTATCACCGACCTTTTCCTTTTTTGCGCTTGGAGCTAACCCAAGCCCGTGATATTTTGTTCTTCTTTTCTTCCACCCTCTCGGTTGCGTATTTTGTGTGTTGGTAAAGGAATATGAAATACCCCGGGCCAGAGATGAGAAAAACCACTAGGCGATTCTGATGGCCATGAGTAGTTTGGTTGGTTGAGATAGTGGGGGTCGGCGTTAAACTTTGTCATTTGCGAAGTATCGCGAAATTAAAAAACTAATGCGAATGCCCAGATTGGAGAATAAATGCTAGAATACAGATACGAAAATTACAGTTTCCCGAACCTATTTTTTAACACAAAAATTAACACATTTTTTTAGTATGGAAATCTATTGAGTTCACATATATTTAAAGTCTTAAACTTTTAGGAAAAGTTGGCTTGTGAAACTGTACTTTTTGAAGCTGTATTTTAATATTTATAGACTAATCAGCGCTTTCCTGCTTGTTTTAAAATTTCTTTTCGACTTACAAACGACAAATTTGACTTGTCGATAAAAAATTAGAAGGACTAAAACCCAAAATGATTTCAGAAATCTTTTCCCTTCTAGATTGTTTAAAATAAATGTATAAATCATCGCCTTTTTTCATCTAATTTCGAAACAACTTAAAATAGCGAAGAAATGAACATTTTCTTCTCTAGGTATAGATTTATTATATATCCACTCAACTACCTATTTTTTTCGTTTTTTTAGTGAAAATCTACACGCTTTTGTTTCAAGACTGCATTTAATTTCAACATCGTTTAATTATCTAAACTTAAACGAATATCTCACTGCTTACGCTGATTAATTAATACTGCTATAATAGCCTTTGCTTAGTTTTTTTAATTTCGGGATACTTCGAAAAGGACAATGTTTACCGCGAAAATTTCGAAAGCTCAAAACCCAGAATGATTTAAGAAATCTTTTCCCACCAAAAAAATTTTAAAATACAATTTCTAAGCCAATTAGATTCATATATAAAACATCAACTTTTTTTTTTGCTAATTTAGTGCCTACCTAAATAAGCGAAGAAATGAATATTTCTTAAGTAAGTATGGATTTGTCTATGCTTACTAAACTAACGGTAAGTGAATCATTACTTAAATACCTTCAAGCCCGGTCAGCTGGGGCTGTACAATACATCGACTGCATCTTTGCAGAGAGCTAAGATTCCCCCAACGAGTATCCTGGATATGACATCAAACAATCTAATGGTGAGGTTCCTGTAATGCTAGAGTTTTGGGGAATGCGGAGTACCCCTTCATTGCCATCACTCCTAGGTCCATTCTGGCTAGGAGTAGAAGTATCTGATAGGGTCTAATCTATAGGTCAAATAGAACTGTTTAACATTTAAACTGAGTGTAAACAAATGATTTATGCTAATTTGAAATGTTAGCAGTAGAACTACTTTTACGTTTAACTGTGTGTAAACAAATGACTGATGTTTAATTGAATTGTTAGTTATACATAGCAATCCTTGAAACCATTTTCATTTGACTTATGCTAAATTGATAGATATAGAACTGCTTGATCATTTGAATGTGCGTATCTGCAAAATATGTTTGTAAATCATATATTTGATACATGTGTAAAAATAGGATTTGGCATTAGATAACCAATAATGGTTGATATGCCATAAAACCAAACTAAATTAAACCAAACAATACCTTTCAGTTTATTTCTTTGAATGAAAATCTATATTATTTTCTTTCAAGAATACATTTAATTTCAACACTACTTATCGATCGTATATGTCAGTTTTAACAGAAAGCTGATGATACTGCTTCTACTACAACTACTACTCCAAAATTATCTCACCCCTTCATTGCCATTGCTCCCAGATCCACTCTGGCCCGGAATGGTAGCACCTGATAGGGTCCTATCTATGGATTAAATAGAACTAAACTGCATTCTTATGCTAAACTGAATTGTTTAAATCAGAACTGTTTGACTAAACTGAATAGCTTGAAATAGAAATATTTCTAACAATTAAACCGTGTACTTACATTTAAACTGCGTTCTTATGCTAAACAGAATTGTTTGAGATGGAACTGTTTTTGACATTGAAACTGTTCTTCCACTAAACTGAATTGTTTAATATAGAACTGTTGCGACATTTAACTGCGTGTAAACAAAATCTGTACTTATACTAAACTGAAATGGTTGAATTAAAGCTGTCTGACTAAACTGAACTGCTTGAAATAGAAGTTCTTTTGACAATTAAACTGCTTATTCATGCTAAACTGAATTGTTAGAAAAAGAACTGATTATTTGTATGAAAATGGATTTGGCATTAAATAAACAACCAAAGTTGATATGCCATAAAACCCAACCAACCAACCTGGTAGGTCTAGACTGTATCCTGTGTCTGCACACAATAGCCGCGTTCATTGGTCAAGAGGCCTTAATAGATGTTTGCTAATGAGATTGTCCATACATCTCCAGCAGTGCTCCGCATACAACTGGCACATGTCACCTGGGAAGAAATCCCGTTTTATTTGCCCTTGATTCACAACCTGTTAGCGAACAGACTTACATTTTTGTTATAAATTTGTTCTCCCACTTTGATACAAGAATGTTACACACACAAAATATCTCCTTTTATTTTAAGCTAACAATCATTGTTCTATTTCATGACATGAATCTTAACAATCACCATTTAAAAATATCTACGCTCTGACTAATGTTACCTTTGCTTACTAGAAAAGATTTCATACTTTTGTTTCTCACTAGATTTTAAAATTTAGAAATTATAAATTTGTTGATCGGATTTTATTCATTTTCTCCTTTATCTGCATTATATATATATATGTGTGAGTGTGTGTGTGTGTGTGCAAGCAGTCACCGAAATATAGGAATATACATACGCCCAGAGTCTCAATAGGGTTAAAAGGAAAGTGTCGGTGGTAATGCTGGATATTGAAAAATGCAAAGTTTAAAGGATATTTTTTGATACCTGAACAGTGAGTGTTCGACCACCAACTCGATCTCTGGCTTCCAGGACCAAAACTTCCAGTCCATTTTCTTGAAGAAGTTTAGCAGCACACAAACCTAGAAACAAAAGCAAATCGGAATCAAACCAAGGAAAATAAATTCTTTAAACATAGTATCGATCTATGCATAAATAAGTCATATACGAGGATCATTAAATAAGTTTCCAGACTTTTTCGTATGGGCACTTTTATTGATAGTACACTCATAAAACTCTAGTCCACTTCGAAGTAATTTCCTCCAGCTGCAACCCACTTGTTGTACCGTTCCAACAACTTCTGGAAGGCTCCTTTGAAGTCGTCTTGTGTGAGTGTGTCAATGACTTTCGTCACAGCCTCTTTCTTCTCCTTAATTGTCTCATAACAGCAGGCTGTGAGCTTAGGGAATAACCAAACGTCACAAGGAGCAAGGTCTGGACTATAGGGAGGCTTGAGAAACTGTTTTGATGCCCATCTTGGTCAAATAGTCTGTGACAAGTATGAATTTGTGGACTGGTGCATTGTCCTGGTGGAAATGTCACTGACCCGATTTGAAGAGTGCTGGCCTCTTCCGACGGAATTTCTTCCTAAACTCCCTTAAAACCTCAACATAGTATTCCTTGTTGACTGTCTGTCCAGTGGGAACCCAGTGCATATAAATCATGCCAGTGCTGTAAAAAAAAAAAGGGATCATCAAAAGTTTGTGGGTGGATTTGCTCTGTCAGGCCTTCTTGGGTCTGGGGGAGCAAATCCACTGGGAACTCTGTCTCTTGATCTCTGGGTCATAGCAGTAGATCTAGCTTTCATCGCATGACATTTTTTCAAAGTTTAAAACAGAACTTTATTACATATCGTTCTTCTAAAGTCCAGATTGCATTTCTGAAATTCACCAGCTGACAATCAGCAATTTTAAATGCTTGTACAAAAAAAGTCTGGAAACTTATTGAAGGTACCACGTATATTTACGGTCAGGTCTATCTGCCAATATATATACTAGTCCATTGCTACTAGCCCGTATAGAAACCTGATTAAATAAAACAGGTATTCTTCCAAGCTGTAGCCATGGCAGCACCACATGGACTCTAACGAAACATGTGGAGAAAACGCTACATGGGAAATATAAACTAATGCTACGTGCTGTTTTCAACAAATCCTGGAAGCAACCCCGTCTAGAACAGTGACCGTACAGCCACTTACCTCTCATCTCGCAAACTATCCAAGTAAGACAAATAAAACATGCTTGGCAATGATGATGAAGTAATAACGAACTCATCAGTGACGTTCTCCGACGGACTCTGATATATGGACACACCAGCATGGGTTGACAAGCATAAACATATATTCAATAGATCTGTGTGGACACTGAGTGCCGTCAAGAGGACTTGCCAAGTGCGATAGCAAATAGAGTTATCAACTTGATCATCATGATAATGATAGCTGGATTTATGTCACAACTAATTGCTTCGTTATTCTTTGCTTTATGCTTCAATAGTATTGAGTAAAGTGTTCGCTAATGGTCCGGAAGACCGGGGTTCAATCCCAGGTCCAGTCATACCAAATATTCAAAAAATGGTATTTGATGCCGCCTTGCTTAGCACTCAGCATTATAAGGTACGTATCAAGGGTAAAGAGGAGCAATGCAGGGGAAGGAGTAACGCCCTCCACTATAACTCGGTGTAGTAGCTATTGAAAAGGGAGCCTTCGGGTCACCCTTGACTAAAGGGAGACAACTTTACTTACTGTACTTAAAATTGCACAGTTCTCTGTACTGGACTCCCATTCTATGTAATTGCTGTTATTCGTAATGTTTTTAGCCAACGTCTCCAAAACCTGTATTGTTTATGGACGATGGGAATCATGAGTCCATTAGACGGTTGGCTTTCACTGATGTTTCTCTTGTGTTCGTGAATTGACAGGCTCAGATAGGAAAGGACTTAGATAGATATTTACTTCCGTGATTAATGGAGTCTGGTGCTTGATTTTTTGATGCTGGCTGGTAAAGTAATTCTGTTTTGTTAAGGTTGATTGTTACACTGAATATAATCAAAAGCTCAGGGAAACGAAATCCTTATTATATAGCTTCGAAATGTTTCAGATCAGCGAAGCATATTAACAGAACATTAATCTATTGTCTATTATCTGTCTACATGTCAGCACTTAAACCATAAAATGCTTATTTTTCAGAATATATATATATATATATATATATATATATAGGAAGAAATGAGTCGAATCTGACCGATTATACGTAGAAAAGGTAAGTCGTAAGAAAAGTTGTCTCCCTTTTGTCGAGGGTGACTAGAAGGCTCCCTTTTCAATAGCTACTACACCGAGGTGTAGGGGAAAGCGTTACTTCTTTCCCTGGATTGAACCACTTTACCCTCGATACGTACATTATATTGCTAAGTGTTAAGAAAGGAGGTATCAAGTACCATTTTTAAAGTCTTTGGTATGACGCGACCTGGGATTGAACCCAAATCTCCAGGACCATTGGCGAACACTCTACTCACTAGGCCAAAGAGCCGGAAAAGGTAAAACGGAAGAAAAATATGTTTGATGGTTTGTTTATTCGCCGACGTTTGGCACATAAAGATCCACAAACATACATCCCACAGTATGAATAAAAATAGACTTTACTCAAATACCAACCCTATAAAGAGATACATAATTCTATCCCCAAATCCCACTACCACCCTTACTGAAAAATACTTAAATCACTTAGGTATAAAAATCACTACCCGCACAACAAAAACAATAAAATAAATAGTAAAGAACAACTGCAAAATCAGAGATTCCCTGTCCAACGAAAGTGTTTACAAAATCCGCTGTCAAAATTGCAATAAATTTTACATTGGAGAAACAAGCTAAAATTTAAACAAAAGAATCTATGAACATAAAAAAGACTTTAAAACTGGTAATACAACAAACCTTTTAGTTTCTCATAATATTTTAACAAACCACACTTTTGACTTTCAAAATTCTGCCATAGTTGCCTTCATTCATAATAAATATAAAAGAAGAATAATTAAAGCCTGTTCCATAGCACACTACAACGACAAGGTTTTTTTCAAAATTTCACCATCTATAGGAAAAATATTAAAAGAATTCAAAATTCACACAATAGATTAACTCCCCTTTCTTTAAAGATTTAAAACAATAAAACATGACAAATCCGTTTCTCAAACCACAAAAACGCCATTTAAAAAAAAAAAAATTCCATCACATGACATGATGCAATTTGAACATATCAACCAGAATTAATCTGTTTTTTTTTTCACATAGCAAAATCTACAAGGCTGATGAAGACTTCTAATTGAATCAAAATTTATAAATCATAATAATTTCTCATACTAAAATAATTTCGATAAAACACTTTTGCATTCAAAAAGAGATTGATGTCTGAACGCATTGGCTAATAAACAAGCCATCAACATATTTTTCTTTCGTTTTACCTTTTATATATATATATATATATATATATATATATATATATATATATATATATATATATATATATATATAATGTGTGTGTGTGTGGATATATAATTATTTCTCATACTAAAATAATTTAGATAAAACACTTTTGCATTCAAAAAGAGATTGATGTCCAAACGCATTGGCAAATAAACAAGCCATCAACATATTTTTCTTTCGTTTTACCTTTTATATATATATATATATATATATATATATATATATATATAATGTGTGTGTGTGTGTGTGGATATATAATTATTTCTCATACTAAAATAATTTCGATTAAACACTTTTGTATTCAAAAAAGGATTAAAGTCGAAATGAGTTGGCAAATAAACAAACCATCAAACATATTTTTCTTCAGTTTTTACCTTTTCTATATATATATATATATATATATATATATATATATATATATATATATATGTGTGTGTGTGTGTGTGTGTGTGTGTGTGTGTGGTGTAATGACCCGAGTTCAAATCCAAGACGAGCCTGGTTAAATTTTACATGACGGTAACATTTTTGGGAAAAGTATGAATCCAACTTCCTGCAGCTATAGGAAAATAGTACGGCAGACTAGGCGCTTTAGCCTTGGTGTGGCAACCAATCAAGGAGAAGGAATACTCTGAATTGAAGCCTGTTAAACTCCGCTAAAAACAGACCTTGTGTCATATCCGGTTCGTGCAGAAGAGCAGGTATATATATATATATATATATACACACACACACACATACACACACACACATAGGGGGGAGGGTGTGTGTACCCAATCCCAATGCACGAGCAGTATACGACATAAGACCAATTCTTAAGCGGTGTATAAAAGGTTTTTAGTCAGTTTTCCTTCTCCAAGACTAGTTGCCATACCAAAGTTAAAGAGAATAGTCTCCCCAACTATTTACCCAAAGCTGGAGGGGGAATAGTTGGATTCATATATTTCCCAAGGGTATGGGAAATACAAACACTTTCTTTCAGGATTTGACAAAAAATATATATATATATATATATATATATATATATATATAAATGGTTTTTTTTGTTTTAATTATCACAACAGAAGGAAAAATATTTGATGAGTAGAGCAATATACAGTAAAATTTTAAATACAGAAACTTTCCCTTCTCTTCTCGTTTCACGAATTTTGGTACTTACATGCGAATTGACATTCATATATATATATATATATATATATATATATAATTCACACCACAAACAACAGCAATAACACTCACACACGCATATATATATATATATATATATATACACCTCTGGATAAAAATATAAGACCACTCTCAAAAATGAAGAAAAAGATTTTGTCAACAATTTTTCAATTATGAAAATCAGATATATGAAAGATAAGGTTAAGAGACATTAAAATTTAACACAAGAAGAAATTTTAAATCATTTTTATATGTATATTAGCATTTATGCTAAATTTTAAAATTCATTTTTGACATAAATATAAGACCACCAATAAAAACTAAAGAAAAAAGGAGTTAAGTTAATTGAAAAATTTATTATATATCATCATCATCATGTCGCGCCGCCTGCGCGGATATCCCTGACCGTCTCTCGCCATTTCTCCCTATCATTCATCGCCTCCGGCAGGTCTTCAGGATTACAACCCGTGTCCTCACATAGCTGCTGTATGTAAGTTCGTGCTGGTCGTCCCACTCTTGCACATCCATGAGTGGGGGTCCACAGGAGTACATCGCTTATGAGCTCGTCCTTGCTTCTCCAGCAGTGTCCTGCGTGTCTGGTTCGTCGAACTTGTATAGTTTTTGTGATGGGGGGCAAGTGTCCGTATAGTTGGAGTCTCGTGGGGTGTTGTCGCCAGGACTTGTTTAATACTGCTCTCAACATTCTTGTGTAATTTCCGTCCAGCCTCCTCTCCAGCCGCTTCGTAAGCGTCCATGTGGTGCATCCATATAGCAGTATCGACACAACCGCTGCCTAGAAGAGACTGCGTTTCATTTTATCTGTTAGGTCCGACTTCCATATGATCGAGAGCCTATTGATAGCTGTCCATGCCTTCGTCAGTCGTGTGTCGATGTCCTCGGTTGATGAGACGCTGCTTCCTAGGTAGGTGAATTTGTCGACTAGTTTCAGAGAGGCTCCGTCTAGTGTGGCAATGTTGCCTGTTTGGTTGTAACACATATATTCGGTTTTGTTTGCATTGACATGTAGGCCAATGCCAGCTGCAGCTCGTTCCAGACTATGTAGTAGTGTCTCTGCTTGATTAGGCGTATTCGCTAGTAACGCCAAGTCATCAGCGTAGTCGGCGTCCGTGATTGTTTTTGCGGGGTACCTTTTGCTTCTTCTCTTAGTCAGCTCAAAGCCATTTTCTCTGATTTTGTCGATCGAAGTCCTAAGCACATAGTCTAGACAGATGATAAAGAGGTACGGGGCTAGTGTGTCTCCTTGTAGTACTCCTGCAACAATTAGTCTACGTAATATAAAAGCTATTAAAACTGTAATACTTAAAATACTAAAAATGTAAATGGCTAAAGGAACTAAATTATCTGAATTTGAGAAAGGCGAGATTACAACTCTGAAAAGAGTCAGGAAAATCTCAAAGAGAAATTTCAAAGGCTTTAGGACGCAGTAAAACCTTTATCTGCAATTACTTGAAAAGTCCAAATAAGTATGGAACAAGAAAACCGACTGGCAAACTAGAAAAAATATCACCACAATTCAAGAGAAGAATTGTTCACAAAGTAAAAAAGAAAACTTGGTCAACATTAAAAATATTGAAATCTTTAGTGGATACTCCTTGCAGTTCAAGAACAATCACAGAGCATTTAAACAACGAAAAAATTAAGCATGAGAAAAGCCAATGAACCTTTCAGCAGACCCTTGTAATTAAATATATATATATATATATACTTTCTTTAAGAAAAACAAAAACCGGTCACATTAGGATGATAAATTCATTTCCATCCTATAATGGGTTTTGATCTAAATCAAAAACACCAAAAATAACAGGACTTCTTCAGATGAAATAATTCAGAAAAGACGCAGGAAAGAAGGGTGGGAGGGGGTAGAAGAGGGGTGAAGAGCCCCCCCCCATTTCACCCATTTCCGTTTTTTTGTTTTATTTACCGGTTGGAATTATAGTAAATTAATTTTTTTATTTTCTAAATTCTAAATACATTTCGACTTAAAAACTCCAGATTTAATACTAATTCATATAAATACAACTTTCTTTAATAACTTTACGTAAGGATACAGTGATACTTATATTGAATTAAATTCAAAATTTAAAATTTAAATTTCTAATTTCAAATTTTATTTTCGTGCCTATTAATTCAGTTACTCTTCCATTGAAGAGTACGTACACATCACATGGTTTCTTCTCATCTTTTTTATTTTATTTTATTTTATTTTATTCATTTCACCTTAAATCTCAATTTAATCTTATGTTTTTTTTATTTACGCATCGTCTATGATAATTTGTCTATAGTTTAAATTTACTCCTATGTTTTCATCTATCTATTAATTCACATCACTGAGTTAATAATTTTTCAGGGTCTGGGTATATCATTATTTGTATCTTTTCCTCTTGGTACAGATTATATCTACTATTTAAATGTTCACTGTTGAATGTTTTTATCCTGATGGAATTACTCCCAACTCCGGTTTAACTGGACCGAATGATACTATATATATATATATATATATAGGGATCGATTGATGAAGTAATGAAACAGTAATCAAACTTAAGGAAATTTACAATCACAATTCTTTTTTTTTTCAAACATGGTCTCTATGTCGTGTTCACTTTCCATTTGGTTAATGAAAAAATGTTCCGGTTCATTTTTGGTTGAATTACGTGCAGCAGCGGACGAAAGGTGACCTTTGAATGCATCATTTAATTCCATCATCAAGTCGGACGCGGGGGAGTGAATTTCAAATTTGTCAATAGTTATACAGCTTCGAATGGTTTTAATGTAATTAAAAGTTCTCCTTTCAAGTTTTATTCTGTTTTCTAGGTGAGTGCTCGTTAGGTTTCTTACTAATCTACTCAAATAATCGTCATATTTAAAGAGGAATTCGTGGCGATTGAATAATAAATAAAAGTTATAACAATAAAATAATAAAAGCCATATCTAAAAAGAAAAACACAAAATAAAATAAACATTAAAAAATAACAATTTCCCAGGAGGCTTCTGACAGGAAGAGCGATCTGAGCATACTCAGCGCCAAAAAAATTTCAACGAGAAAGAACTCAGACCTCGGCTAGGAAGGCAGCTATTTCATTGCTCGGGGAGTTCTTCCCCCTTCAAGACTTAGTTACGAACTTCCAAAGTAATAAAGTTGAGTCTTTATAGCTTCATTTGTCTCTTTGTTTCTCTTTCCTTCCTTTATTCATTTCAGCTAACGCGACCAGCAAAAGAAAGCAACACGTATTGGGGTTTGGATGAGGAAATAATCAACCACCGACTATTAACATTCACAAAACCCGAAACCCTTAAATAACTATCTTGGCAACTTCATCGTTGCTTTATACGTAACTTGAAGCAGTATTCATGACTAACGAACATTATAACTCAATGCTGCATCTCCACGAACAGGCATGAACTGATATTTACCTTGCCCCTCAACACGAGAAGGACGTGACACAAGGTCAGTTTTGGTCCGGGAGACCTGGGTTCAATCCCAGGTCGCGTCATACCAAAGACTTTAAAAATGGTACTTGATACCTCCTTGCTTAGCACTCAGAAATATAAGGTACGTATCAAGGGTAAAGTGGAGCAATCAAGGAAAAGGAGTAGCGCCCTCCCCTACACCTCGTTGTAGAAGCTATTGAAAAGGGAACCTTCTGGTTGCCCTCGACTAAAGGGAGACAACTTACAACTTATATTTGTTTTAATTTCAGAGTTTTCTTTTTAGACTGGTTGTCGTACCAAACTAAAGATCCCAGTTTTGTCTACTATTTACCCATAGCTGAAGGGAGAAGAGATTAGTTCATTCCTTTCCCCAAGGGTATAAGAAAAAGTAAAACTCAAATTGCTTCATACAGGATTTGAACTTTGATCTGTTCATTACTTGATGATAACCGTTATGACACGAGCGCCGCCACACATGTATTTATCCTACTCTTCCGCCAGAAGCAGGATGTGACACAAGTTCCATTTTTAAGCGGAGTAAAGCTGGTTTGAATTCAGCATCTTCTTTCTCCTAGACTGGTTACCAAACAAAAACTAAGGAACACAATCAGCCCTTCTATTTGCCCAGAGCTAAAGGAGAATACATGGATTCATGCCTTTTCAAACGACATTAGCGCCAAGTGAAACACTAACCGTTTCGGCAAGGATTTGAAGAGGGAATTCCTGTGCTGCAGTGGCTAACGAGTTAAATTGCAACACTGTAGTAAGCGAGTTCGAACTCCAGTCTCGCAATAACGTTTACTTCCAGACTCTTGAGAAAAGTATGAACCCCCTTCAGCCCCCAGTTATGGGTTAAATAGTACCACTACTGTTCTTCAACAAGGATGGGTTTGGCACTAAATAACCCAAGAAGATTGATATACCATTAAACAAAGAAACCTAACCAAACCTTCTCACACCGGTGACAAAAGACACCAGAAATAAAATGTACTGAGGAGAGTCCTTGTAGCGTTATGACTGATTGCGACATCTTAATAAGCGAGTTCAAACTCCAGCTGCACTATTACTTTCACTTCCAGACTAATACTCTTAAGAAAGGCATGAACCCTCTTATCCCTCTATGAGTTAAATAGTACCACTACTATTCTTCTACAAAGATAGTTTTGGCTTTAAATAACCCACAAAGGGTTGATATGCCATAAAGAAACCCAACCACACCAAACCAAGATTTGAGCAATGCTGTTTCACCGTGGTGTAATGGTTATCGTCGTAGGAAATGGACACGGCGACACGAGTCCAAATCCTGGACGAGACTGATAGCATTTCACATAGCATTAATACCCTTGGGAAAGGTATGAATCCAATTATTCTCCCTTCAGCTATGGGTAAATAGTAGGACAGACTAGGTTCTTCAGCCTTAGTGAGGCAAATAGTCTAAGAGAAAGAAAACTCTAAATTCAAACCTGTTAAACTCCGCTTGAAAATTGACCTTGTGTCATATCCTGCCCGAGCGGAGGGGTTGGATAAATATGATTGTACAGGACTTACTGAGTGTATATCTATCTCTTGTATAAACAAAGTCTTACTCAATAATCAATTCTCGAAGAAAAAAGATTATCTATTATTCTATAAAAATCAAGGTTATAAAAATAGTTGATAAATAGAACACTGCATTTTGGGACAAATTGTTAAATTAAAAGAAACGAGAAAAAGAAAGAAAAAATAGTTTTTATCTCTGAATATTCGGACTATTGTCTTCATCTATATTGTTATAATCGCAACATTTCAGCCGATACGTCCTTCAGCCTTCTTCAGGTGTTTCTTTCATATCGAACTCGGGAGCTCACATAGAACTTCGAAACGTAATGATTATTTGGATAAAGATGAAGACAATAGTCCGAATACGCTAAATGATAAAGATGAAGACAATAGTCCGAATACGCTAAACGATAAAGATGAAGACAATAGTCCGAATACGCTAAATGATAAAGATGAAGACAATAGTCCGAATACGCTAAACGATAAAGATGAAGACAATAGTCCGAATAAACTAAATGATAAAGATGAAGACAATTTCATCTCAGAAATTCATACAAAGAAATAAAAGATTAAAATCTTAAACGCCAACATAACGACAAAATAAAAAAATAAAAGTTGGAAGAGGAAGAAAAAGAATTTAACGAAAACCAAAACAACTCTTTCAAAAATACATTTGACCTTTATTCTATTGAGCGGGTCACATAAAATAGAACATCTTCTGGTGAGAAACCTTGACCTTTACAAACGCCAACTTTTTACTTAAGACGACTAATTTAATTGAAATGTCAAAAGTACAGTGTTTAAGAAAAATGTTTACATTTCTATGGGAGATCCTTTGTAATTTTAAAGTCGCCACCTGTTAACCATCCCTATCAACACATTATTAGAATCTATGGGTAACAAGAAGGATTTTTTATTATTTCGTAGGTTGTGGAAGTGGTTATCAGTTAATTGTGGGATTCTATTGGGATGATTCTGAGTTTCGTATCTGACTATCTTTTCTTCTTCTAACCCCATTTACTTGTTTTCTTTTTTCAGCGGGAAGATGCAAGAGAATTAAGGAAAATAGACTAGGATACTTTAAAACTCAAACTTTATTTTAAGGTTCACGACTATTCTGTGATGTGGAACGTTTTCCTGTACCAGTAGAAATAGTCTTGTCTCCCAGACACGGCGTTGAAAAACGTGGTGTCTTCAATAAGTTTCCAGACTTTTTTGTACATGCATTTTAAATTGTCGTAGACTCTTGACAATTCAGTATGTTATTGCTATACATCTTATGAGATGACAGACCAATTTTTATGATTTCAGGTTTAAATGAACAACTACAGTAGGAATTTAAATACCCCCTACTAAAGCCTGATTGTCACAGCTGGTCAATTTCAAAAATGCAATCTGACACTTTAGAAGAACGATACGCAATAAAATTATGTTTTAAACTTGGAAAAAATGCCACAGAAACGTATGGAACTCTTCAGACTTCTTTTAGATCATATTACATGAATGGAGCATCAGTTTTTGAGTGGCATAAGAGATTTAAGGAAGGCAGGAAGTCTGTGAGGGATGATGAGAGGTGTGGGAGGAGTAAGTCAATACACCAGAGTTGATTGGCCAAAGGGTTAGGGTAGTGTTACTATGTTGATGTTTTAAGGGAGTTTAGGAAGAGATTCCTAGGGAAGAGGCCAGCACTCTTCAAATTGGCTCAGTGGCATTTCCACCAGGACAATGCACCTGTCCACAACTCCTTCCTTGTCTCAGACTATTTGACCAAGATGGGCATCAAGACAGTTCGACACCCTCCCTATAGTCCAGACCTTGCTCCCTGCGACTTTTGGTTATTCCCTAAGCTCAGAGGCTGTCGTTATGAGACAATTGAGGAGATGAAAGAGGCTGTGACGAAGGTCATTGACCCGCTCACACAAGAGGACTTCCATGGGGCCTTCCAGAAGTTGTTGGAACGGTACAACAAGTGCATTGCAGCAGGAGGAGATTATTTCGAAGGTGACTAGAGTTTCATGTGTGTACTATCAATAAAAGTGTCCATACGAAAAATTTCTGGAAACTTATTTAATGATCCTCGTATATTATTGAATCATTTTTGGTAAGTCATAAGTTTGATGCTCGCCTCGTGTTCAAATAAGTGTATCTAGCAGAGGCGGCTACCAGCAGGTTTCGAAACCCAGCCAGCAAGTGCGCTCAAGCGGAGTGAAAAGGTTCGTCCATTAGAAGTAGAGTGAGAAAAATCTTCTTCGGTGCCAGGAAGCCCCTCTTTTTAGGCATGCACCGATTCCGATTCCTGTCAGAGACCTTCGGGGAAATCGTCACTTTCTTGGATTTATCTATTTTATATTTCTTTATATTTTGTTTTAATCCCCACAAATCTTCGCCTGGTAGTCACCATAATAAAAGTTCTGTTTTTCTAATAAAGATACTCTCTTAGAAACAATTAAATGTAAACAAATAAGGCGAAATACTCTTAAGTATTATTTTGTTGCTACCTTCCTTGAGAAGATGGGGCTCTAACAGGCACTAGCTTTCCGAGTCTGAGTGGACCTGGAAGATAAACTCCATACTCACCAAAACTCCAGAAATGGAGCCTCACCATCAGATGCTGTTTAGTGTCATACTCTGAACACTTCTTTTTTCTTTTATGGGGAGGGGTCTTATCTCTCTATAGGGGATACTGTGATGGTGTTCTAAGATCCTCTGGCTGAAGTATATAATGTGTATATATATATATATATGTGTGTGTGCGTGTGTGTCTGTGTGCGTTACACAAATTTAATATGGGGAGTCCCAGAGGTGTAATGGGTAACGAGCAGAATTGCGACATCATAGTAAGTGATTTCGAACTCCAGTGAAGCAATAGCGTTCTCTTTCTGACTAATGCCCTCGGGAAAAGTGTGAATCCCCTTATCGTGGCAGCTATGGGTTAAATTGTACCACTATTGTTCTTCTAAGGAGATATTTTTGGCATTAAATAACCCACTAAGGTTGATATGTCATTAGATAAAGAAACCAAAGCAAAAATTTAATAAAATTATGTGGTAAGTTAAGATAAAAAGTGCTCAATACTCTTTAGGTAGGGGAATATGTAATTCATATTGAATGATAAAATATGAATTTATCTATTCCATTCATAAATCCTATTTATTTTGCGGGCAACCTGATTACGTGAAACTTGAATTGTAGGAAAATTTTGTGAGTTTTAACGTGAACCAGATAGATAGATACACACACACACACACACACACACAGATAGATAGTTAAGTAGATAGATAGATGAATTGATTGATATGAAAAGAGTGATATATATATATATATATATATATATATATATATATATATGAACTGACTGAGGTAAATATATAAATACATACATATGAAAAGACTGAGATATATATATATATATATATATATACCGAGGTTAATACATATAAACACACACACACACACAAACAGATAGATATATAGATAGATATGAAAAGACTGAGATAAATATATATATATATATGAATATATATATATGAATTGACTGAGGTAAATATATAAATACTTACATGACTAATATATATATATATATATATATATATATATATATATATATATATATGGAGACTGAGGTGAATACACACACACACACACACACACACACACAGATAGATAGATAGATAGATAGATAGATAGATAGATAGATATGAAAAGACTGAGATATATATATATATATATATATATATATATATATATATATATATATATATATATATATATATGAATATTTATATATGAATTCACTGTGGTAAATATATAAATACATACATTTGAAAAGACTGATATATATATATATATATATATATATATATATATATATATATATATACTGAGGTGAATACATACAAACACACACACACACAGATAGATAGATAGATAGATAGATAGTATCTGGGTGGGTTTAAATATGCACTGAAAGCAACAAGTGTTCAGAAAAATATTTGGGGTGATTATTTTAATGAATCGGATGTATGTTTAGTGACGGCAACCCTCATTTCTTGCAAACATCGACGGGAATGTAGAAATATCTCACATACCGAGGGGGGGAGGCTTGCAGAATCTTTCGTATCTCCAAGTCTCGGCAATTCCCTCGAACGGCTATACATCGAGAAGTCATGTAATTGTTGGAATAAGCCTACAATACTAGGTCGTCAATAAGGAGCGAACCCACGACTAGTAGATTGATGAGGGAAACATACATAGGCTGATTATTCAAATGTACAAACTACAATTGATATTTTAAAAATTGTATTTTGATAGTATTATTTTTATGTTTGTTGTCTCACACATACAAACGTGCGTCCGCGCGCGCACACACACACACACACACACACACACACACACATATATATACATATATATATAAAAAGAATGAGAGAGATGAATTGCTTGAGATAGATAAATAAATAGAGAGACTGGAAGATAAGGTTAGATTAAGATAGATAGATAGATAGATAGATAGATAGATAGATAGATACGATCATATTTAGATAGATAGATAGATAGATAGATAGATAGATAGATAGATAGATAGATAGATAGATAGGAAAAGACAGATGAGGAGATCAAGATAGATAGATAGATAGAGAGAGAGAGAGAGAGAGAGAGAGATGAAGAAAGAAAGAAAGAAAGATTAAACTAAAACATCGCGTATACCTGTTTTGATAATTCAGAGAATAAGACAATTCTTTGAAATATTTTGTGAAATCAAACGTCGTTTTTTTCTTTTCTAGCTAAATAAACAAATATCCACACAAAAACTACGAAAGATACATGAGTGAAAAACTAATAATAAGAAATGAAGATAGATAGATAGATAGATAGATAGATAGATACTAGTTCATTGAATGAGGTAATATTTCGAGTTGTGGCATCTATCTATCTATCTATCTATCTCAGTCTGTTCATATCTATCTATCTACCTATCTATCTCTCTCAACCTGTTCATTATCAGTCAAGCAAATAAAAAATCTATAACTACAAAACGAAATATCAAATGAAAATAAAAATCAATTGGCGAAGTTGAAAGACAAACATCAAAAATTAATAATAATATTGACAAAAAGATTTTATCTAATTTCGAAATTCTCGATATTACTACAATTCACATTAACGTTATATATGAGGCACACACACACACACACACACACACACACACACACACACACACACACATATATATAATCGTTTTTGCTAAGTGACGGTTGCACACACGTACACTCACACACACACACACACACACACACACACACACACACGTGTGTGTGTGTGTGTGTGTGAATATTTGTGAGTGTATGTATGTGCAACCGTATCTTAGCAAAAACGATTCGTCATTGTGAGATGTGTATTAGCGCGGTACACTTGCTCTAACTTGGAGATTAAGCCAATTTCCAGTCCACTTTGCAACTGAATGATTATTTTGTGGGTTCTAGGGCGCGAAAGATGTCATCCGAATTCTTGACATAATATCGAGCACTATTCCAGAATGATAATCCCTCTCCTCGTTCTAATAAAAAGCATTGATATCATTATGGACCGTGATGTGCCCGGTTCGTCCATTCAAACAATAAAATTCTTAAAACAAATCTATTAATTGAAATGGAAGTCTCATATCTGTGTGTGTGTGTGTGTGTGTGTGTGTGTGTGTGTGTGTGTGTGTGTGTGTGTGTGTGTGTGTGTGTGTGTGTGTGTGTGTGTGTGGATAGATAGATAGATAGATAGATAGATAGATAGATAGAAACAAATAAAAGCGTTCAAATATTTCACTGATAAAAAAAGGGTTTGTGACTATCGCAATGATTCCAAAAGCTGAAATGAATGGCGAGTGAAACGAAAAAGCTTATTGCGTAATTTTTAAAAAACCGAATGGAAGTTACGAAAAGAAAATAACAAATGTGTCAAAGAGCGAAAGCGAAAAAAAAATTATTGTAATAAACAAATAACAAAGATAGAAAAATTGATATTATTTTCATATAAACATAATACGAAGACAGATAAATTTAGGAAATTTAAAAAATGTTAACTTACCGCTAATTCCAGCTCCGATAACAATAACATCAGCTTGTCTACTCATGTTTAAAACCTATAGACGATGTCCTGGAAGAAGCAGAGCCATGCAAAGCGAGTGAAACAATCTACAGGTATCGTCTGTTTGTAGGAGACGCAGGGATTGGATCAATGGATGGAAGAGAAAGAAAGAGACGACGTGTCGTTACGGGACAAAAAAATGGCTTGTGGAATAGACAGGCGGGTAGGAAAAACGGGACAGAATGACAGAAATAAAAGGAAAAACTAAAATAGATAGATAGATAGATAGATAGATAGATAGATAGATATTACCAGCCTCTGAGAAAGAAAGAAAGAAAGAAAGAAAGAAAGAAAGTAGTGGGGATATTTCCCGTTTCGGGGAAAACAACTTTTTACGGCTAAACGAATGCAACGGGTGTGTACGGCGGTAGGGTTACTCAAGGAAGAAGAGGTAAAAAAAAAAGGGTCGCTTCTAAACAACGCAGAGATATATAAGGTGTAATATGGCGCCGAGAAGCTACAAGTCACAACCGGAAATTCTTTCCTTTCTTTTCTTTCCTTTTCTTTTTTTTTTTTCTTTTAGTTTAAACAAATAAAGAAATAAATCAAAATGAAAATTTTTGTCGAATATTAAGCGGGAAGGGAGGGGCAGAATTAAATCAAAATATTGGAAACGACAAAGCAAGGCTTCACGTATGTACCAATATCACGTGACACGATCATATTTTATGAATGCGCCCGGGAAAGGTTATCTTGACTCGAACTGTGCGTTCGTGAATATATATGTATGCGGACGTGTGAGTTGATAGTCTCACCCGGCTGATCCTCTAGTCGCAAAAGTTAAGCAACTTCAGATCTGATCAATCCTCGAACGGGTGACCAGTCAGGAAAAAAAAAACTAGCCCACTGTAAGCAGTATGTCACACAGAAGGTGAAAGAGAATATTTGTTTCACTGTGGACATACAGGACACACATGTGCTGCTGTATGTTAAACGAAAAAGTGCTCATGGTTGCTAAAGCGCGAATTTTGCACGGCTTTAAAGCTAACAGCATTGTATAATAGTATAGTACTAGGTTTGGTTTGGTTTCTTTGTTTAACGGCATCTCAACCTTTGTAGGTTATTTAATGCCAAAGCCATTCTCCTAGAAGAACAGTAGTTGTACTATTTAACCCATAGCTGGGAGGATAAGGGGGCTCGTACCTTTCCCAAGGGTATTTGCCCGAAAGTGAACGTAATAGCGCAACTGGAGTACGAACTAGCGTACTACGATTCGCTTTAACCATTACACCACGAGGACATCCCTCAGTATTTTTTGAGGATAGACAAAAAGAGGGTTGAGTAAAGTAGGTAGAAATGTAGATTTGGTTGATTAGTTTCATAGCATATCAATCCTTGTTGGTTATTTAACGCCAAATACTGTTTATATATATATATATATATATATATATATATATATATATATATATATATATATATATATACTTGTGGACAGAGTGTTCGCCAATGGCCAGAGTGACTGAGGTTTAATCCCAGGTCGAGATATACCAAAGACTCAAAAAACAGTGCTTGATGCGTCCTTGCTGAACACTCAGCACTATAAGGTACGTATCAAGGGTAAAATAGAGAAATCCAGGGAAAAGAGTAGCGCTTTCCCCTACACCTTGGTGTAGTTGCTATTGAAAAGTGAACCTTTGGGTCACTCTCGACTACAGTCGCCAACTTTACTTTATATATATATCGTTTCATTCTTCGCTAATTCCCTGAGAAAAGCCATAGTTACCGTCATAAGAAATGGAGACGTCGACGCTTGTTCAAATCCTGCATGAGGCTGTTTGCATTTCACATAGTGCTAATACCCTTGGGAAAGATATGACTCCAATTACTTTCCCTCCTGCTATGCATAAGTAGTTGTGCAGATTGGGCTCTTTAACCTTGGTATGGCAACCAGTTTAGGAGAAGGAAAACTCTAAATTCAAACGTATTAAACTCTGCTTAAAAATTGACCCTGTGTAGCATCCTGCGCGAGTGGAGAAATATATATATATATATATATATATATATATATATATATATATATATATATATATATCCGGAAAACATGATAGAGAAAATGGAAACAGCGACCAAACTTCAAATCCTGAACGAGGCTGTTTGTATTTCACATAGCTCTAATACTCTGGGGAAAATTATGAATCCAACTATTCTCCCCCAACCTCCGGTTTTGGGTAAATAGTAGGGTAGACTGAACTGTTCAATCTTGGTATGGCAACCAGTCTAGGAGAAGGAAATCTTTGATTTCAAACGAGTTGTACTCCACTTAAAAATGGACTTTCTCACATCCTGCTTGAATGGAAAGGTTTAATAAACACACATACACATATGTATATATATATATACTAGCTGTACCCGGCCACGCGTTGCTGTGGCTCAGTTTATTTAAATGGGAAAAAAGAAGAAAATGCATGTTTCTGATACGTTTTATTTTCCAATACTTGGATAATAAGTATATAAAAACACTCCTGAATTCGAATAAAATACCCTCAGAAAATTTTAAACCAATTAGTGGTATAAAACTGGAGATTATCGGTTAGTAACAAACATTTACATTTTTATTTATATAGATATATATATACTTATTCGGCATTAGCTGGGCCGTCTGTCATTTGTGCCGGACGGGTATCGAATATCAATGGTAGACTCGAGGTCGAAAGGCCTCCGGCTTCAGCAGGGGCACCTTTGGGTGGGCGAGCTGCATCATTGACACCTTTGTCACCCTTGTATAACACTAGACCTCGCGGTCCAGTTTAAGCTAAAATCAGGCATACGTGCCAGGACCCAGATTTAGGTCCATATCCAGCTCGGCTCATCAGGCCCACATTGCACAAAGTGGGTCGGTGACCAGCAAAGTCCAGCAAGGCTCGTGCCTCGGCTCGTGCCTGACCTCCACCTCCAATAATCCTCGCTTTAAGCCGACCTTCGGGTCATTGACCTTGTATCAAGTCCTGTCTTGTGGGAGACAGCGACAAATATATATATATATATATATATATATATATATATATATTGTCACCCACAGACAGGCTTTGTGGTTGTATCACAACTCTTCAGTCCGCTAGACACGCCAGATACTTCAAACTGGAATCGAAGCCCTGTTAACTTTACGCCAGTTGAATATCTTACCGCAGAGCTATCGTCGTCCTCAACTTAAGCGAAGAAATATATATATATATATATATATATGGAGAAGCAGGGACGAGCTCATAAGTGATGTATTCCTATGGACCCCCACATATGTCCGAGCAAAAGCAGGACGACCAGCTCGAACATACATACAGCAGCTATGTGAGGATAAGGGATGTAGCCCTGAAGACCTGCCAGAGACGATGAACGATAGGGAGAAGTGGCGAGAGAAGGTCAGGGATATCCGTGCTAGCGGCACGACATGATGATATATATATATATATATATATATATGCTTATCGGCTACCGGAGTGTTCATTTCATGGAAAGAACTTTGCATTTGCGCATTATTGGCAAGCCGTAATTCTCCGGGGGCCGGTGGGAGCATATATGTATATTTTGTCATCCACAGACAGACTGTTTCGTTGTATCATGACTCTTCAGTGTGGCTAGACACGATATCCTTCAAGCTGGAATCGAAACCCGGTAGACTTTACGCCAGTCGGATATCTTACCACACACACACACACACATATATATATATATATGCAGCGTTTTTTCTTGTTCCACTCTTTATATAAATGCATATTTGTCGTCCTTGTGTTTGTCATTTTATGATTCGTTCCTAAGATATTTCCAGTTGAGGCCGAAAGTAGTTAGGAAAAATGCGGTCCCTTACTAAATTTATTCCATCCAAAAATCAAACAATTTATACAAAGTCTCAAACGAATATATATTAACCTAGTAAAACCAGTTCAGTCATCTGGGACTGTAGAATACTCCGACTGTATTTCTGCGGAGATGTAAATTTCCTCCAATCAGTGTTATAGATATGACATTAAACAACTGATGATGAAGATCAAGTCACGGAGGTTTGGGGAATGCGGAGTGCCCCTTTATTGTCATTGCTCCCAGGTCCACTCTCACCCGGAGTTGTAGCACCTGAGCGTTTCCTATCTATGGGTCAAATAGAACTGACATTTAAACTGTGTGCAAACAAATGAATTATGCTAAATTGGATTGTTAGAAATAGAACTGTTAATGATTTAACCGTGTGTGTAAACAAATGACATGTTTAATTGGGAGGCAACACCCCACAAAGCACCAACTATACAGCCACCTACATCAGATCACGAAAACTATCCAAGTTAGACGAACCAGACATGCAGGACACTGCTGGAGAAGCAGGGACGACATCATGATGATGATGATGATGAACTGTTTTTTTTTTTTTTTTTGCTTTTTTTTGTTTTATGGCATATCAACTCTTTTTAGGTTATTTAATGCCAAAGCCATTCTCCTAGAAGAACAGTAGTTGTACTATTTAACCCATAGCTGGGAGGATAAGGGGGTTCATACCTTTCCCAAGGGTATTTGCCCGAAAGTGAACGTAATAGCGCGACTGGAGTACGAACTCGCGTACTACGATTCCGCAGTCCATCGATTCCGCTTTAACCATTACACCACGAGGACACCCCCATGATGAACTGTGTACAAATGAATAAGTAATGTTGAATTGTATAATTAGTGTTTAATAGCAATACTTGTAACCACTTTATTCTCTGCAAACAAATGATTAGTATTGAATAGAATTAGTAGTGTTAGTAATGATTGAGACTATTTAAATGTGACGAAAGAATAGCAATACTTGTGTACAAACAAATTAGTTGTAACTCATTTAAAAAGAAATTACCAACAAACCACACACTCACAAATCATATCTATTAAAATATGTGCAAACAAATGACTGATGTGAAATTGTTACTGTTACATAGGAATACTTGAAACCATTTAACTTTGTGCAAACAAAGGATTAATAGTTAAAAGAATTATTCGTATTAGATAAGAATACTTGAAACTATTTGATTATGTACAAAAAAGAGCTTAGGCTTTGCTTAATATGTCATCAACAAATTGTGTTTACATATCATATATCTAATATATGTATATAGAGGATTTGGCATTACATAACCTATAATGATTGATATGCCATAAAACCAACAATTCCATCTATGCTAACATATCATTAGGACCACTCCCTAACCTCTAGATGAAGTGTGGCTCCAGACGAGCTACCATACAGTAAAGATCCATTTGTCAACTTTTAGTTTATAAATCACATTTTAATATATGTATAAACAGGATCTAACATTAAATAACATACATTGATATGCTATAAAACCCAACCAACCAACCAATTCGTAGAATGACATATCAAAGTGAGTTACTATAGATCAATGCAATTATAATGCTCACAGAGATCAAATAAATTTCTTGCTCAATTTTGTAGGGTCTGCGTCCGCGCTGTAAAGCATCTTTTATTGAATCATCCAAATTCACAATAGAACGGAAATAACTATGGAATGTTAATCAGAATCTTTCAGTCCACTCTAAATAGAAACACCACTATCATCGAGGACAGCTGTTACAACAAGTGTGCAAGGTGTTAACAGATTGATTATAGAACTTACCATGGACAAACTCTAAGCCATCATAGTGGATCCCCTAGGGAGGATAAAACTCACAACGACACTCGAAAAACAGTAGACAAGACGAGCTTACTATTACCATACGGTTGGTATTAATAATTACGATAGGTAACTTAGTTTGACTGCATGAACTCATTAAATCGACAAAACTGTAAACCAATACACAATAGTGATATATATATATATATATATATATATATATATATATATATATATATATATATATATGTATATATATATATATATATATATATATACGTGGGCCTTCAATAAGTTTCCAGACTTTTTTGGTACATGCATTTAAAATTGTTGTAGACTCTTGAAAATTCAGTATGTTATTGCTATACATCTTATGAGATGACTGACCAATTTTTATGATTTCATGTTCAATGAACAGCTACAGCAACAATTGGAATACACCCTACTAAAGCCTGATTGTCACAGCTGGTGAATTTCAAAAATGCAATCTGGACGTGACCACACTTTAGAAGAACGATATGCAATAAAATTGTGTTTTAAACTTGGAAGAAATGCCACAGAAACGTATGGAATGCTTCAGACTGCTTTTCGACAATCTTGCAGGAATCAAGTATCAGTTTTTGAGTGGCATAAGAGATTCAAGGAAGGTGGGGAGTCCGTGAGGGATGTTGAGAGGTGTGGGAGGAGTAAAGAAGTCAATACACCAGAGTTGATCGGCCAAAGGGTTTGGGTTAGGGTTACCATGTTAAGGTTTTAAGGGAGTTCAGGAATAGATTCGGTCGGAAGAGGCCAGCACTCTTCAAATCGGGTCACTGGCATTTCCACATGGACATACACCAGTCCACAACTTCAGACTATTTGTCACAGACTATTTGACCAAGATGGGCATTGAGACAGTTCCTCACCCTCCCTATAGTCTAGACCTTGTTCCCTTTGACTTTCGGTTATTTCCTAAGCTCAAAGGCTGTCGTTATGAGACAATTGAGGAGATGAAAGAAGCTGTGACGAAGGTCATTGACACGCTCATACAAGAGGACTTCCATGGGGCCTTGAAGAAGTTGTTGCAACGGTACAACAAGTGCATTGCAGCCGGAGATTACTTCGAAGGGGACTATAGTTTCATGTGTGTACTATCAATAAAAGTGCCCATACGAAAAAAGTCTGGAAACTTATTTCATAATTCTCGTATATATATATATATATATATATGTGTGTGTGTGTGTGTGTGTGTTAGAACATATATATCTTAGTTACGATAGTCAAGGTGATCATTGGTTCGATAATATATATTTGTTGAGAGAGAGAGAGAGAAACAGACAACAGACAGACAGAGACAGACTGACAAATGAAAGATGGTGATATATATATATATATATATATATATATCATCCTTTAGATTTTTCATTTTTACTTTTTTTGCATTTCTATTTTTCAAAAGGAAAAAATAATGGAATCTGTCGTATTGCTCCAGCACACACACACACACACACACACACGCACACATACGCACAGACACACGCGTGCACACACATGCACATGCACGCACACAGACACATACACGCACACACATACACACACTCACAAACACACACACACACACACACACATATATATATATATATATATATATATACCTTCAAGAAAAAAAAAAATTTAGTCATTAACATTGAGTTCTTTACCAGGAATATTTAAATATTCGAATTTTGAATAATTTAATTGTCCGGACGGAATTGTTCCCTACTCCGGATTTACAGAATTAAAGAATACCTATATATATATATGTGTGTGTGTGTGTGTGTGTGTGTGTGTGTGTGTGTGTGAATTCTTTTTCTTGGTTTTTGAACCAACAATATTTACTGACTATTCTACTCTGATAGACGTAGAAGAAATCAAGCTTTCCCTGTTCTAGATATGACGATAAACTCCATTCTTTGGTGAGGCTCCAGTTCTGTAGCGTTGTGTTATCTCTTCATTGCTATTACCCCCCAGTATGACCCGATCCACTTTAACCCGGTCCACTTTGACCTGGTATGTTGGTACTTATTAAGGTTTCATCTATGGATCAAATAATTCTGTTTGAAAATTATTGGTATTAGATAAGAATACTTGGTCCCATGTGGATGAGCTGATGATTTATATGAAAAAGAATTGTTGTAATTATGAGTAAATTATTTGTTTTTAAGAAGGTATAAATATCTGAAAATTATTGGTATTAGATCGGAATACTTGATACCATCTACAGGTATTGAAAACGGATATCCTTATTTCTGAATGAGTACGTTTGTTCACAAGAGTTTGGGGGCTATGGTGATGTACTTTTCTTACATGTAAAAGTCAATGTACCGAAAGAAAACATTTAAAAGAAGATTACCCCTCTCTCTCTCTCTCTCTTTCTCAGTCCTTGTCTCTCTCTCTCTCTCTCTTTGTCTTCTCTTTTTTCTCTTTCTCTCTCTCTCTTTGTCTCTCTCTCTTTGTCTTTCCTCGCTCTCTCTCTCTCTCTCTCATTCTTTCCTTCTCTCTCCTTCTCTCTCTCTATCAGTCCTTGTCTCTCTCACTCTCTTCCTTCTCTTTCTCTCTCTCTTTGTCTCTCTCTCTCTCTCTCTTTGTCTTCTCTCTCTCTCTCTTTGTCTTCTCCCTCTCTCCATCTCAATCTCTGTCCCTCCCTGTCTCTCCCGATCTCACTGTCTCAATCTCTATCTCTTTTGTCTCCACATCTCTCTGCCATTTCCTATCTCTATCTCTTTCTTTCTCTTTCTACATCTCTCTCTCTCTCTCTCTCTCTCTCTCTCTCTCTCTCTCTCTCTCTCTCATACACACACTTACCAACTCACATGCATTCACATACGCGCACATGTTCTCAATGTTTGCAATCAAATACAAATAAACCAGCACGTTCCAGTATCCATGGCAACAATATGGCGGCTACCATTTTATTATTTTGTCCTCATTGAATTTTCCATTAAAACCGTCTTCCGGGTCTTTCATTTGAAATCAAGTGTCAACAAGTTTTCTTCGTCATCCAACTGATTCTTCGGTATTCTTTCTAAAAATAAAATTCACAAATTCTTATTTTTCTTTCTTTTTTGCTTTTCCCTCATCGCATCTTTCCCATTCATCTTTTTCTCCGTATTTCTCTTTAGGACAATCAAAGGCATTACATCGTTCTCTGTACTTGAGCGTAAAGATTTTTTCCCGCCTAAACTGGGTTCATTCCTCCATTTCTCTCCCGGTCAACCATGTCTATATACGTGACAATACATGGTCTGGAATAGTAGTAAACTGCGCATTTTTTTAATCCTGCTTTTTATATGGAGGAAGGCCTCATGGCGTAGTGGCTAACGTACTTGACTGTAACATCATAGTAAACGTGTTCGATCTCCAATCGCGCTATTATACTTACTTTCAGTCTAATACCTTTGGGAAAGACATGAACCTCTTTATATCCTCACAAACTATGGGTTAAATAGTACCCCTACTGTTCTTCTCGAAAGTGTGTTTTGGCATCAAATAACCCACGAGAGTTGATAGGCCATTAAAGAAAGAAACTCCAAATAGATTAACCCACCTTGTTATCCAGCCCTGTCAGCAGAGGTGTAAGACACACCAACGAGTGTTCTGGATAGGACACTAAACAATCTGATGGGGAGGCTCCAGCCTTGGAGATTCAAGAAATGTGGAATACCTCTTCATAGCGATTACTCTCAGGTCCACTCTGACCCATAGTGGTGTAATATAATGGCCAAGGGATTTCGTTTTATATATCTTGCCTTTGGGTTTAGTTAGGCTGAGAACCTTTCGGCTCAGCACATGGGTTAGTTAGGTGCAAACTTGAGCGCAGGTGTTAACGCGCACGCGGGGAGGATATGTCGTTCACAGATGTCAAAATAAAAATCCCAGGACCAGAGGATGTGAATGACGTCATGCACCGGAAGCGCGCACGGGGGATTTTGGGGATTTCGAAAAAGTCAGTTAGTTGAGAACTAAACCCCGAAAGGGAAGGGTCGACTTTCGGGGCTTGCTGAGGCCAGACGAATTTGTGCGCTACGCGCGCCACACGTGTTGCGGGGGGTGGATGGAAAAGCCAACATAGAAAGATTGTGCATCTCTCTTATGTGCATCTCTCTTCATTATGTCGAAACCTTTAACTCAAAGGTAATAAAAGGTTTCGTACCTGAACTAAGAAGTCGTTACGTGTTTTTCGTGTTTCGGGATTCCTATGTTCTATGTATATATGTTATGAATATTCTGTGTACGTTTTCCATATTCATGTATGGATATGTAACAGTGGTAGCACCTGATAGTGTCGTGGGTCAATTAGAACAAGCTGTGTGCAAACAAATGACTGATGTTTAATTGTGACTTTTATAAAAATACTTGAAATCATTTAACTGCGTGCCGAAAAGAATCTCATGGTTCTTTCAGAATGTTATCTACAAAATATGTTAACAAATCATATATATATATATATATATATATATATATATATATATATATATAAACAGGATTTGGCATTAAATAGCTTTCAGTGGTTGATATGCCATAAAAACCCAATCCAACCCAACCAAACCAAACCAAATCTAGTTATCAAAGACTTTTGAACCAGATTAATAAAAGGTGAGGGTCAGTTGACTGTTTCTTGAGTGGCTAGGGGACAGACGAAGTAAAAGGAAAAGGAGTAGTAATAAATAAAGGTCAACGGAATTGGTTTTGCATCTAATTCATCGTCATCATTTTACGAATATTTTTAAAATGTTCAAGGGAGGGTGTCTTAGTAGTTTAGTGGCTAACGTACTGGACTGTTACATTGTAGTAAGAGTGTTCAACTTCCACGTGTGCTGTTAATTTTTTGTCGGTTGGTATTTTATGACATATCAACTTTTATGGGTTAATACCAAATCCAACAATGTATATATATATATAGTAGTTCGAGTAGCATATCCATTGGTCTAATAAAGAATGTTGTCTGATCTTTGGTCGATATATATATATATATATATATATATAATTTACTATGCCGACAGTAAATTTTTAGATCGCTTTTCATATAGAATATCAACTTCTGGAAAATAATTAAATCTTTAATTTTTTTTTTAAAAGCTTCCGTTTTTTCGTAAAAACTTTTTCTCCTTACAATAACCTAAAGGTGAAATAGTTGAGAACAATCAAAACAAATAACTAACATAAATTCATATTTCGATTTGTCTTATCACTTATGTTCTACCCACGTAGGGTTGAGCTCTCTAGCGAATGAAGTAATCGTGTTACCATTAGCGTTTATGCAAGACTCTTCATATATGAATTGAGCTCTCGGTAGCCGTTTAGCGGATATATGTAAACAATAGTAAATGTTGATCATAACCGTTTAAATTTTACTTCGCTGCTGCTGGTTCCCTCGTGGCTGAGGGGTAGAGTCTAGGATTGGCGTTTGAGTCAACCGGGTTTCGATCCCAGCTACGGGAAGCTAGTATGTCTAGCCACACTGATGAGTTCTGATAGAACGAAACAGATCTGTCTGTGGATGACTATATATACATATTATCACTTAGGTGCATCTTCTATGTATATATACGATGAAAAAAAGTGATTATATATAAATATTATGGTCCAATAAGAAAAAAAAGTAAAACCTTCAAAATAAAAAAAGTCCACAAGGGGATCTGTTTTTAAATAATTCATTTTTCTTCAACATGTGTTTCTGACATTTTACGTTGTTTTCATGAACTGATTTTCGGGGTTTCTTGGTTTTTATTGCGCTTTTTCCCCAGATAATCCATGACAGCTGATATGCTATAAAGTCAGACTGACCAGCAATCTTTCTTCCTGAGTGATTGTGTGTATGTGTGTGTGTGAAAGAACAATATATTTAAAGGATATATTTATGCATGATTGATGTATCAATGTTTAAACCATTCTCAGTGTAATGTGGCATTTCAAAAATTATTTTGAAATGAAAAAAAAAAAAAATGAGAAGATTCTTAACATTTTCTGGTCATTAGAAAGATAAGAAATAAATCGCTTAAAAACAAATCCTCAAGTGGAACTTTTTTATTTTAAAGTATATATATATATATATATATATATATATATATATATATATATATATATATATATATATATATATATATATAAGTGAATAGTTTTGAAGGTAACTTTATTTTTAAACGAGTTAAAGCTCATCTGTTCACACACAGTTAAAAGGTTTCAAGTATTGGTTTGGTTTCTTTGTTTAATGGCATATCAACTCTTTTTAGTTTCAAGTATTGCCATCTAACACTAATAATTCTATTTATTGTTAATCATTTGTTTGCACATAGTTAAATGCTTTTAAGTATTGCTATCTAACATAAGTGATTCTTTTTATCAAGCATTTCTATTATAGCGGTTAGTGAAATGGTTGTTTGTTTAACACTATATTTTTTAGGCACACAAATGAATTACGAAACTTTGCTTTAACAACACAACAACGAAAGTTCTTTATTTGCAGCTTTGAATATGGTTTGCTTTTGGTGCTGCAAGACTCGTGGTGTTTAGGCTTGTTAGTGTTGGAGACGAAATGGCTTAGCGGGATGTTGAGATGGCAGCGTGTTGTTGGACTTGTGAGGGATGTGTTTAAAGTCACCGTGTAGTTTTGTATCTGGTTTTTGGAGGAGAGTCTGCGATATCTCCATGTTGTCGAGAGCGGGGTTACGCTCGGATCGACATAGCCAATTTTTGGGGTGACATGAAGTGGTGCCTGTGGAAGGCATGCTGAATGTTTCTAATTTATGTTCAACTGGGATTCCTCGTAAAGAATCCATAAATTAGATGGTTCCCTCGTCGAGTGTCCATGTTGCTGCTGCTAGTGTTAAAGCAACAGTGAGATGTCCACACTGGGTGGCTTGTCTAGCTAAAAAGCATCGCTAAGCAGGCACGTCTGTTCTGGTCGCCGTCTCAAGCCGAAGAGAGGGGTTTTGGCCGCTCACCCGTTTTGCTAGCCGGAAATGAAGGTCCAGGCTGAATAGGATAAGTCATCCTGATTGGATGAAATTCAGTGTTGAATTAAATTGCGCGCCAAAACAAAATACGAGATTTTCCTCTTCTCTACACTATGTAATATAAATAATTTACACATAGCTGTATGATTTCAAATAAATAATAATACTTTGCTAATGATTGAGCAGTTCTATTTGACCCATAGATGGGACCCTAACAAGTCAACCATTATGAGTCAGAGTGTAGAATAGTAAACATGGAGTACTTCCTATTCCCCAAAATCTAGGATTGTTGCCTCATCAGATACAGTTTAGTCCTACTCTGAACATTCAATGCTATTACGTCCACTAATGGACTAATACCCTTTGGAAAAGTAGGAACTCTCTTTTCACCCAAGCTATGGGTTAAATACGAGGATGGCTTCAGCATTGAAATAACCCACGAAGGTTTCGTTATGTAAGAAGAATGTGCTGAACTAACCCGTGTGGTCGAACACGGATCTCCAGGCAACAAACACAACCGTTGAAATGGATTGTGCTACTGGGGTCACGTGGCTTGAAATAATAAATATATAAATCATTTAACTAGAAATCTCATGTAGAAGCATAGTGGAGTATTGCGTAGGGAGTCATTACTCGATTCAGTACTCGGTATTGTACATGAGTAAAAGAGAGTATAAAGAACCGGCGAAGAGTACGCCCTGAACGAACGATTATAAAAGGTTGATATGCCATTCAAGCAAAGAAAAAAACAAGAAAGTTAATTAGTCCACTCCCTCGGGGTTAGTATTATAAGGCAACTAACAATGAGCTTGATCCTCACTAAGTGCTCTATTTTTCGTTCCAAATCTAAGTTGCGTTTACGTTTCTTCTTTTAAGATGCCTCGTATAGTGTAATGGCTAACGAGCTCACTGGGTTCCTTATGATTTTGATCGCCCTCCTAGGGGTTTTAGAATATGTTGACTTCATCCCCAGGAGAGATGTAAGGGGAGTGTCCTGAGTTAGACACTGAAATGCATTTGATGGTGAGGCTCCAATTCTGGCGATATGAGCCCCTCTTGATTTCCAGCTCCACTCAGACCGGAAGTGGTAGTACAAGTTAGAGTCCCATCTATGTCAAATAGATCTATTTAAAGATTATTTGTATTCGATTGGCCTGTAACATACCCATGATACGGATATGTGAAATGTACATAACTTATATATATAACATAGGAATCTCGAAACACAAAAAACACTTACGACTTCTTAGTTCAGGTACGAAACTTTTTTATTACCTTTGAGTTAAAAGGTTTTTCGACATAAGGAGAGAGATACAATCTTTCTAAGCTGACTTTTCCATCTGCACCCCCACCACCACCACGCGCGCACCCGCCGCAAGGCCTCGGCGAGCCCCGAAAGTCAACCGTCTTCTTCGGACGCTAAAACTCCATCCAACTGACTTTTCTCAAATCTCAGCCTACACTATATAGGGTTTCTATTTTGACATCTCTGAATGACACATCCGCTCCACACGTGCGTGAACACCTGCGCTCATGTTGCACCTAACTAACCCATGCGCTAAGCGAAAGGTTCTCAGCCTAACTAAACCGAAAGGCAAGACATATAAAACGAAATCCCTCGGCCATTATATTACAGGCCTGTATGAAAAAAAAGTTCTTCCGAAACAAAGACTTAAGAAGTTGAAAGAATATTTCACGAATTTGCTTGAAAACTCTTTTGAAATCCCTGAAAAAAAAGCACCAAAAAAGTATTAATCGCCAACTAAAATTAAATTTGCACAGTTTACGGTGGAAACACTTAATGCAGTAATGAAAAGAAAATTTAAAATCAAAAAAGCTACTGACATCGACGAAATACCTTTTGAAGTATGGAAGACAAGAAAATTTGACGACAAACTTCTTCGATCATGCAATGTTGAGTATAAAGAAAATACAACAGAGAAATGGACGAACGGCTGTATCTTCCTCTTTCCGAAGATGAGTGGCCTCGGAATCACAAACTATAACTCTTACTACTATAGTTGCTGGTGTTTATAATGCCCAGGTTCTTAATCGTACCGGACCTGAAACAATTACAGAAAAATGCAGATAGGAATGTACAATAAACACTGATTCTAGTCATAAAATAACATTGGACTCTATATAAAATGAATCAATCCACTTGTTACCATTCAGCTGTCGGCGATATTTCTTTAGGTTTTCCCCACTTCGGCTACTAAAAAGGTGTCGAGTTATGGCGTAGGGTAACTGTAATTGTATAGTTTAAAAAACAAAGTAAAGATCTGAAAATTGATGTAGACTATAAGAATGAGAAAGCAGCGTCTCATCAACCAAAAAGGACATCGACACGCGGCTAACGAAGGCATAGACAGCTATTGATAGGCTATCGATCATATGGAAATCAGACCTGACCGATAAAATGAAATGCAGTTTCTTCCAGGCAGCGGTCGTATCGATACTGCTGTATGGATGCACTACATGGACGCTAACTAAACGGCTGGAGAAGAAGCTAGACGGCAATTACACAAGAATGCTGCAAGCAATATTAAACAAGTCCTGGCGGCAACACCCAACAAGTCACCAACTATACGGCCACCTGCCTCCCATCACGAAAACTATCCAAGTTAGACGAACCAGACATGCAGGACACTGCTGGAGAAGCAGGGACGTGCTCATAAGTGATGTACTCCTATGGACCCACACATATGGCCAGGCAAAAGCAGGACGACCTGCTCGAACATACATTCATCAGCTATGTGAGGATACGGGATGTAGCCATGGAGACCTGCCAGAGGCGACGAACGATAGGGAGAAATGGCAAGAGAGGGTCAGGGCTATCCGTGCTGGCGGCACGACAGATGATGATGATGATGATGATAAGAATGACATTTTCTTGTAATTTTTTAAAATTTTATTTTTTTATTGAACAATAAAAAAATTAACTTAAATTCACGATTGGGCTATTCTGTACAAGCATTCTTTTCTTTCCTTTTTTAGTTGTCGAAGAGGAATATGGTATAAAAAGATTAGGAATCCCCACTTTGTTGTTTTTTTTAGGGGGGTCCTTTTTTCGTTTTTCTTCTTTCTTTCTTTCTTTCTTTCTTTTCATTTCTTTTTCTTATTTCTTTTCTCTTTTTCTTTTTTTTTTCATCCTTCTCTTTTGTCTTTTGTCTTTTTTCTTTTCTTCTTGTCTTTTTTCTTATTTCTTTTCTTTTCTCTTTCTCTTTTTTCTCTTTCTTTTTCCTTTTCTCTTTTTCTTTTCTTTTTTCTCTTTCTCTCCTTTTTTTAATTTTTTTCTTTAGCTTTTTTCTGTTCCTTTTTCTCATTTTTCTTTTTCTCTTTTTTCTTCTCCTTTTCGGTCTTTCTCTCTTTCCTGTTTTCATCAGTCAACACGGTCACAGCTTTCTTTGACCAAGAGGCGTTAAAATAACCAGATTGTCACCCACAAGGTTCATGTTTCATTTTATTACTCTTATTCATCTGCCATATTTCATATTTTAACATCATTCCGCAACCAATTTCAAAAACAAAAATTCACGACACCGATTAAAGTGAACATTGAACAGTTAAACTTTCAGTCTACAATCTTTCAATGTAATTAGACGTAGGTTGGTTGGTTTTTATGGCATAACAACTCGTGTAGGTTATTTAATGCTAAATCCTCTTTATACATATATATCAAATATATATGATTTAGTTTGGTTGTGTTTTATGGCATATCAACTATTGTAGGTTATTTCATGCCAAATACTCTTTATACATATTTATTAAATATACATGATTTGATTTGGTTGGTTTTTATGGCATATCAACTCGTGTAGGTTATTTAATGCCAAACCCTCTTTATACATATATATTGAATATATATGATTTGATTTGGTCGGGTTTTATGGCATATCAACCATTGTCGGTTATTTAATGCCAAATCCTCTTTATACATTTATATTAGATATATATGATTTGATTTGGTCGGGTTTTATGGCATATCAACCCTTGTGAGTTATTTAATACCAAATCCAGTTTATATATATATATATATATATATATATGTGTGTGTGTGTGTGTGTGTGTGTGTGTGTGTGTGTGTGTGTGTGTGTGTGTGTGTGATTTGATTTTGTTAGGTTTTATGGGTTTTCAGCCATTGTAGATTATTTGATGCCAAATCCGGTTTATATATATATATATATATATATATATATATATATATATATATGAAATACATATGATTTCTAAACAAATAATTTATTATCAACATTTTCAAACGAGCCAGAGCTCACTTGCTTGCATACAATTAAATATTCATATAAAATATTAATTCAATTTAACATCAGTCATTTGTTTGCACACAGTTGAATAGTTAAACAGTTTTATTTAACAATCCTTATTTGTTTTCACCTTGCTAAATAGATACACATTTATTATTTGTTAGAGAATAGATTGGCGGTGATTTTATTTTCTAAGAAGTTAGAGTAATTTGCTTACTCCCAATTAATTATTTTTATTGTTTACACATAGTTACATGGTTTCAAGTACTGCCATCAAACACTAATAATTCTATTTAATATTAATCATTTGTTTATTCCTAGTGAAGTTGTTGCAAGTGTTGCTATCAAACACTAATAATTCTATTTGATATTAATCATTTGTTTACTCCTAGTGAAGTAGTTGCAAGTATTGCTATCAAACACAAATAATTCTATTGATTATTAATCATTTGTTTACTCCTAGTGAAGTTGTTGCAAGTATTGCTATCAAACACCAATAATTCTATTTGATATTAATCATTTGTTTACTCCTAGTGAAGTCGTTGCAAGTATTTCTATCAAACACTAATAATTCTATTCAACAATATTCATTCATTTACACTGCGTCAAATGGTTTCAAGTATTGTTATGTAATATCAATAATTCAATTTTTGCACCCAGTTAAAAGGTTTCAAATATTGGTATTCCGCATTAGTGATTTGATACAGCATAACTCCTTCGTTTGATTTATTGATTTGGTTTGGTTTGGTTTCTTTTGTTTAATGGCATATCAACCTTTTTCGGTTATTTAATGCCAAAGCCATTCTCCTAGAAGAACAGTAGTGGTACTATTTAACCCATAGCTGGGAGGATAAGGGGGCTCATACCTTTCCCAAGGGTATTTGCACGAAAAGTGAACGTAATAGCACAACTGGAGTTTGAACTCGCTTACTACGATTCCGCATTCCATCGCTATAACCATTACACCACGAGGACACTCCCTTTGCATTGTTGTTAAGTAACACAAACAATTTGATTATACATTAGTCATTTGTTTGCACACAGTTAGATGACTCTATTTGACCCATAGATGGGAACCCAACAGGTGCTACTGCTCTGGGTCAGAGTAGACTTGGGAGTAATTCTATTTAATCATTTGTTTACTCGCAGTGAAGTCGGTGCAAGTATTGCAATCAAACACAAATAATTCTATTTAATACTAATCATTTACTAGATGGGAACCCAACAGGTGCTATCGCTCCGAGTAATAACAATGAAGGGGTACTCTACATTCCCCGAAGCTCCAGGACTAGAGCCTCACCATCAGATTGTTTAGTGTCACATTTAGGACACCCGTTGAGGTGGGGGGGTACCACACAGCAGTGATGCAGCCGGTGTATTCTACAGCCCCAGCCGACTGGGCTACTTTAAGCGTGACATTACTGTTTGGTATAATAATCTGAATAAAATCATGACTTGATCATGAATAACATTAAAAAGGGTATCTTTTCTCTTCCTTCTTTGTTTTATGTTTTAATCTAAAGGATTGGAAGTCGGACGACAACGGAAGACATTATCGGGCCATCAGCGGCCGGACGAAACTTTAATTGGAGTCGTTTGGGGTGACAGCGCCGGACACTCGGCTGATTCCATTGCGATCACGACAAGCGAAAGAGCAAAGATGGCGTCGCTTCGATGTCGCCACATCTGGAAATGAGGCTTGGCTAAACTACCATATTCAGTCGATACACGAGATGAAAATATTGATAGATGAGGGGGTGTGGGTAAGAGATAGAGAAAAAAGATAAGGACGAGAAAGAAAAAGAAATCCGAAAAGAGAATATGGGAAGAAGTAAATGAAAGAATGCTAGCGAATGAAAAAAGTTTACAGGAATGAGAGAAAAAAAAAAGGACGATGGAGATACGGAAAAGACTGGGAAAGACAAAAGAAGATGTAAGTTAAAAAGAATGAAGGAAAGAAAAGATAATAGATAAAGAGAGATAAGGAGAGCGTGAATGCTAGAAGGACATAAAAATGTAGAGAAACAGTGAAAGTGGGAGAAAGAAAAATAAAGTGGTAAAGAAATTCAGGAAGATAAAAAAGTGAAAGAAAGAAAGAAAGAAAGAAAGAAGGAAAGAAAGAAATGGAGATAGAAAGACAAAGAAAAAGAAAGAAGTGAAAATTAAAGAAAAAGAAAAATACAGACAGACAGGCGGGGGATAACAATAAAAAGAGCAAGAAAGACTAAGAAAGGATATCGAAAAACAAGAAAAATTAAAAGAAAGAGAAAGGAGAAGCTAAAGAAATAGTCAGAAAGACAGAAAAAGTTCACAGAAAAGCAAAAAAGAAAATGAAAATATCAGAGAGAGAGAGAGACGGACAGACAGACAGAAAGAAAGAAAGAAAGAAAGAAAAAAGAAAGAAAGAAGTGATACTGAGAAAGAATGTTAAGAAGATAGAAAGTGATGTAGATAGAAAGGCGACAAAAAGGGAAAATGGACAAAATAAGAGAGAGAGAGAGAGAGAGAGAGAGAGAGAGAGAGAGAGAGAGTGTGTGTGTGTGTGTGTGTGTGTGTGTGTGTGTGTGTGGAAGGAGAAAAAGAAGACAGAGAAAGATAAAGAAAGAGAAAAATTGAACAAACTTTAAGAAAAGAAGAAGATGAATGAGTCTGTAAGAAAATGAGAGGAAAATTTTTACATTGTATCATTTTTTTGTACATGTATGTATGTGTTATAGTCTGTGAATATATATATATATATATATATATATATATATATATATATATATATATATATATACATATATATATACGCAATTGATATATCAGCGAAACATATATAGAGGCGTTATAAGAATTGCACATCTATGAGCTGTTATATCAATTGTATGTGTATATGTTGGAAGCGATATATATATATATATATACACACAATACAAGCAATTCCCATTTCAGCCATATATATATATATATATATATAGTTAATTAATATAATGCCTATATATATATATATATATATATAGGCGTTATATTAATTGCAGATAAACAGAGATGTTATGTGCCTTGTATGCACATATATGGGCAGTTATATCAATTGTATGATTATGTATTGGGTGCGATGTTCCTTGCATATATATATATATATATATATATATGAAGAAAAATTGACAAGTAATCCAAATAGAAAATGGGGATTTATAGAGAAACAAAGTCAGTCGACACTATAGCGTTTCGGTTCTGCTGAACCATCATCAGGACTGTGAGGGGTTTTATTAGTGATGTTAAGTGTAGATGGATGGATAAAAAGGGTAAAAATATATATAAAAATTTGGAAAAGTTGTACAACAAGAAAAGTTGGCTGTTTGATCAATGAATCAGCGTTCGTTTCTTTAAAATACGTCACGTGACATTAGAAACATTTTGCAGAATCCACGTTCCGTTAGTTCATCGAAAGATTTCGAATCATTCCTCGTTTTCGACGAAATTCAAATCATATAAATCTTGTTGTCAATTTTTCTTCACAAATTGTCAGATTACTATCCATTATTTTCTTTCATATATATATATATATATATATATGGACTGGTTATCTTCCTTGTATATATATATATATATATATGGGAATGCCATATATGTATTTATATATATGGGTGTATGTAATGTTCTTTATATACATGTTTGTGGGGGGGTTGTGTGTGGAGATTCTATGTTCTTCATATATATATATATATATATATATATATATATGCAAATTTCATTAAACATAATAGAACTTTTATGTTTACATATTTTCTTCTGGATCCGTTCGAATTCCCGTATTACTTTTATCGTATTCGGGTGGGATTGATTTATGTATTTTTCATTGTTGTATATATCCCTAGTACTTTCTGCCCGACTTTGGGCCATCATCAGGGGAGGATCTATTATAAAAGTGATGTAACTTTTTTGTTAGTGGCTTCTATAGAAGAGAATAAAACAGCCATCGAAAGATAACCATGACCCACACTCAAACCACTTACACAAACCGCATCGCTCTTCGCGCGGGTAAAAAAGGGGCGCGTCCTGCTGAGGTTGGAGCCCTGGCCTCGGTGTTCGAAAAATCAGCTACAGAGCTCAAACAATCAAAACTACAAAAATGCAAGCAAACACTACAAATAGCCACATTTAACGTAAGAACCTTAAATAGAATAGGACAACTCCCAGAGCTAATCGCATCGGCCGAAGAACATAAGATAGACATAATATACATACAAGAACACAGATACACGCACACAGAAGATATCAAATATCACGAAACTGGCAACGGCTGGTCGCTCGCCACTGTATCCGCATGGAAAAACTCTGTCAACGCCGCAGTAGGAGGGGTAGGATTACTTATAGGACCTAGAGCACTAAAAACGCTTAATAGCGTTGAGAAAATACAACCTAGAATGATGGCAGCTACATTTAACGGAAACCCCAGAGCAACAATCATCTCATGCTACAGCCCCACCAATGTTAGTGAAGAAAATGAACTAGTCACCTTCTACGATGAGTTATCCTCATTAGTGCGTAGCATCCCGAAACACAACATGTTAGTCATTGGCGGAGACATGAATGCCCAAATCAGGAAAAACGGAAACAACAAATACAGCCTCCACAACACGTCAAATAGGAATGGGCAACATCTAACAGATTTCATGATAGAAAATAGATTAGCATGCCTCAATACAAACTACCAAAAAAAGAGAGGGCAAACTATGGACATACACGTACGCAAACAATACTAAAGCTCAGATAGACTACGTCCTTATAAACAAGAAATGGAAGAATAGTGCATTGAATTGCGAGGCATACTCCTCTTTTGAGGGTGTGTCCACCGATCACCGAATAGTCACGGCGAAAATACGGTTAAGCCTACGAAAAAACGCCAAACGAACAGCGACCACCAAACACTATGACTGGGCCCTATTAAACAACAAAGATGTAAGAGATAAAAACGTATTAGAATTAAGAAACAGATTCGAAACACTACAAGAAAAGACGGAAAAAAGTACACCAAACGACGAATACGAAAATTTCGTCAATGCACACCTCGAGGCAGCAGCAAAATACATTCCAACAAAAATTAAAACTAAATATAGAGTCCCATGGGAAACTTTAGCGGCGAGAGAAAAACGTGCACTAGTGAAAACAGCCTCCAAAAACTATCGAAAAAACCCAACAAACACAAAAGCCTTAAAACTAAAAACGGCACAATATCAATTAGCAGGCATATATATAAAGGAACAGACAGAATACATTCAAAATCAGATAGATAAGATTAGAGACTCGGGGGAAGATAGACAATCTAGAATAGCCTGGCAAACAATAAACGAAGTGAGCAGAAGAAAGAACACAGCCAAAGCAAAACTTAACGCAGCAAACCAACAAGAAAGAATAAAACTGTGGAAACAGCACTTCGAAAACTTACTTGGAAACCCACCAAAAATAATGCATGAACCAATCACCAGAATAATTAGCAAACAATTAGACATTAAACTAGGACCGTTCACACAAGAAGAACTCGACTCGGTTCTCAGAAAAATTAAAAATAGGAAAGCTGCAGGGCTGGACGAAATTCCCCTGGAAGTATGGAAGACCAGACAATTCGACGACATACTGCTCCGACACTGCAACGCAGTATACAATCAAAATCCGATAGATAGATGGATGAAGGGATGCATACTCCCCTTCCCTAAAAAGGGGGACCTCGGATTAGCCAAAAACTACCGAGGCATAACACTTACATCCATAGCTGCCAAAATCTACAATGCCCTACTACGAAACCGAATAGAACCCAAAATCGACAACATACTTAGAAAAAAACCCAAAATGGCTTCCGAAGAAATAGATCCACGACCTCACAAATATTAACCATCCGCAGAATCCTTGAAGGTGTACGGGCAAAGAACCTACAAGCGACATTAATATTTGTCGACTTTACCAAGGCTTTCGACTCCATTCACAGAGGAAAGATGGAACAAATCCTACTAGCGTACGGCATACCTAAAGAAACCGTAGCGGCAATAACGATTCTCTATAGAAACACTAAAGTAAAAGTACGATCACCGGATGGGGACACAGAATACTTTGACATTGTAGCAGGAGTACTACAAGGGGACACGCTGGCCCCGTACCTCTTTATCATTTGTCTAGACTACGTACTTAGAACATCGATTGACAAAATCAAAGAGAATGGCTTCGAACTGACGAAGAAAAGAAGCAGAAGATACCCCGCAACAACAATTACCGACGCCGACTACGCCGATGACATAGCGATACTGGCAAATACACCTGACCAAGCCGAAACACTTCTGCATAGTTTGGAACGAGCAGCAGCAAGCATAGGCCTCTATGTTAACGCACACAAAACGGAATATATGTGCTATAACCAAACGGGGGACATCTCCACTCTAGAAGGAACCCCACTTAAACTAGTAGACAAATTCACGTACCTAGGAAGCAGCGTCGAATCAACCGAAAAGGACATCGAAACGAGGTTAACGAAAGCATGGACAGCTATCAATAGGCTATCGATTATATGGAAATCAGACCTAACCGATAAAATGAAACGCAGTTTCTTCCAGGCAGCGGTCACATCGATACTGCTATATGGATGCACTACATGGACGCTAACAAAACGGCTGGAGAAGAAACTAGATGGCAATTACACAAGAATGCTGCGTGCAATCCTGAACAAGTCCTGGCAGCAACACCCCACAAGACACCAACTGTACGGCCACCTGCCCCCTATCACGAAAACTATTCAAGTTAGACGAACCAGACATGCAAGACACTGCTGGAGAAGCAGAGATGAACTCATAAGAGATGTACTCTTATGGATCCCCACACATGGCCGCGCAAAAGCAGGACGACCAGCTCGAACGTACATTCAGCAGCTATGTGAGGATACAGGATGTTGTCCTGAAGACCTACCTAGGGCGATGAACGATAGGGAGGAGTGGCGAGAGAGGGTCAGGGATATCCGTGCTGCCAGCACGATATGATGATGATGATGACTACTGTGTAAGGCGTCTTTGCCGTTGAAGATTATGGCGTTTGCTTTTAAATGGAATTCTATAATTAGTGCCCCCGAATACGATAAAAGTAATACGGGAATTCGAACGGATCCAGAAGAAAATATGTAGACATAAAATGTCTATTATGTTTAATGAAATTTGCATTAACGAAGAAATGCTGCCTAAATATACATATATATATAGAGAGAGAGAGAGAGAGTGTGTGTGGATGAGGGTGTTATGTTAATTTTATGTGTATGTATAGAGGTGTTATGTCCCACGTTAATTCTTTCAGAGTCTTTCATCTGATTTATTGCAAGCAATAATAATGCAATTCCGGAAACTTTCAAAGTGTCCAAAGTTGTATTATTATTCTTGCATTTTTAAAGCCCATTATCTCAATAGGATTAAGAGTGATTGTCAACCTTTTGAAAAGGATCTTTGCTCACCAAATGATCGAAAGCAATTGCTATATGTTCTCTTGTTTTCATTAGCCGATAATCTATTGTAATTTAAAATGAACGTCCATATGATTTCATACTTAATTGGATGGAAATGAAAACAGTGAGATGAGTTCAATTCACAGTCAAGCCTATTTGCATCTGCCGTATTCAAGACACTTTAAAAAAATGTCTCAAAAAATTATCCAGTGTCTTATAAAGCAAATGGGTTACTGGTTTGCGGAGTTCTAGTCATGTAGAGACCTGTGGGGATTAAATAAGAAAAAACCCCAATAACATCAAAAATAAGATAAACATGAAATAAAATAAATACAAAATAACAACTTCCCATGAGGCCTCTGACAGGGAGTGCAATCAGAGCATGCCTAAAAAGACAGGCTTCCTGACACCAAAAAGAAATTCTCTCACTCTGATCTCTTTACATTGCTCTACGGAGTAAACAGCTTTTTCATGGCTGGGGAAGAAGATTGCCCTCCACGAAATGTTTGTAGAATTGTGGAATAAAAATTGAGTTTAAAAGTATCCCTGGATTTTTCTTTTTGTCTTTATTTCCTTTGAAGTTTTAACAACCAAATAGAAGATAAACAAGTGAATGGAGATAAGAAGAAAGGGAGTCATTTACAAAATCTCAGAAACTAACTGTTGGGTATCACCCACCTTTTTCCACACAATGAACTAGTCCATCTGCCATATATAGCAGTAGCTACTAATACCAGGGCAGACTAGAAGGTGAAGAGCAGCTTCTAATAGGAATAGTATTAGAGCGTTGGAGACTGGAGATCGCACTAGATCACCTTACTAGCTACCGTAATAACGGAAGCCAATACTATCGTTGGACTATATCTTTATTCTCTATTCACTAATCGTATGTTCTTGTCTTCTAATAGTCTATCTATTGTATATACTTTTTCCTGAGAATATATCTCTATTTCCTCTCAAATCGTGGTTTGTCCTGTATTTAATATTACAAGCGTTCACTAACCAGAATGCAACACTACCACAAGCAAAAATGATCTTCTATAACCCATAGACCTTTAAATTAAACCACAAACATCTTCACAAATTTAAACAACTTGATGATCACTTCTACACCAACAACGGCTACTCTTTTATAAGTAAACAATGTATAACGCTAGTACCTACCTGTATTTCATATACGAGGTGCATACGATAAGTTTCCAGACTTTTTTCGTATGGGCATTTAAAATTGGCATAGGCTCTTGAAAATTCAGTATGTTATTGCTAAACATCTTATGAGATGACTGGCCGATTTTTATGATTTCAGGTTCAAATGAACACTTACAGCAGCAATTGGAATACACCCTACTAAAGCCTGATTGTCACAGCTGGTGCAATCTGACACTTTAGAAGAACGATATGCAATAAAATGCTGTTTTAAACTTCGAAAAAATGCCACAGAAACGTATGGAATGCTTCAGACTACTTTTCGACCATCTTGCAGAAATCGAACATCAGTTTTTCAGTAGCATAAGAGATTAAAGGAAGGCAGCGAGTCTGTGAGGGATGATGAGAGGTGTGGGAGGAGTAAGGAAGTCAATACACCACAGTTGATTGGCTAAAGGGTTAGAGTTAGGGTTAGGGTTACTATGTTGAGGTTTTAAGGGAGTTCATGAAGAGATTATTAGGGAAGAGGTTAAGTAAGTAGGATTAAATCTTTTAAATGTCTGCCCAAACTGAGGCAAGTCTTATAACCGCTGAATTACTACACTTAACGCTAATGCTCTATAGAAAGGCATAAATCCATCTTCACTCCTCTCCATCTATGTGTGAAACAGGAGATCAGACTGAACACTATAGCCTTATTTAGCTACTAGTCTAGGAGAAGAACGAACTTTGAATACGAAACCAGGTGGACATAAGTCTAGCTACTCCACCCCGTAAAAAACTAATTGCTATTAAAACCACTGAAACGTCAAATCTTTCTTTGTTTCTGGATTTTTTTTCTTATTGGCATATCAACCTTAGTGTGTTATTTAATGTCAGAGCAATCTTTATGGAAGGACAGTCCTAGTACGATTTAACCCACAGCTGGGAGATAAAGGTATTCATACCTTTCCCAAGAGTATTCGTCCGAAACTGAACTTAATAGTATGACTAGAGATCGCAGGCGTTTACTAAGAAGTCGCAATCAGGCACTTTAGTTACTATGCTACGGGGACACCCCAGGAACATTAAAGTATCTATAAGTTGTTATAATAATTCATAAATAAGTTACGATATTGTCTTAGTTTTTAGTTCACAGTGCTTCCTTTACCTTTATAAAGGGGTGTCCTAGTTATGACAGTAAAGTGACGGTGAGGCTCCAGTTCTGGAGATCTGGTAGTGTAGAACATCTCTTCATTGTCATTACTCCCAGGAGCATTCTGATCTGCTAGGGTCACGCCTATGGGTCAAATATTTTTGTTTGAAAGTTATTAGTTTAATTTGGTTTGGTTTCTTTATTTAATGGCATATCAACTTTTGTAGGTTATTTAATGCCAAAGCCATCGTTCTAGAACAGTCGTGGTACTTTAAGTATTTGTCCGAAAGTGAACATAATAGCGCGACTGGAATTCGAACTCGTTTTCTACGATTCCGCAGTCCATCGCTTTAACCATTTCACCACGAGGACACCACCGAAAATTATTCCTATTCAATAGAAATATTTGATACTATATCACTGTAAAATATTTGTTTAAGAAAAGTTACTTGAAATTATAAATGTTTACTATGTATTATCATTAATTACAAAAAAACAAATAACGGTGCCCCCAAAAAATCATTATTAAATAAAAATAATCGTCTAAAACTATACAATAACTAGTATTAGATAGGAAGACTTAAAACCCAACAAATGTGGGAAAATTATTTGTATTAGATAGGAATACTTGATATCATTGAACTGTGTGCAAATTATTTGAATTAGATAGGAATACTTGATATCATAGAACTGTGTGCAAATTATTTGAATTAGATAGGGATACTTGATATCATAGAACTGTGTGCAAATTGTTTTGATTAGATAGGAATACTTGATATCATAGAACTGTGTGCAAATTAATTGTATTTGATAGGAATACTTGATATCATAGAACTGTGTGCAAATTATTTGAATTAGATAGGAATACTTGATATCATAGAACTGTGTGCAAATTATTTGGATTAGATTGGGATACTTGATATCATAGAACTGTATGTAAGTAAGTAAAGTTGGCGACCGTAGTCGAGGGCGACCCGAAGGCTCCCTTTTCGATAGCTACAGCACGAAGGTGTAGGGGAGGGCGCTACTCCATTCCCTGGATTGCTCCACTTTACCCTTGATACGTACCTTACATTTGCTGAGCGTTAAGCAAGGAGGTATCAAGTACCATTTTTAAAGTCTTTGGTATAACACGACCTGGGATTGAACCCTGGTCTCCCGGACCATTGGCGAACACTCTACTCACTTGGCCAATGTAGATTATTTGTATTTGATAGGAATACTTGATATCATAGAATTGTTTTCAAATCATTTGTATTAGGTTGGGATTCTTGATATCATAGAACTGTGCAAATTATTAACATTTGATAGGTATACTTGAAACCCTACTACTGTGTGAAAAAAATTTTAATAAGTAGGAGTACTTGATAATATATGCATACAACAAATAAACCTCTTAAGTAACAACTCCACAAAAATGTACATATGAACATAATTAACGTAATTCAATAACCTCTAGACATAAAATAACCCTAGATGCGTTGACATGCCATTAACATCAATCAATCCTAAGTATTAAACTCTTATCGACTGATATACGTGGTGCCTTCAACAAGTCTCAAGACTTTTTGTACAGGCATTTAAAATTGTCGTAGACTCTTGAAAATTCACTATGTTATTGCTATCCATCTTATGAGATGACTGACCAACTTTTATGATTTCAGCTTCAAATTAACAGCTACAGCAGCAATTGGAATACACCCTACTAAAGCCTGATTGTCACAGTTCAAAAATGTAATCTGACAATTTAGAAGAACGATATGCATTAAAATTCTGTTTTAAACTTGGAAAAAATGCCACAGAAATGTATGGAATGCTTCAGACTGCTTTTCGACCATCTTGCAGAAATCGAACATCAGTTTTTGAGTGGCATAAGAGATTCAAGGAAGGCAGGGAGTCTGTGAGGGATGATGAGGTGTGGGAGGAGTAAATCAATACACCAGAGTTGATTGGCCAAAGGGTTAGGGTTAGGATTACTATGTTGAGGTTTTAAGGGAGTTCAGGAAGAGATTCCGTCGGAAGAGGCCAGCACTCTTCAAATCGGGTCAGTAGCATTTCCACCGGGACAAAGCACCAGTCCACAACTCCATCCTTGTCACAGACTATTTGGCCAAGATAGGCATCAAGACAGTTGCTCACCGTCCCTATAGTCCAGAACTTGCTCCCTGTGACTTTTGGTTATTCCCTAAGCTCAGAGGCTGTCGTTATAAGACAATTGAGGAGATGAAAGAGGCTGTGACGAAGGTCATTGAGATGCTCACACAAGAGGACTTCCACGGTACAAGTGCATTGCAGCAGGAGGAGATAACTTAGAAGGGGAATAGAGTTTCCTGTGTGTGCTATCAATAAAAGTGCCGACACGAAAAAAGTCTGGAAACTTATTTAATGATCCTCGTATAATTATCTTCGAAAACCTTTCTCTTTCTTTAACCCCACCTCCTTCCGTTTAGTTCACGGATCAACAAGACGATGGCTGGAGAAAATCGATTATAGTATCATACGATTATATTTGTCCAGCAAATTGGTGCTAACAAAGAATAATATTAGAAACAATTCATCCGCTAGGATATTCTCTTTAGTTTTTGGTAATCTAGTGGGTAGAGTGTTCGCCAATGGCCTGGAAGACCGGTGTTCGATCCCAGGTCGGGTCATACCAAAGACTTGAAACATGGTACTCGATAGTTCATTGCTTAACAGTCAACATTATAATGTATGGATCAAGGGTAAAGTGGAGCAATCCAAGGAAAGGAGTAGCGCCCTCCCCTACACCTCGGTGTTGTAACTATTGAAAAGGGAGCCTTCTGGTCACCCTTGACTACGGTCGCCAACTTTACTTTTACTTATATATATATATATATATAAAGATGAACATAAGTAATTAAATAGGAATATTTCTTTGGTGTAATTTATTTTTTCATTGTTCTCAATTAGGTCATTGTATAATGAAAGATTTTTGTGAAAAAAAATTTTTTAGAAATTTTTAAAAAATTTTCAAAGAATTGGTTTGCTACCAAAAAAAAAAAACGACGAAAAATGAACTGGTGACGTAGGATATACATTTGTTGAATAAAAAATTCTGGTACCCCAGTGTTTTCAACCAATCTTTATATGAGCTCTGCTATCGTAGATACCTGGTATTGAGCTACAAAACTGGAAGGTATACTTTAAACATAAAATGGATGTGTGTCAAATTAATCGTGACTTCTTGGTTCATCTATTTAGGTGCTAATGTGTCAACTCAAACCTGTCCTTTCTATTTCAAAGCAACGTCATTCATTTTGATGTTAAATCCATTTAGAGTCAGTGTCTGCACATGTTTTATATACTTATCTTCGGGAGCTTCTTTTATGACATTAGAATTTTCCAATATATATATATATATATATATATATATATTTAGAATTAAACGAAAAAATTCAATTTTGTAATTCTGTTATAAATTTATTTCAGTCATATTAAATGACATCATCAGATGGAAGAAATTTGTTTCGCCTTGGCATAAGAAATTATTTCAGACTGCACAAATCAAAAAGGATTAAGTACACTTAGCGAAACAGGTATATGAAATGGAGTTTCGGTGACCTGGGTTCAAACCTGCACTTAGAAAAGGCATGAATCCATCTATTCTCCATCTGTGTAAGAGTAAATAAAAAGGCTGACTAGGTTCTATAGTTTTGGTTAGCTAACCAATCAAGGAGAACTAATTCAAATCATCTGTACTCCGCTTAAAAAATGACCTTGTGTCGCATTCTACCTGTGGCAAAGGGAAACAAAACTAAAATTTCCGAAATAACTCATTGATTGGAAGAGCCATGATGTACAATGACTGATTGTCTTAAACACAACGGAAAAATTTATCGAATATATTTATATATATGAACCCTATTCAAAGATTGACTTTGTGTCGCATTCTGATCGTGCGGAGGGGTTGAGTATATATATATCATCCTCATCATGTCGTGCCGCTAGCACGGATATCCCTGACCTTCTCTCGCCACTTCTCCTTATCGTCCATCGCCTCTGGTTCTGTGCTGCTGTTATTAACCCCTCTGTCTCCACCTTCAGTCTACCATTTTTCAGTCATTACTATATCTATATCAGCATTTCTATTTTTGCGCCTATCGTCGATGTAGTGGGTTTTGTTCCCAGGCGTTTTTTAATTGATTTAATCCTTGTGTTTTTGTTCCTTTCTTTGTTTTCTGCTGTGTCATTTGCTTTACCTTTTACGCCTATTTCTTTTGGTGTGACGTAGAGTTAATTAAAAAATTCATTACTTTCTTTTATTTATCGATTTTTTTCTTTTGCTTCTTGTGTGTCTTTATTAACTGTAGCATCCACTCAGTGGTAGAGTCTAAGCATTTCTTTAATCTTAGAGTGGTTATTTTGTATGTTGATTCCACTTGGAACAATCCTCTTCTGTAATATAATTGCGGAGGGATTTCGTTTTGTATATCTTGCCTTTTGGTTTAGTTAGGCTGAGAACCTTTCGGCTCAGTGCAGGGGTCAGTTAGGTGCAACATTAACGCAGGTGTTCACGCGCGCGTGAAGAGGATGTGTCATTCAGAGATGTCAAAATAAAAATCCCAGATAGATATTGAGACCAGGGGATGTGAGTGACGTCACGCACCTGAAGCGTGGGCTGAGGATTTGGTGATTTGAGAAAAAGCAGTGAGTTGAGTTCCTGCCTCCGAACGAGAGAGTCGAGATTCAGACCTGGGCGAGGCCAGACGAATTTGTGCACAACGGGCGTCACACGTTGGTTGGGTTGAGAGCCGACGATGTAAAATCAGTCAGCATAGAAATATTGTGTCTCTCTCTCCTCATGTCGAAAAACCTTTAAACTCAAAAAGGTGAATAAAAGTTTCGTACCTGAACCAATTTCGTGAATATCGTGTATTTCGGATTCCCTATGTCTATTTCACACATCTGTATATCTGGCTATGTAACACTTCTACCATTTTCTATTTAGATGAAGAGACGTTATAAATCTGCTCTTGGGTGATGCATTCTGTAGCAGGTTATAAGTATCCATTTTCTTTATTTCAGTTAACGTTCTGTTTATTAGAGTAAAACTCTATGTCATTACTAGTTTTGCCAAGGTGTTTATTGCTCTAACTTTATTTTTTGCATTTAATTCTGTACTCAATATGGATTTTATTCTCTAGTAGAATTCTTTTCGTATTTTTTCTTTAGTTATTGTATAATTGATACCATATTGTTTATGAGGATTAATCGTATGCGAGTAAATGAGTCGTGTGGTTTTAGTATTGTATGATTAAACTATGTGTCTACAAACCGTACATACGTGTAAACAGGCTTTGGCATTAAATAACCTATAGAGGTTGATACGCCATTAAACCCAACCAACCAACCAACTTGTTTATAAGGAGCTCATCTTTGCAGCCATATGATTGGTTTGGTTTTTTACCGCCTTTTTTTTCTTAAGAGAAAATGTCCTTACATTCTATGAATTTAAGTATTCTCTTCTTCAGAATTAATGTTATCATTCTATTTGGTATAAGAAGGCAAGAGATTGATCTTTTTTTTTTTTTTTGTTTATTTTTTTGCATTTGCTGTCTTTTGTTTTTGGTAGTAGCTATGTTATTTCTTCAGTGAGTCAATCAGCTTTTTTTTTTCAGGTTCTTTTAATAATTTCTGAAATAAGTTTCATCATTAGTTGGTATGTGGAGGATAGTTGGAGAAGCAAAAAGTTTTTTTTATCTATACCACGTGACTTCCATGTGTAAATTTAAGTGTATTTATAATCCCTCCTGAGGTAATATTTTCATACATTTGTGGTTCATTATTTTTACTAGTGTCTTTTATACCGGCTCATTGGCCATGTGGGTAGAGTGTTCGCCAATGGTCCGGGAGACCTGGATTCAATCCCAGGACGCGTCATATCAAAGACTTTAAAAATGGTACTTGACACCTCCTTGCCTAACACACAGCAATATAAGGTACGTATCGAGAGTAAAGTGGAGCAATCCGGGGAAAGGAGTAGCGCCCTTCCTTGAACCTCAGGGTAGTAGCTATCGAAAAGTGAGCCTTCTGGTCGCCCTCAACTAAGGTCACCAACTTTACTTACTTTTTATATTCTTAATTCATCTTACTTTTTTATTGTGATTTTATATGACTCCATATATTACTCCAAAATAATTTCAACTGTGTGAGTTTCCTTTACACTTATTATCTTTTCCTATTTCACGACAGATTTTTTTTTGGGGGGGGATCTTGAAATATCTTGTGTCCAAAGAAGTTCGTTCGTTTTTCATATCTTTGGATACGCTGGGCCTTTTGCTGGATTTTTGCTTCAGCTTTTCTTCTATTATTGAGGTCTTATCAATAGATGTTATGTGATTCGATGAGTGGCATTCGTTTCTGAGGGTTTGGGTGCCATTCAGAGGATTCCTTTGTCTATTTTGGCGCGAAACCCACACAAAGGGCTTGTGCGCGAGATTTCCTACGAGACCGGAAGAAGACGAGGAAAGGAAAGGTCCCTGGGCAGTAAACTGAATAAGGCAGTCAGCTGAAGAGAGTAGTCAACAGAAGCCTGGGGAAGGCGACGGTCAGAGAAAGGCTGCTGCTAAGAGAGGGGTTGGGACCTATGAACCCGGAAGCCAGGTCAGCCAACGCGAGAGGATAAGTCAGCGTTCCTGGTGGCTGTGTAGGAATTTCGCTCGGATACATGCTCGCGATAGCCCACAGATTCACAGAATGCTAGAAAAATGTCAAATACCTTCCCCTTCTTGCGCTTAGATCTAACCCAAGTCCGTGCTTGTTTGGTTCTTTTTTTTCTTCCCCCCTCTCAGTTGAGTATGTTGTGTCTTGTGTGTTTATAAAGAAATGTGAAATGCCCCTGACCGGAGATGAGAGAAACAACTAGACGATCGGATGGCCATGAGTGGTTTAGATAGTGGGGACCGGCCAGCAGGTATATTACTACAGTTATCTCATATTTTAATTTTTTTTTTTTTTGCTTTTCCTGTTTATTTTGACACTTTTTCTCATTTCATCAAGTATGGATATTTATTTTATCATATTCACCCAACCCCTCCGCCGGACAGGATATGACACAAGGTCAATTATTAAGCGGATTTTAATAGGTTTGAATTCAGAGTTTTCCTTCTCCTAGACTAGTTGCCTTACCAAGGCGGAAGAAATCAGTCTGACCTACTATTTACCCATAGCTGGAGGGAGAATAATTGGATTCATACCTTTCCCAAGGGTATTAGTGCTATGGGAAATGCAATCAGTCTTGTCGAGGATTTCAACTCATGTCGCCGTGTCTACTTCCTACGACGATAACCATTACACCACGGGCATATTTCTCTGTTTCTTTTTCCATTCTTAATTTCTAGTTGGGTTACTTAAAGCTATTTTATTTATTTGTTATGATTACGGAGCTTATTACTGTAACAGTTGTATATATTTTTTGTTTTTAACGAGAAAGACTTGGTTTCAAATCTTGATGAAGATCTTCTACGGCAGAGTTTGCCAGCTTTTTCTTCATTCGGTTATTATAGTCTTTTTTTTTATTTAAAAATAATTTTTGGTGCTGCTCTTTCTTTCATGTGAGTATTAGTTATCTTTGCAAATATTCTGATTACATTTTGTTTCATTTTGTCGACTTTCATTTTATGTTCTATGTAGTCTGGGATTTTCTATTTGAGATTAACTATTCTCTAAATTTTTTTTTACTCATTTTCTCTTGTGGGAGTTTTCTTACAGTCCTTACTTGATGGTTTTAATGTATTATCTATTTCATTATTAATAACGTTCATTTCAAATGCTTCAATTTCATTTCATTGGATATCAACAACTACCTTTATCTTTGATATAATCTTTTTCAGAATCTTAAAGGTTGCTTTTAATGATATATCTTCTTATACTGTCTAGTTTATTGGGATTTAAGTGTGTAGCAGTACATTTGGTCATTTCGCGCCATTTTTTATGTTCTTTAAGTTTTATTTCTGCCTGATGGTTTGTTAATTACATAAAAGAACGTATATGATTCTTCTTTACAATCCTTTTTTGACCATTTTTTTCCTTATGTTTTTATTTTTTTATTGGTTGTAGTGAAGATCTTGGTGGATTAGAATTGAGATAATGTACCAAGGGGAAAAGAGGAATGTGTTTCAGTTGATTTTTCGATCCCAACCTGGTTCATCATTGTGAGACCTGTTTTTTTTTATCCATTAGAGGACCGATTTGGTGTGTATGATAAAGAGGGGTTTTCATATATGATTTTGTTGTATTTTATTCTTATTAATTTTGCTGACACCATCAGCAGGAAAATATTTCATAATCATATTTCACAATCCACGATAGAAGAATTTACGTTTTGCCATAAATTATATAATAGATCGATGCTTTTCGTATTTAAAGGTGTAAGACGTGCCCTCTTGAAACTTCAAAGAAAAAAGTTTACTTGCCCCAATGGACTTCCCCATAGCGATATTTCATGGGAGATGAGGTGGAAAACATCCAAAATAAGCTTAACGTTATAATCCAGTCTACGGGATCTTCAATATTTAAATGGTATTTTGATATCATTCATCTTTGCTTTGCCCTAAAAACCAGAAAACAAATTGATATACCACAACTTACGTCGCTATTTTTCTTGGAGAGACGACTCAAGTCGAAAAACGACTAAAGTCGAATTTACTTATCTCCAAATTTACTTATCACAGTGTAACATACCCATACATGAATATGTGAAACATGCATATAATGTTCATAAAATGTTCATATATAATATAGGAATCCCGAAACACAAAAAACACTTACGACTTCTTAGTTCAGGTACGAAACTTTTTATTACCTTTGAGTTAAAAGGTTTTTCGACATAAGGAGAGAGATACACCTGACTTTTCCATCTGCTCCAAACCACGTGTGACACCTGCCGCCGGGCCTCAGTGAGCAAGCGAAGGTCAACTGTCTTCTTCCGAGGCAAAACTCAACTAACTGACTTTTCTCAAATCTCAGTCCACGCTTCCGGTAATGACGTCATTCACATCCCCTGGTCATAATTTCCTATCTGGGTTTTCTATTTTGACATCTCTGAGTGACACATCCGCTCCGAGCGCGCGTGAACACCTGCGCCCATGTTTGCACCTAACTAACCCATGCACTGAGCCGAAAGGTTCTCAGCCAAACTAAACCCAAAGGCAAGATATATAAAACGAAATCCCTCCGTCATTATATTATATTGTATTACAACAAATGATAAATAACCATTCCAAGTTCTGTATATTATTTATAAATGCATTTTTATAATACATGGTCAATAAGAATCTTTTTTTAAGCTTACAAATAGATTTTAGTTTTTAATTGATAAAATGGAATGACCTATCTTCCTTGTACCCCAACAATAGTAATACTAACCATTATTTAAGTATATACAGATCACTCTGCACATGAATTTAAGTGAAGGACCCTCAGCGTTGGACATCAGCATGGAACTCACGTGACTGACCATTGCTTGGACTAAGTAGAGTATTTACATTACAAACAGACACCAAACTTCTACTATCTATTTTCGGCTCAAAAAAAGGATACCGACACACACCACGAATTGGTTACAATGGTGAAGTATTATACTTCTAAATTACAATTTCAAAATGAAGTATATCTCAGCTAAAAAGTTGGACGCACAGATAGTCTCTCGAGACTAATACCAAAGAATACCGAACCTTTACAAGAAACTATGATGGCGTCGTTGAAAGAGGAAAAAGAGCTTTCAGGGTTACTGATTAATACCATTCGAGAGTTACCGGTCATCCTTGAAGACATTAGAAAAGCACCGGAAAAGGACGGTTTTATTCAGCAACTAAAAAAAGTCAGATTGAATGAAAGAAACGAAAAGGGAACAAAAGTGTCTCCATTTTAAATCTAGGAATAAACGCTTATGTAGGCTGACAAGATGGTAATGCCACATTCTTTACAAAAAAAAGATTCTAAAAGAGTTTCACACTGGCCATCCAGGTATGTCTCGTATGAAATCCTTGATGAGGTTGGTTGGTTGGTTGGTTGGTTGGTTGGATTTTATGGCATATCAACCTTTGTAGATTATTTAACGCCAAATCCATTTTTATGCAAATATTCCGTTCCGCTTCAAACAATTCAGGTTAGCAAGAGTACACAGTTTAATTCTCAAAAACATTTCTATTTCAAGCTATTCAGTTTAGTCAGACAGTTCTAATTCAGCCAATTCAGTTTCGTAAAAGTATAGATTTTGTTTACACAGAGTTGAATGTGAAAACAGTTCTATGGTAAACAATTCAGTGTAGTTTAAGTACAGTTTCAATGTCAAAAACATTTTTATTTCAAGCTATTCAGTTTAGCATAAGTACGCAGTTTAACTGTCAAAAACATTTCTATCTCAAGCTATTCAGTTTAGTCAGACAGTTCTAATTTAAGCAATTCAGTTTAACATAAGTATGCAGTTTAGCTCTATTTAACTCATAGATAGGGCCCTATCAGGTGCTACCATTTCGGGGCAGAGTGGACCTGGGAGTAATGGCAATGAAGGAGTGCTCTGCATTCCCCAAAGCCCCTGGCTCACTAGAACCTCACTATCAGATTGTTTAGTGACACATCCAGGACACACATTGGGGGTCTTACCCCTTTGCAGAGGTGCTGTCGGTGTATTCTACAGCCCCAGCCGACCAGGCAATTTGATGAGCAGTTATACATATTGGCCATGCAAGGACCAGGATACTGAAAAAATGATTAAAGAATTCAGGGGTTACCAACTAGCAACTAAAGTCCCTCCGAATAAAACTCAACCCTGGATAAAAACCAATATCCCATAGACCCGTGTGCATATAGATTATCCAGGACCACTGATACTATTACTTGATCATTATCGATAAGTTTTTCTAAGTGGCCGGAAATTTAAAAATTCAGACACCCTACAACTGGCTCGTTGGTCTTGTAGATAGAATGTTCGCCAATGGTCCGGGAGACCTGGGTTCAATCCCAGGTCGAGTCATACCAAAGACTTTAAAAATGGTACTTGATACCTCCTTGCTTAACACTCAGCAATATAAGGCGTGTTTCAAGGGTAAAGTGGAGCAATCCTGGGAAAGGAGTAGCGCCCTCTCCCACACTTTGGTGTAGTAGCTATTGAAAAAGGAGCCTTCTGGTCGCCCTCGACTAAAGGGAGACAACTTTACTTTTACTTACTTATATCTACGAATACCATCAAAGCACTGGACCAAATATTTAGCCGCTTTGGGGTTCCGAAGATACTAGTCAGCGACAATGGTACAATGTTTACGAGTAAAGAATTTAAAGATTACTGTTCCTCATTGATATCACAGGTAGGCTGAAAGGTCAATTGATACGTTCAAAAGAACATTAAGAAAGAATCAAGGGCTAAACATGGACGAACGTAGTATACAGAAATATCTTGCTGTACACAGGATCACCACAAATCCAAACACAAGTTCAAAACTATCACCAGCAGAACTTATGTTTGCATGAAAGATATGATTCATATTCGACAGGTTACTACCGAGACCGAAAAAGAAAATTCCGAAAAAAGTGAATTTCAATACAAAAATTTATAAACCGGATGATAAAGTTTTTTTAGGAACTACCGATCTGGAAAGAGTTGCTGGGAGGACGGTAATGTTACCAAGAGAAGTGGAACAGTGATCTATATAATCAAGGGAAAGCGATTTGATCATCCGAGACATGTAAATCAAATCAGGCCACGATATACTAAAAGTATCAAGCAGAACGATGTTGAGCTCCCCGTGGAAGTGTTATACGACGCATTTAAGGTCACACCTCCCATTAACCAAAAAGCACTTGCAGATGTGTCACCTGCACCATCAACTTATTCCCCACAAGTTCCACGATCATCACCATCTTTAACCGTGGTGAAGAAAACAAGTTTGAGCGAAAAGAAAGAAGTAAAATGGCTACGTCCAAATCCAAAAATAAAGAAATATTAAAAGTTAAATTCCAACGAAAGAATTTTGCTCCGGAGAGGAGGAGATATAATGGAATGATCCATCCCCCCGTATCCCAACAATAATAGTAATACTAACCATTATTTAAGTAGACACAGATCACTCTGCACAGGAATTTAAGTGAAGAACCCGCAGCGTAGGACTTCAGCACAGGACATACAAGATCGATCATTGCTTGGACTTAATACTACCCTTGCGAGGATGATAATATTACAACTAATCTACTTTTGTTATACCTACCTAATGTGTTGTCTATTCCTTACCATTCGGAAAAACCTGTCATTGTATATCGTTTACGATATAACATTAATATAGTACTGAAAAAAGTACTCTGAATACATGTATGTACATACTTGTAAATGTAGATGATTACAATTTGGCGATCTTTACAATACATTGCGAACTCTTTATTTGTGAATGTGGTTTGCTTTAAGACATTACAAACTAAAATAATTTTATAAGGTTATATAACAAATACAATTATAAAAATTATTTGACGATAGTAGAACATTGGCATAATGGTCAGACTGTTCGCCAATGGTTCGGGAGACCTGGGTTCAAAACCAGGTCGAGTCATACCAAAGACTCAAAAAATGGTACTTGATGCCTCCTTGCTTAACACTCAGCATTATAAGGTACGGATTAAGAGTAAAGTGGAGCAATCCAGAGAAAGGAGTAGCGCCCTCCCCTACACCTCAGTGTAGTAGCTATCGAAATTTTGATTCAATTTGTTTATTTACATCGAGGACGTACGTGGTGCCTTCAATAAGTTTCCTGATTTTTTGTACAGACATTTAAAATTGTCGTAGACTCTTGAAAATTTACTATGTTATTGCTATACGTTTTATGAGATGACTGACCAATTTTTATGATTTCAGGTTCAAATGAACAGCTACAGCAGCAATTGGAATACATCCTACTAAACCCTGATTGTCACAGCTGGTGAATTTCAAAAATGCAATCAGAAGAACGATAAGCAATAAAACTGTGATATATATATATATATATATATATATATATACTGGCTGCCCATCAAATCTGATGAGGAAGCCCTGGTGATTTTTTTCTTCTCGTTTTTTTTATTTCATAAATTCATACAAAGAAATTAAAGATCATAATCTTAAACGCCAAAATAACGACAAAATAAAAAATAAAAGTTGGAAGAGGAAGAAAAAGAATTTAACGAAAACCAAAACTACTCTTTCAAAAATACATTTGACCTTTATTCTATTGAGCGGGTCACATAAAATAGAACATCTTCAGGTGAGAAACCTTGACCTTTACAAGTCTGGAAACTTATTGAATGCACCACGTAACAAACTTATTACGCTAATAATCATTACTAATAATTATGTTAATGAATTAGATTAGAATGATGTATTAGAATTAAATACATACAATAAATATTAAAAATCTGATTGCCCAGTCGTCTGGGGCTATAGAATACATTGAGTGCTTCTCTGCAGAGTGGTAAGACCACCCCCCACCTCCAAACGAGTGTCCTAGATATGATATTTAATAATCTGATGATGAAGTTTCAGTAATACTGGACCTTTGGGGAATGTGGAGTACCCCTTTATTGCCGTCACTCCCAGTTCCTCTCTGCCCCGGAGTGGTAGCACTTGTTAAGGGTCCTACCTATGGATTAAATAGAACTAAACCATGCTTCCTTCACAATACTGATTTTTGCATTTAAACTGCGTATTTATGCTAAATGAATTGTTTAGAATAGAACTGTTATGACATTTAAACTGCGTACTTATGTTAAACTGATTTGCTCGAAATAGAACTGTTTTGACGTCTAAACTATGTACTTATGCTAAACTTACAAGTGCATATTTACCATCACGGACAATTATATTTAACATCTTTTTAAAAAATCATAATTATTAATATTAGAAGACAAAATAACTTACAAGTAACTTTTATTGAATTAATGTCACTGTTTTTAAGTATAACACAACATTATTTCTAATTTGTAGTCAAATTCTAAAAAATTCCACTGCATAGTCTGGAACGAGCCGCCACAGGCATTGGCCTCTATGTCAATGCACACAAAACGGAATACATGTGCTTTAATCAAATAGGCGACATTTCCACACTAGGCGGTAGCTCTCTGAAACTAGTTGACAAGTTCACCTACCTAGGAAGCAGCGTCTCATCAACCGAAAAAGACATCGACACGCGACTAGTAAAGGTATGGACAGCCGATCAATAGGCTATCGGTCATATGGAAGTCAGACCTGACCGATAAAATAAAACGCAGTTTCTTCCAACAGCGGTCGTGTTGATACTGCTATATGGATGCACTACATGAACTAAACGGATGGAGAAAAAGCTTGACAGCAACTACACAAGAATACTGCGAGCAATTTTGAACAAGTCCTGAAAACAACATCCCACAAAGCAGCAGCTGTATGGCCACCTACCTCCCAGCACGAAAACTATCCAAGATAGACGAACCAGACAGGCAGGACACTGCTGAAGAAGCAGGGACGAGCTCATAAGTGATATTCTCCTATGGACCCCCTCACATGACCGAGGAAAGGCAGGGCGACCAGCTCGAACCAACATACAGCAGCTCAGTGAGGATACGGGATGTAGCCTTGAGGAACTGCCAAAAGCGATGAATGATAGGGTGGAGTGGCAAGAGGGGGTCAGGGATATCCGTGCTAGTAGCACGACAAGATGATGAGATGATGATTTTTAATTAAGAATGAACTTATGGGGCGTAATAAGGTTTTTTTTGGTCGGGGTGAATTGTTGTTGGGAAATTCTGAGGTTTGTATTAACTTCTTTTTCTTCTTGTGACATTATATACAGGCTTAGCTCTATGTATGTGTGTGTATGTGTTTGTGTGCGAGTGCGCACGCGCCTACGGGTGTGTGTATGTATGTGTGTGTATGGTTGTGTATTTGGTGTGGATATGCATATGCATGTGCGTTAGTATGTGTGTTTCTATATAGGTGTCCGGAAATAGGAATGTTCACCTCTTCATATACGCAGAGATCAACCAGAAGATAGTGAAAAAGGAGGAAATCTGCCACCGGAAGTGGATAGGCGACCGATGCAGAGAGACACGGTCAGAAGGGACTCGAACAAGCCAGTCAGTTGGAAGGAGCATGCCAGTCAGAGAAGACAAAAGAAGTTAGTCGGCTACGTGAGAGAGAGAGAGAGAGAGAGAGAGAGAGAGAGAGAGAGAGAGAGAGATCTGCTGAGAAAAACATCGAGACAATAAGTATGGGGGGACCAGAGATAGGCAAACATGTAGATAGACTGAGAACCTTTTTTTTAGTTAAGGGATTTTGTTGCGAATGGTCACACTTCTTCACCTCTCCAGAATCATTTAATCAACCTTTTGTGTATTCGCCTTGTTTCTTTGTTTGTGGAACCGTCCCGGACATGCATTGCAATTTGCAGAAAACCTGCAAACACGACATGGGTCTGACGATCATGCAGCCGGAAGTGCATGCCCCGAGCGTTATATATTGCCACATTCTAACCCTATTCACTTATCTTCTTTTTTTCTTTTTTTTTTTTCGAAACTGTAAAATAATTACGGACAGAAAATGGAAAAGACAGGGATACCTTTAAACTCAATTTTTATTTTTGGGGTATACGACTACTTCGTGGTGTGGAATGTTTTCCTGAACCAGCAAAAATAACTGCGATCCCCTATCAAAGTGTTTGAATTTTATGGAATCATGTATGGCAAATTGTAAGTTTGATGGCCCACTATGTGTCTCTGTGTTCAGTGGGTACGTTCAGCAAGAGACACAGCGTGCTGCTAAAGATGCGTCCGTCTAAGTCGGGGTTTTAAAGGTTCTGAGAAAGAATTTCTCTTTGTCGCCAGGAAGCCTCTCTTTCAAGCCATGCACCGATATCGCTTCATTTCTTATTTACTCCCTACAAACTAAAATAAATATTAGCAACTCAGTCAGATTTTCCGCCATAAATTTGAATTAATAATCAAATAACAACACAAGTAAAAACAGATGAATAAGTAAATAAACAATTAAAAGTATAATTAACAAATTTATAATGCTAATATTAATAAAATTTGAATATAAGAATAAAAATTTGTACATTAAATATTAAAATCCAATGTCATAAATGTAAAAAAATATCAAATTACAACAGAAAAATTATCAAATGTTTAAATTAGAATTTAAAAAAATCAAGTGACGATGAATATTTACATTGAAATCTATTCGACTCAGAAACACAACACACACACACACACACACACACATCACACCCACACACATACGTCACACACACACAGGTCACACCGTCAGACATACACACACACACGTTGCACACGTCACACACACACGTGCCACATATGCACACGCACACACGTCACACACACACACGTCACACACACACGTCACACACGTCACACGTTACACACACGCACGTTACACACACACACACGTCACACAAACACACGCACACGTCATTCATACATGTCACACACACACATATCACACACATACACTCACGTCACACACGTAACCACCCACACACACGCACGTCACTCACACACGCGTTACACACACACGTCACGCACCCACACACACGCACGTCACACACACGTTACACACACACAAGCATACATATATAAGATGAACGAATGTGATCAGAGAATGTGAAATATTTCTTTTGTGTTATTTATTTTTTGAAAAAAGGCGGGTTTTTTTCAGAAAGTTTTAAAATAGTTTTTATAATAGTCGATATGCTCTAAGAGAAACAACAAAAAGTGAACGGGTGACGTGGCATATCTATTCGTCGAATAAAATCTATTTTCTGGTATCCAAGTCTTTTCAACTTACCATTTTATATCTGCTGTCAAGACACCTGGCATTGAGTTCTCCACTTGGGAGGTATTATTATACCTTCATTGCCATTACTCCTAGCTCCACTGACCTAAAGTGGTAGCACCTGAGAGTCCCATCTATGGATTAAAAATAACTGTTCATTCTTTTACAAGGGATTATCGTTAATGTTGAAACGCTTTTACAGTGCGCAAAGAAATGATTAATATTATATTGAGGTGTTCGTGTTAGGTAGCAACTATTGAAACCTTTTAACGGTGTGTAAACAAATGAGCTCTGGCTGGTTTTAAAATAATATTTACCCATAAATTATTCGCTTAAAATTCATATATATATATATACGAACAATATTTGCATTAAATAACCCACAAGGGTTGATGTGCCATCTGTCATCTACAGACAGACTGCTTCATTCTATCGCAATTCATCAACGTGGCTATACACGCGAGACGCTTCAAGCTGGGATCGAAACCCAACCAACTTTACATTCGCCAAACAACATAACCCCACAGTCAGCAGCAAGCAGGGCAATTTAACGTATATCTATTAACTTCCTTTTATTTATATTTTACGCTATCGGAGACCGAAGTGCTCAATTCGTTTGAAGAGCTTTGCATTACGCGGGAGGGAACCGTTAATTCCTTTGCCAAAGTGCTCAACCCTCCGATGTTGCAGAGCATATATTTATATATCTGAACAGGATTTGGTATTAAATAATCTACAAACATTGATATGACATGAAACACCAACCAGCCATGTTTTATATATCAAGTAGTGTAGTCTTCATAGTCATTACCAGCAGGAAAATTACGGATATACTTATTTGAATTCCTAAAATCGATCATATAACTTTGTAATTGGACTCGGTTTGTGTGTGTGTGTGTGTGTGTGGATAGATAGATAGATAGATAGATAAATTATCACTCATACAGTACAGTACTAACATTTTTTAAATAAATTGTTAATTTTCTTCAAAACTAGTGATACCAAGACTTTTTACCGGAAAAAGGATATTATTAGATATTAATTATCACCAAATTCCACAAGATTGAAACAATTTAACCAGCCAAAAATAATTTGGTTGAAAAATATTCTTCTTACACAGAACTAGGAGGAATTAGGAGGCGCTGAATGTGTAATGGTTATCATCGTGGAAAATATAATCGGAGGCCCAAGATCAAATCCTGAACGATACTGTTTGCAATTCACAGAACGCTACTATCCTTGTGAAAAAAATATGGATCGAACAATTCTCCCTCTAGCTATGGGTAAATTGAAGGACAGACAGTATTCTTTTGTTATATAATTGCGGAAGGAGTTTTTTTTATATATTAGGCTTTGAAATGTTCGGCATTAGTGCAGGTGTTCACGATCGTGCGCGGAGGATGTGACAATCACAGATGTCATAATAAAAACCCCAGATAGGAAAAAAGACTGGTGTGTGAATGACGTCATGCCCGGAAGCGATGGGCTGAGATTCTTGGTGATTTTGAAAAAAATCAAGTTGAGATTCGGACCTGGGCGAGGCCAGTCGAGTTGTGGTCTACGGGGTGCGCCGCGCGTTTGTTGGGTCAGTGAGTTGAGATTCTGACTCTGGGCCGAGAGTTCAGCTGGGGAGTTGACAGAAGGGCGATGTAGGAACAGTCAGCATAGTAAAAATTGTGTGTCTCTCTCTCTCTCCTCGTGTCGAAAAACTAAAAGTTAAAAAAGTGAATAAACGTTTCGTACCCGAACTAAAGAAAGTCGTCAGTGTTTCGGGATTCCTATGCATATGAACATTTTTACATATCCGTATATTTTATATATTCATATCATGGATACGTTACCCTTGAACTTTGGTATGGCAACTGATCTAAAAGGAAAACCCTAAATTCAAACCTGTTAAACTCCACTTTAAAACAGACTTTGTAATGCATCCTACTTGAGCGGAGGGGTTGGGTAAATACATATATAGAATTTCGTATAGGATACTATGTATTTTTGGATTGCTATATATTCATATGATGTATTACAATGTTTAAATGCTGTAGAGTTTAGTGTGTATGTGTGTATGTATGTGTGTGCGTGTGTTTGTGTGTGTGTATTTGTGTGTGTGTGTGTGTGTGTGTTTGTGTGTGTGTGTGTGTATGTGTGTGTGTTTGTGTGTGTGTGTGTGTATGTGTGTGTGTTTGTGTGTGTGTATGTGTGTGTGTGTATGTGTGTGTGTATGTGTGTGTGTTTGTGTGTGTGTGTGTGCGTGTGTTTGTGTGTGTGTGTTACCTCATATATCCTCAAATCTCTCATCAACTCTAATTTTAATAATTCTAAAAATGCCGATTTCTGTGTAATTTCAGTTTTTCATAAAATGGCGAACAAGCCGCCGCTGGGCGGATCAAATAATATTAACCATTTTTATTGCTTTTTCTCATCCTGGAAGATCTATGTTGTATTTTTACTTGGCTGTCTTCATATCAAATAAAGTTCCATCAGTAAGGCACCCCGTGAGAACCAAATTCATCACAATAGCGAATCGATCTGCGAAACGAGATTGCGAATTAATTACTTTAACGCAGCTAAGCTACGCATTTCGTGATTGTTTTTGTATATCTTTTATTTATTTATTTGTCGTATAACCTTCTTTTATTTCTTTTATTTCTTTCTTGCTCGAATTAAATACCAAAGATGGCAGAGCGAGGAAATGACGCGGGAAGATTTCTGAATGAAGCTGACGACAGTTCGCGGACATTTACAAATCCCATTCCGGTTACCATAGCGACAGTTTGCATGAACCAGGAAATGAAAGATGTCGTTGTAATCGCCGCGAGCGTTCCAAAGGCAATTTTCTCCAGCAAAAGAAAGATTCATAGAAGATGGAAGAGGGATGCAGAGAGGGTACAAAGAGAGGCATGGGGCATATAAGAAGGTAGGGGGCGCCACGGGACTATGAAAATTGAGACGAGATTTTATCATGGACAGACAATATAAGAATAATGGATGATATAAGCCTCCATATTTGTTAGTGTGTATATGTTCATCCGTAGGAGTGCGTGTGTATGTTTACATGCCAGAGGGTATATTTATCGATGTATATATATATATGTGAATATGAGTGGAGATATAAAACATAGTTACTTTCAGTTTCTTTATTTGCACGTTTAAATTTTTCTTATATATATATATATATATATATGTTGTACATATATATATATATGTGAGTGTGTGTGTATGTTGTATAGCTACGTACATATATAAATATAAGTGGAGATATAATCAAACATGATTTACGAACTTCAATGAACGAACGAACATTCTTTATAAAAAATATGTATCTGTCACACTTTATTCTCGGAAGGGTTGATATTTCTGTGGTGTGTGAGAGATGCGTGGAGACAGGGACAGACTGCTATATTGACCCAACTTCTTCTCTTGACCAAAGCACGCTGTGTTATCTTAAAGAACCCACTTAGCACTTTTTCCGCATCTTGGCTGGGGTTGCTCAACCGGGGGTCGCTGAGGGCCACAGTCCTCAGTCTGCAAGCTGGCCCTCACTCTGGCCTTCCTGTCACCAACTAACTCAACGGCCACCGGCATCTGCCTATATTCTTTCATAACGCTCACTTGCTTCCTCTTCTTCTCCCGCTTATTTACACTGGTGCATCTCTTGATTGACGGCTCGGTCAAGGGTCAATATATAACATATACACAACGGCAGGTCTCATCTTTGCGTATATATGTGTGTGTATGTGTGTGTGTGTGCGCACGCGCGTGTATATGAATCTGAAAAGGCAAGGAATGTAAAGGAAAAGTTGAACTATTTTTGAATCACCCCGAACGTGTCACCCGTGGGTACAAAAACAAGAGGAGGAAGGTTATCGAAGCCTCAAATGTTGCTATACAAGATAGTAGTAAATTGAGAATCTTCGTAGTGTGGGAAAGAGAAAGAAAAGCTTATAAGAACAGGGGAAGATAAAGAGTAACTCAACTATTAACTTATAGAAAAACAAAAGAAACGACTATATTTCTGAGACGAAAAAACACTTATCCCCTACAAAGAATCTATTCGAAGGAAATAAATTCAACTATACATTTCCGCTGACATTGCACAACTTGCACCGTGCATAGTTGAGAAAGAAAACACAACATTTGATTAATACAAAACATAAAGCAAAAGGATAGAAGTGGAAAGTCAAATAAACTTACTCGCCATTGGACCGAGACAAGAAAAGTTGAATATTACAAAAAAAAGTTTTACGTAAATACCAACTTGGAGTTTGAATTCAAAGTTCTCTTTTCTTTTTTCTCTCCTTTGTATCAAATTTTTGGTGCGCCATTTTTATAGGCCGAACCAATTTTCTTATCTCTTCTAGTTAGCTGTATACTTTTCTGCCGGACTTTTATTTCATTTTGAGGATAGTGCTCTGAGGAATTTAACGTTTTTCGTTAAAATTCTAACACTGTCTTTTGTTCTTGAAAAATGTCTCCCACGACTTATTCGCATAGAGTAGGGAGAACTCAGCAATCTTTTGTTACCCACGGTAAGAAACCACTTCAAGGCCTCCTTTCTATCACGAAAGCCCATTTAATCTCTCTTAGTTAATTGTCGATTTTACACCGTTTAAGGCGGCTGGGTGGAATCTATATAAGAGGCAAACCTTGCTTTCAACTCCTCACAACAGGCAGGCTGGCCAGCATACTGGGCTCAACCTTTCTTGGACTGATTGTATAACATACAATCAAACTGGGACCCGTGAAAAATTTGGTTGGTTTCTTTGTTTAATGGCATATCAACTCATTTTAGGTTATTCATTGCCAAAGCCATTCACCAAGAAGAAAAGTAGTGGTACTATTTAACCTATAGCTGGGAGGATAAGGGGGTTCATACCTTTCCCAAGGGTATTTGCCCGAAAGTGAACGTAATAGCGCGACTGGAGTACGAACTCGCGTATTACGATTCCGCAGTCCAACGCTTTAACCATTACCAGGAAAATTTAAATGTTCACTCTTGAATAGTTTTCTTGTCCTGATGGAATTACTCCCAACTCTGGTTTAACTGGACCAAATAATACACACACACACACACACACATATATATATATATATATATATATATATATATATATATAAACTGTTTTGAAACAGACCATTACTAACGAAAATAAAATATTGATAACTTAATTTGAATAACGTCTGAATTTATAGAGATGATGGGTAAATTTCTATCCCTAATAGTAATGGACCCCCAACATCTAAAATACAAAATAAAGTCATTAGAGCCTTTAAATTTTAAAGGTTAAAGATGGAGATTAGTTCTAAATTGAAAATACTTAATTTTTTTTTTATGTAACTCAATTTAAATGACAATTATTATAAACCATTTTGTATGACTAAGGTTATACCAACATACATTAATGTTAGTTCTAACCACCCAGCATCCATCGTTAAACAAATTCCTACTGGAATTAATATTAGAATTAACAGATTATCATCTTCTAAAAAAATATTTAAAAATCATAAGAAATTTTACAATGAAATGATATATAACAGCTGTTATCAAAATGAGCTTAAGTATTTAGAAGCCAATAGACATCACAAAAATAGGGGCAATAGGAATCAATAGTCACAGGAAACAATAGTCACAAGAATAGCGGCAATAATATAGGAAACAATAGTCACAAAAATAGGGGCAATAATATAGGAAACAATAGTCACAAGAATAGGGGCAATAATATAGGAAACAATAGTCAGAAAAATAGATGCAATAATATAGGAAACAATAGTCACAAAAATAGGGACAACAATATAGGAAACGATAGTCAGAAAAATAAGAGCAATAATATAGGAAACAATGGTACTACAAATAACATGAATATGGATAATAATAATATAAGCAAAAACATTAATAAAAATAGACTCTCCTTTTTGCAAACTCTCTAATACCAATTTAGATAAATATTTTCTAGGTTTAATAAACAAACATTTTAAAGATGATAAACTCCTTAGAAAAATAGTTAATAAGAATAATGTTAGTTATTTTTGTACTAACATTTCTAAAATAATTGACAATCTCAAAAAATCAATAGATAAACTGGACTAGAATAACAATGACAACTTAAAATATTCATGTAATTGTAAAACAAAAAATGAATGTCCACAAGGAAATAAATGTAACCTTAATAATATCAAATATCACGCTAACATTTCAACTAAAGAAAATGATACTAATGATAAGGCATACATAGGTAGGACAAGCGTAAACTGGGAATTTAGATATTACAACCACCTACAATCATTTAAAAATCCGACAGCCCTATCTAGGTATTACTCAGTATTATCTGATAGAACTGGAGCTAACATCTATTATAAATTGGAAAATAACTTTTAAAAAAATCCTCCTCGACAAACAGTTTACATGGTAAGTGTAATTTATGCTTAGAAGAGAAAATATGTATATTGAAATATTTATATGGAAAATTGCTTAATACCCAAAAAAGAAATGATTTCGGTATGTAGACATAGAACAAAATTTTAAGTATGATTTAACTTGATATATAATTAACATTGAATATATTTAATTACCATTAATTAAGTGATTTATATATTTTCAATTCTATATATTGATATAAAAAGTAAAAAACTAAAGTTGGCGACCTTAATTGAGGGTGACCAGAAGGCTCCCTTTTCAATAGCTACAACACCGAGGTGTAGAGGAGGGCGCTACTCCTTTCCCTGGATTGCTCCACTTTACTCTTGATACGTACCTTATACTGCTTAGGGTTAAGCAAGGAGGTATCAAGTACCATTTTTAAAGTCTTTGGTATGACACGACCTGGGATTGAACCAAGGTCTCCCTGATCATTGGCGAACACGCTACCCACTAGGCCAATGAGCCGGTATTTGATATATTAATCCATAATTTTTACAAAATAGACTAATTAATGAATTCAAAATTTTTCTTATAATGAATACCATTAAATTAAATGGATAAAGTATAAATATGTTTTTATAATAAGATAACGAAATTAAAAATTTTAAAAAATATAATAAATAAAAAATAAGATTAATAGACTTATAACGAGTAGGAATTATCCTAATACTTCACCGATTTTCTTTTACACCGTTTTTTGCTATAAGTAAACACAAGTTTAAGAAACGAATATTTAATTTGTTTATATTATAAATTATTACTTACATTAATGAAATATCTATTACATATTAATTCTTTACTGATTACGATTACTTACGGCCACCTGCCTCCCATCACGAAAACTATCCAAGCTAGATGAACCAGACCTGCAGGACACTGCTAGAGAAGCGGATACGAGCTCGTAAGTAATGTACTCCTATGGACCCCCGCATATGGCCAAGCAAAAGCAGGACGACCAGCTCGAACATACATACAGCAGCAATGTGAGGATACGGGATGTAGCCCCGAGGACCTGCCAGAGGCGATGAATGATAGGGAGAAGTGGCGAGAGACGGTCAGGGATATCCGTGCTGGCGGCACGACATGATGATGAAGATGATGAACATTCGATATGTGAATTACATATTAATTCTTAGTTTATTACGATTGACTTGACATTCGATAGGTTAATTACTTTGTAGCAGAAAGAACTTCGTATTTTTATTCGGCGCGTAAATCAATTTGACCGTTATGGTCGACGCATATTTTCACCCAATGAGGATGAATTATCCTATTCAACCCGGACCATTTTTACGGATAGCACCGAATTGGGGAAAGCCAGCCAAATATTCTCTTCCTCAGAAGCTTTCGAACTGGACAGAGGTAATTACTGTCCGCTCTCCTTTTAGCAGCAGCATCACAACACCATGTGGAAAGCCATCTAATTTATGGACCTCTTGAATCTATTCTCTTAGACCAAGGGTTCCCAGTTGAATATGAATTAGATGAATTCAATCCGCCTCACACAGGAACAACTTTACGTCACCTCCAAAATTGGCTATGTCGACTGCAATGCAAAATTCCGCTTAGACATCCAGCTACTTCATACCTGAGCAACATTTTCTGGAGACATGCTTCTCTCCTCAAACAACCAGGACCACACATTCATGGTCGACGACAACGTTCCTGTCTTTAACCAGCAAACACGACTTTTGCTACACCTATGGCGACCATAAATCACTCACACATTCAACAATGCCTTAACCCTAACGATGCACATTTCGCTCAGGCATTTAGCTGCTAAAAATCCATAACTCTTTCCTACCTTCCTTCCTACGAGACTTGCAGCATAAACGTAAACCCTTTTCCACGATACCAAAAAAAAAAAAAAAAACTATCATAAAAACTTTTCGATATCTTGGTTCTTCTCTCATTTATTTTCCGACAACATTTAGCGAGGAAATAACAACGTAACAACACGTAACATATACTCATTCGCTAAAACTTCTTCATATTAATAAAATGAATTTTCACGATAATTTTAATAGTTAAATTTAGTTTTCGTAAATCAAGATCAGCATCTATTTATTATTACCTGATAACAGGAAATATTTAATTTAAATAAAACATAATAGTTTCAATGAATGCAAATTTTATTTTTAGTTTTAAGTCGCATACAACTATTTATTTTTTTCCCGGAATAAAGTTTTTATTAATTTTCAGTCGTATTTAAATTAGGGGTAACGGGGTTTTTGGTGGTTTTATAGGATTGTTTAAACATTGTATAGATGAAAAATATAAATAAGTATAATATAATTTTTTTCTTGATTAAAAACTATCATAAAATATATTTAAAAATATTTTAATTCAAGAATTCTTTTAATTAAAAAAAAAACATTTTTTTTTCAAATCCCATCCTCACCGGAAGCAATATAAGAACACCCAAATAAAAATTTTGGTTATCCATCTGATGATTGTTTTAAGAACCAGGAATAAATTTATAATGACACAAAGGAAGGGATTTTTTTCTTTTCGCCTTTATATATATATATATATATATATAAGGGCAAAAATAAAAAATTCCTTTCCTTTGTGTCATTATATATATATATATATATATATATATATATATATATATATGTATATATGAGAGAAAAACATTTAAAAATAACTCATATTTTTTGTAAATTTCAGCAGGCCCTATATTTTCAAATTGTTAGAGCTGCATCTTCAGACGAAGAAATAATGAGAAATTTCAAATTAAGATTTAGAAAAACCCACTAAATTCCGGCCACTTTGTCTCCCTAATCCAAATTTCTTTTTTTAATGTAAAGACAAGACCATTTGTTTTTCCTGTCTGGTTGACAAATGACATTCAATTCCTGTATCAAGATGTATCAATTTTCGACTTCTCTTTCCTTTTCATCCCTTTTTTATCAAATGGCAAAAAATCTTTTAAACCCAAATGAAGGAAATAAGTAAAAAATATAGAATAAAGAAATAAATGGATTTAAAGAGAGAAGATTATCTACAATAACTTACATGGGTATTAATAACCTCTTACAAAATTAAATTATATTATAAAAATTATATTGTATATTAATACTATTTTCTCAAAAAACAAGAAAATTGTCATTCCAATATTTTTATACTATTCAATATAATTGATCACATTAAAAGTAAGAATTAAAATTATACTAGTTACCCTATTTACCAACCCCTCCGCTCGGGCAGGATATGACACAAGGTCAATTTTTAAGCGGAGTTTAACAGGTTTGAATTCAGAGTTTTCCTTCTCCTAGACTACTTACCTCACCAAGGCTGAAGAACCTAGTCTGCCCTACTATTTACCCATAACTGGAGGGAGAATAATTGGATTCATATCTTTCCCAAGGGTATTAGTGCTATGTGAAATGCAATCAGTCTCGTCCAGGATTTGAACTCGTGTCGCCGTGTCCATTTCCAACGACGATAACCATTACACCACGGGCACCTCCGAGCCTTATAGGAATCCAGCGGATTCATTACCTGAAGCTGCTCTCAATATGGTCATAGTCATATCTGGATAGCTTCATTTGAGAAGAAGATGAAGATGTATATATATATATATATATCATGTTGCGCTATCAGCCCGGATATTTCTTACTCTCTCTCGTCACATCTCCCTATTGTCCACTGCTTCCGGCAGATCGTCAAGGCTACATCCCGTATCGGCACAGAGCTGCTGTATGTAGGTTCGATCTGGTCGCCCTGCCTTTGCTCGGCCATGTGAAGGGGTCCACAGGAGTTCATCACTTAAGAGCTCTTGCCTACTTCTCCAGCAGTGTCTGGTTCGTCTAAGTTTAATAGTTTTCATGATGGGAAGTAGGTGGCCGTATAGTTGCTGCTTTGTAGGGTGCTGCCTCCAGGACTTGTTCAATATTGCATGCATCATTCTTATGTAATTGCCGTCAAACTTTTTCTCCATACGTTTAGTTAGCGTCCATCTGGTGCATCCATATAGCAGTATCGATATGACCACTGCTTGGAAGAAAGTGCGTTTCATTTTATCGGTCAGGTCTGACATCCATATGACCGATAGCTTATCGATAGCTGTCAATACCTTTGCTAGTCGTGTGTCAATGTTTGTCTCGGGGGATGAGAAACTGCTCCCTAGGTAGGTGAACTTGTCAACTAGTTTCAGAGAACTGCCGTTTAGTGTGGAGATGTCGCTTGTTTGCTTAAAGCACATATATTCCGTCTTGTTTACATAGACATGGAGGCCGATGCCTGTAGTGGCTTGTTCCAAACTATGTAGAAGGGTTTCAGCTTGGGCGGGCGCATTTGCCAGAAGCGCTATATCATCGACGTAGTCGGCGTCGGTGCCCAATAAAAAATTTAAAATACCTTATATTGACCCCAAACTAAAAATCAGGCAAATAATTTCAAAGAAACGACAACAATTATGCGAGAAGAATCCCCACAAGCCCTTCCAAGTACAGTCTATTTTAAAAGAAAGGAAGCTGGATCCTAATAAAACAAGAAGAGAAGAAACCACTGTTACCCGACGATGCATTGTACATACTAGATTAACTCACTCCTTCATTCTAAAAGATGAGCCCCTCCCCCCGAAATGTCCATATGGAAACCAGTACACTATAAAACACATCTTGATTGAATGCACCAAACTAACCAACATTCGACGAAGATTTTATAATGTTGACAATATAAACAAACTATTTAGAATAATAGACCCTGAGCAAATATTGAACTTTCTGAAAAGAATCGGCCTCCAATTAAAAATGTAGACTGATGCATTTTCCATACTCGCAATCACTTAATTGTGAGGAAACAAATTACAAACATTTGATAGAAGTATTGGTGTTAGCTAAAATAGCTCCAAGTATGACTGTGGGCAAACAAATGAGCCCTTGTTTGTCTAAAAATGTTAAACTACAAAATATGCGCTTACAATTCATATATATTTGATATATATGCATAAACTGGATTTGGCATGAAATAACTCATAAGAGGTTGATATGCCATAAAACCAACCAACCAACCAACTTCAAACATATATACTCAAATCCAAAATACATTTTAAAAAAGGGCTGAAAAAGAAATAGAAGTCAAAAATTGATACATTTTGATACAGGAATTGAATGTTTTTTGTCAACCTGACAGGAAAAACAAATTTACATTAAGAAAAATGAAATTTGGGTTGGGGGTGTCCTCGTGGTGTAATGGTTAAAGAAAATCGTAAAAAAACGAGTTCGAACTCCAGTCGCGCTATTAAGTTTACTTTGGGGCAAATACCCGCGGGAAAGGTATGAACCCCCTTATCCTCCCAGCTATGGGTTAAATAGTACCACCACTGTTCTTCTAGGAGAATGGCTTTGGCATTAAATAACCTACGAAAGTTGATATGCTGTGAAGGCAAACCAAAATTTGGTTTAGGGAGACAGGGGGGCCGGAATTTTGTGGGTTTTTCTAAATCTTCATTAGAAATTTCTCATAATTCTTTGTCTGGAGATTTAACATGTTAAAAATATAGGGTCTACTGAAATTGATATTATTACAAAAAATATGAGTAATTTTTGGAAGTTTTTCTTTTATATGAAATTATTTGCTCTGTACTTTAATTCATTATTTTACATTGAGCTCTCTTTTGAATTTTGAATTACATTGTAGAAAGAGAATTGTTTCCACATTGGATAATATAAGGATATATATAATTTTAAAACTGAGAGTTACTTTTTAATCACCCTGTATATATATATATATATATATATAGAGAGAGAGAGAGAGAGAGAGATAAAGAATAGAATGATTGGTTTGGTTTAATGGCACATCAATCATTGTAGGTTATTAATGTCAAATCCGTTTTTATACATTATAAACAATTCTAATTTAAATAAATCAGTTTACCATAAGTACACAGTTTAAATGCCATAAACAGTTCTATTTCAACCAAATCAGTTTAGCATAAGTATAATTTTTTGTTGTGAAAATCCGCCGAACACCTACGCACGACATACGGGAACACTGGACAGCAATTTCGACCTTATTAGGTCTCATCAGCAGTGTATACCGTAATCTCTACCACTGGAGATCGAACCATCGACCACAGATTGCAGTGCCAAAACTCTACAACTGAGCTATCAGTTCATATCGCACACAAATGACGCCAAATCAACTAGTCATGGTAACTGCGTGGCCAAATAACCTAAATGCGTCTTGTAAGCTACATCCTTACTCTTTCCAGAGGACACAGTCACCCCCCCCCAGGGCCACGTCTTCCCAATAAGCTTAGAAATACGCATCCGCGTAACTATCATGACCTCAAGGGCAAGGGAATAGATGTACATATTTTTATTTTTTTAAGTAGTGGAAATTAATATTGTGAATTGAATTACCACGACCAGAAAATCCGCTGAACACCTACGCACGACATACGGGAACACTGGACAGTAGTTTCGACCTTAATAGGTCTCATCAGCAGTATATACCGTAATCTCCTCCACTGGTATACACTGCTGATGAGACCTAATAAGGTTGAAACTGCCGTCCATTGTTCCCGTATGTTGTGCGTAGGTGTTCGGCGGATTTTCTGGTAATGGTAATTCAATTCACAATATTAATTTCCTCTACTTAAAAAATAAAAATATGTACATATAATTTTTTATTTACACACATTTTCAATGTCAAAAACAGTTCTATTTCAAACAATTCAGTTTAGCATAAGTTCACAGTTTGATTCCATTTGACCCATTGACCCTATCATGTGCTACCACTCTGGGCCAGAGTGAACCTGGGAGCGATGATAATAAAGGGGTACTCCACATTCGCCAAATCTCCTGCATTACAGGGGCCTTACCATCTGATTGTTTAGTGTCATATCTAGAACACTCATTGGAGGAGTCTCACCCCTCTGCAGAGATACAGTCGATGTATTCTACATCCCCAGCCGACTGACCAAAGAATAGAATGAATTAATCCAACTAAATTCCCGTAAAAAGATGTTTTAAATATTTAAAACACCACAAAAATAATGTCGCGTAAAAATTCTTTTTCATTAAATTTAAACAATAGAAAATCTCGAGGTTTTGTATATAAGTACAGCTATTTATATACTGGGTGTGATGTGTAAATTGCCACCATTTTAATTATTAATTTTGCGCATGCGTTTTCTTGTTTCCGGTTTTATCTGGTGTGTAGCCAACTAGAATTAGATGAGCACTGCCTGCGAGGAAATCAGCGCTATGGTGCATTTTACTCCTCCAGAAATTTAGAAAAGACATGCTGTACTGCTTAGCGTTTACTACAGTAGCGCCAATAGAAAAATTTCAGAGTATTTGGTCGTCAGTCTGAGGACCGATTCACATTCCATTGATGCAAACCAAACACCCACTCCACATCATGGTGTCTGAGGTAGTCACAAGCGACGTTATGCCTCCATTCACTTCTGACTTAACCCCAGACTCAACTTGGAGGCCTACATCAAGGGCCTGGAAGAGGTAGTGCTGACGTGGATCGAGAGGGTGGCTGCTGGAACACCCTACATTAGATACCAGGACCTTGTGCTATGCCATGCAAGCAGGGTAACCCAGTGTTGGCTGTGAGGAAATCTCTGCGGCCACGTCGCCCCTAACATCTGGCCGCCAAATTCCCTAGATTTTAATCGCTTTGGTTATTATGTGTGGAGCGCGGTCGAGTGACAGATCAACAAAATTCCGACCACTATCAAAGATGAACTGAAGGCAAGGATAACGGCAACATTTACCTCTTTAAACAAAGAGACCATCGGAAAAGCTTGCTGGAGGTTCTGAAGTTGTCTGGAGGCTGTCGTTGAAGCCAATTGCAGTTTATTAGAATAAAGTTAATCTATATTATTTCAAGATATTTTCATGTCATTTTTGTTAAAATATCTGATAATGTCAACGTTATTTTCATTTTATGTGTCACTTAGATGACAAATAACCCATCACAGTCAATAATTACACAACCAGTCAAACATTTTTATTTCTCTTCTTAAAAGTGTAATTTTTAATGAAACAAGTTAAGTACCACAAAGTTTTTAATTAATTTTATTAAATGCAGGTCTTCCTGTGCCACATTAAATACAAATTAAATAAAAAACACAAAAAACTTTTCATTCATCAAAATGACCCCCTTTGTTTGCTATCCTTGCAGATTCTCGGCATTCTTTCCACCAAAGACTGGAGTTAGACAAAAAATAGTTGTGTCCAGCTTTCTTGCAAGAATTGCCTGAGTTGAGCCGCACTTGTGGGCTGTTTAGCTCTGACATTTCGGTCAAGTTCATCTCTCACCAGTTCAATGGGTGACCAATTACTTTTAACTGGTAGTATATATATATAGTAACGATAATTATTTGGTGAGTCAGGAACTAACCTACTATAGTTTCGCCGTAAACTATATTTATAGTTTTTTTCTTTTTTTATTATCTATAAATATAGTTTTCTTTCGATACGTCTTTAGTCGGGATTAGGTACCCTGATGAGCCGCTTAGGCGAAACTATAGTAGATTAGTTCCTGACTCACTAAGTAATTATCGTTACTATTTTGCTCAACTTAGTATTGAGCACTTTTTGCATTGTAGCTTAGCCGCCCTAACGGTGTTTTTTTTTCTTTTGACCAACCAATTGCGTGTCTTTTGATTTTTTTTCAATTGGTATGACAAGGTTGGCCTTTTCTTTTTTTTCCAATATATATGTTTTTTTTTCCAATATATATTTTTCCCCTTGACAGTGATTCGTTGTATATTTTCATCTTCAAATCACTTGCCGGGTTTTTTTTACCACAAGGGCTATTATTTAATATATATATATATATATATATATATGGTTTGAGTGTGGGCTATCAATCATTCGGAAATCAAACCTGACCGATAAAATGAAATGCAGTTTCTTCCAAGCAGCGGTCGTGTCGATACTGCTACATGGATGCACTACTTGGACGCTAACTAAACGGCTGGAGAAGAAGCTAGACGGCAATTACACGAGAATGTTGAGAGCAATATTGAATAAGTCCTGGCGGCAACACCCCACAAGGCACCAACTATACGGTCACCTGCCTCCCATCACGAAAACTATCCAAGTTAGACGAACCAGACATGCAGGACACTGCTGGAGAAGCAGGGACGAGCTCATAAGAGATGTACTCCTATGGACCCTCACGAGCAAAAGCAGGACGACCAGCTCGGGCATACATACAGCAGCTATGTGAGGATATGGGATGTAGCCCTGAAGACCTGCCTGAGGCGATGAACGATAGGGAAAAGTGGCAAGAGAGGGTCAGGGACATCCGTGCACAACATGATGATATATATATATATATATATATGGGGCGGAACTGATTTCCATTATAAAATAAAGTGTTGATTTTTGTGCAGCTTGTATCTGTATTTTTACAATTGACCTACTGGCGCTTTCGTCCTAGTTTTTAAATTACGAGATACTTTCAAGACGACAATATTTGACTTGCCGTGAAAAACCAAAAGTGATTTACGAAATCATCTCCCTCCAAGATTATCAAAAAAACTATTTCTTAGCCAATTAGATTCATAGATAAATTATCAATTTTTAAAAATCTAATTTCGAGTCCAGCTAAATTGTATAAATAAGCGAAGAAATAAATATTTCGTCATAAATATATAATTATTACTTACTCAACAGTCGGAATGGAATTGATTCTTGCACCAGTTGGCTGGGTCTGTGGAATATACCGACTGCATTTCTGTAAAGGAGTATAACTCCCCCAACGAGTGTCCTGATATGACCCTAAACAATCTGATGGTGAGGCTTTAGTAATGCTGGAACTTTAGGAATGCAGAGAACCCTTTTATTGCCATCACTCCCAGCTCCACTTAGGCCCTGAGTGGTAGCACGTGATAGATTCCTATCTATGAATCAAACAGAACTAATCTGTGTACTTATATTAAACTGAATTGCTTGAAATAGAACTGTTTTTACAAAAACAAAAAATGCATGCTAAACTAAAAGGTTTGAAATAGAACTGTTTTTTACATCCAAACCGTGTACTTATGTTAACTGAATTGTTTGAAATAGACCTGTTTTTGACATTTAAAGTATGTACTTATGCTAAACTGAATTGTTTGAAATAGAACTGTTTACATGTATAAAAATGGATTTGGCATTGAATAGATGTCAGCTTTACTACATAATCAAGTTACCTGAATTGATTTTTTCAATAAAAGTTTTGAAATAAAGCTGTAGTGTTGTTTTTTTAGGGTGACAATTTTATCGTTCCACCCTGTACAAAAGAATGGTTAAGGGAAACCTTGTGATTGTGTATAAATCTATTTTTATTAAATGGAAACACTCGGAACGATAAGAATATGTGCAAACAAATAAATATCATTTACACTCATTAGTCTAATGTTTTGAAAGTTCGCCAATGGCCCGGGAGACCGGGGTTCAATCCCAGGTCGAGTCATACCAAAAACTAAAGGTAAAGTGGAGCAATCCAGAGAAAGGAGTAACATCCTCAACAACACCTTGGTGAAGTAGCTATCGAAAAGGGAGCCTTCGGGTCACACTCGATTGCGGTCGCCAACTTTATACTCATTTGAGAATCTTTTACATCACCATTAGCTGATGGTTTCCTACTGGAGTTTGAGTGACAGCAAGTCTCCTCAATCACCAGGACTTTTCTCAGTATTATGGCCGATCTTAATGCTGTAATTTAGATGGTCTCTACTTATCCTCTTATTTTCAAGCTCTCCAGTCCCTGTACTAATCCTTTAGTGACTGTACCGAGTGCACCAATTATAATTGGTATCAACGTCACTTTCATGCTCCATAGTTTTTTTTAGATCTCTAGCAAGGTTCTAGTACTTATCTCTCTTTTCGCTTTCTTTCAGTTTTAGCCTGGGCTCAGTTGGAACGGCAAAGTCCATTATTCGACAGTTTCTCTTTTTTTTTTTTTTTTTTTTTTTGAATATCACTAGGTCTAATCGTCTGGCCGAGATTAGGTGATCCGTTTGTTCCTCAAAATTCCAGGGAAATTTGAGAGTCTCATTCTCCTGAACGAATTCTGAGTTGTGCACATATCATTTATTATTATTATTTACTCCTTGAGAGTTTTTCACATCAGTATTAGCTGATGGTTTCTCACTGGAGTTTGAGTGACAGCAAGTCTCCTCAAGTCTCCAGGACTCTTCTCAGTATTCTGGCTGTTCTCAGTAATGCTGTCATTTGGATAGTCTCTACCCGTCCGCCAACTTCCAAGTCCTCCAGGTTTTTTAATAATACCTTTAGTTATTGTGCCTAAAGCACCAATCATAATTGGCACAATCGTCACTTTCATGTTCCACAGCGTTTTTAATTCTCTAGTAAGGTTTTCAGTTTTATTCTGTGGTCAGCTGGGACAGCAAAGTTGACAATTTTGCATTATTATTATTATTATTGTTATTATTATTACTAAATAGGAATAATTACTTGAAATTATCAAATTGTGTATATATCATTAGTATTAGATGAGAACACTTGAAACCATATCAGCGGGTTTAAATTATTTGTATTAGATAGGAATACTTGATACCGAAAAATTGGTGGCAAGAGAATGTTGTAAATATTTGTAGTTATTATAATCAAACATTTACAAATGAATCAAATTCCGGCATTAAATAACCCCCAAGGAGTTGATATGCCGTTAAATAAATTAAAGCATTATCATCCGGATGAAAAAGGTGTATCATGGTTATGTGATTAAATAGTGATTTTCGTGTCGTGCTCAATGGCTACCGGAAATTAATTATCTCCTCACGATATAAACTTCCGGAATTGCTGGTGAGTGGGATAAATGATGATTTGTTTGTAAGACAAAATGTATTGTTTATATTTTGAGAGCGTGAAAAGAAAGAAAGAAAGAAAGAAAGAAAGAAAGAAAGAATTTAATGTATTAGAAAGAAAGAAAGAAAGAAAGAAAGAAAGAAAGAAAGAATTTAATGTATTAGAAAGAAAGAAAGAAAGAAAGAAAGAAAGAAAGAAAGAATTTAATGTATTAGAAAGAAAGAAAGAAAGAAAGAAAGAAAGAATTTGATGTATTAGAAAGGAACAAAGAAAGAAAGAAATGAGTAAACGGAAAATTGATGAAAAAAATCGAATAAAAAGGAATATATATATATATATATATATATATATATATATATATATATATATATGATTTGTAAACAAATAGTTTGCTGGTAACATTTTTAAATGAACCAGAGCTCATTTGTTTGCACACAATTAGATAGTTTCAAGTGTTGTTATTTATTGTTTGCACACAGTTAAATGGTTTCAAGAATTGTAAATGTTCGAATATTTCTATTTGACCCATAGATGGGACCCTAACAGATACTAACACTCCGTGTCAGAGTAGACCAGGAAGTAATGACAATGAAGGAATACTCCGCATTCTCCAAAGCTCCAGCATTACTGGAACCTCACCATCAGATTGTTTGGTGTCATATCCAGGACACGTTGGGAAGGGGTCTTACTCTTCAGCAGGGCTACAGTCGGCGTATTTTACAGCTTCAGCCAACTGGGTTAAGAGGGCCAGTCATCTATGGCAGTTGAATTCACCGATTGCATCAACGTGAATCTTGTAGCCCAGTTGGCTGAGGCTGCAGAATACACCGACTGCATCTCTGCAGAGGGGCAAGAACCCCCCCCCCACAACGAGTGTCCTGGATTTGACGCTAAGCAGTGAGGTTCCATTAATGCTGGACCTTTGAGAAATTTGGAGTGTCCATTTATTACCATCACTCCCATGTCCACTCTAGCTCAGACTGATAGCACCTGATAGGGTCCTAAAAAGAACTGTTTGACATTGAACCTATGTACACATGCTGAACTGAATTGTTTGAAATAGAACTGTTTTTACATTAAACTGTGTGCTAACAAATGATTAATAGTAAATAGAATTATTCGTATTAGATAGAAATAAGTGAAACTATTTAACAGCGTGAAAAAAATGAGCTCAGGTTCGTTTGAAAATGTTATCTACAAAATGTGTTTAGAAATCTTTTATTTGATATATATTTATATAAAGGATTTGGCATTAAATAACCCACAATGGTTGATATGCCATAAAACCCAAACAAACCAAATCATATATATTTAATATATATGTATAAAGAGGATTTGGCATTAAATAACCCACAATGGTTGATATGCCATAGAACCCAACCCAACCAAATCATATATATTTAATATATATGTATAAAGAGGATTTGGCATTAAATAACCTACAATGGTTGATATGCCATAAAACCCAACCAAACCAAATCATATATATTTAATATATATGTATAAAGAGGATTTGGGATTAAATAACCTACACGAGTTGATATGCCATAAAACCCAAACAAACCAAATCTTATATATTTAGTATATATGTATAAAGAGGATTTGGCATTAAATCGCCTACAATGGTTTATATGCCATAAAACCCAACCAAAACAATCCAAACATTGGTTAAGAAAAAGACAAAAAAAAGGAAAAATAAAAAATATTTGAAAAATAATTCAATTAGGAAGGGTGTCTTCGTGACATCGTGGCTAACGTGCTGGGCTGTGACATCGTAGTAAATGAGTTCGAACCCCAGTCATACTAATGCATTTCCTTTAGGACTAATACCCCTACGAAAAGTATGAAGTCCCTTTTCACTCCAATTTTGAGTTATATAGTACCACTGATATTTTTCTACAAGGATGACTTTGGCATTAAATATCCCGCGAAGGATGATATGCCATTACACAAAGAAACCAAACCAAACTATTAATTCAGATGTATAAAAAGTCTGTTTTTAGTCTACTGAGATTTCAGACAGAACCTACCTGATGCTTCTAGCTCTTCTGAAACTTTTCCAGTACCGTTGAAACTATCTCTTTCCCCCTCATCCCCTGGCTTTATCTAAATAGTCGGTTAGACTATGCACTTTAGCCTTGGTATGGCGACCTGTGTAGGAGAAGGAAAATTCTGGATTCAAATTAGTTGTGCCCCGCTTATTTATTAACCTTGTGTCATATCCTCTCCGTGTTCTAGAGTTTGACTAAATGCATATATATTCACATAGGCATATTCATCTCTCTCTCTTTTTCTCTCTATGTCTCACACCCTTTCTCTCTCTCTCTCTCTCTCTATATATATATATATATATATATATATATATATCATATGCAGATACACACTGTCTATCTATCTGTCTGTCTTTCTGTCTGTCTGTCTGTCTATCTCTCTCTCTCTCTCTCTCTCTCTCTCTCTCTTTGTCTATCTATTTTATATGCAGATGCACTCTCTCTCTCTCTCTCTCTCTCTCTCTCTCTCTCTCACACACACACACACACACACACACACACACACTTGACTACACCCACACACAAGCAACACGGTGAGTTATACACACTTGTAGTCTATGTTTTCTCTCCTGTACACATAAAGGAAAACGTTCATATTTCTGAGTATCTATGTGTGTGTGAGAAAAAGAAAGAAAGAAAGAAAGAAAGAAAGAAAAATCCCCAAAGCGCAGACATCTAATCATGCGCCGTCCGTTCAAATAAGCCTTCTTCATTGGCTTCGGTGGAAACGAGACTTCTGTAACTGTCATGAATATTCAACGGATCAAAATCTCCAGTCAAGAAATCCAAAGGTGAAAATCAATGACGTATTTTTATGGAACAAGAAGCCAACAAGTTTCTGGCTTTAAACTTACGCTTAACTCGTTGCAATGTTCTGCATAATTTAAAAGTTTGTTTTTTTTTTAATGTCAAAAACAGAACAAGAAAAGTTGTAGAGAAATGTTTCAAAAGCTAATCTTGTAGATCATTGCTAAGGTAGTAGTCCGAGATACTGATTAATCTTAACGGCATGTCAACCCATTTGGGGTTATTCTATACCGAGAAGTGTTCAGTGTCTGTTTCTTTGAACATTTTTGATTGAAGGATTTTTACAGCGTGTCAATCAGTCAAGGGCTATTTTATTCCCCCAGGATATCAACGACAACTCTTGCAAGTTGGTGGAGGCCCTCGCCTGGCAGTGGTCAAACCCTGGATCGTGAGGTGGCTCAAGATTGGCCATGCTTGTTCCAGCCTTCTCCCACATGGTCCAAGTAAGCCACACGTGACTGGCCGAAAATTTTTACAAGGGTAAAATGTGTTTACTTTCCCAACTCTTCAGCCACTGAAAGGTTGTGACACAAGGCTAATTTTTCAGCGGATTGATTGACTTTAATGACATGTCAACCCGTCTAGGGTTATTTCATGCCTAGAGATTAGCTAATCACCTACATTTGACATTCATATTTACATTTTTGTATAATTTCTTAGGTTTTTGTTCGCGGTCATATGATATCAAGTATTACTATCAAATACAAATGATTTTTAACCGGATCTATTTGACCCATAAATGAGACCCATAACAGGTACTATCATTGCAGGTCAGAGTGGGGCTGGGAGTAATAGCAATGAAGGGATACTCCTCTCTCCTCAGAGCTCCAGATCTGGAGCCTTACCGCCAAGTGCAGTTTTTAGAGTCAAACCCCGGACAACCTCATTGAGAGGGCCTTACCCCTTTGCAAGGGATCAGCCTATTCTAAGGCCCGCTGACCGAGTGACAGAATAAGAGGAAGGTTATGAAACACATTGATCGAAAATGAGTGACTCACGAATAAATGATGATAATGATGATGATATCAATTCAAATAATTTACGAAGTAAAGAATACACTTCATCTAAAAACTTCAGACAACATTCGTCATGATGGAAAAGCTATCGATGAGAATAAAGATGAGGATGTTCGTCCGTGTTACTAATAAAAATCGAATAAGAAACAGGTGATTTCTCTCTGACAAATTGAAGAATCAAATTTACTTTTTAAAAAATTAATAATGCAACAAAAAAATTCAAATTAACTGAATAGTTCAAACGAACCAAAATAAGGAAATTAAAGGGTTTCTTCCGAGAAAACATGCCGTAACGATTATAAAGTAAGTAAAGTTGTCTCCCTTTAGTCGAGGGCGACCAGAATGCTTCCTTTTCAATAGCTACTACACCGATGTGTAGGGGAGGGCGTTACTCCTTTCCCTGGATTGCTCCACTTTACCCTCGATACGTACCTTATAATGCTGAGTGTTAAGCAAGGAGGTATTAAGTACCATTTTTAAAGTCTTTGGTATGACGTGACCTGGGATTGAACCAAGGTCTCCCGTACCATTAGGTGAACACTCTACCCACTAGGCCAATGAGAATGTTTCAAATATTCCTATTTAAGGATAATTATATGATTTCAAGGAATTATTTCTTTTTGATAATAATCATTGATTTGTACACACTTACATGGTTTCAAGTATTCTTATCTAACACTAATAATTAATGTTTTCAACTAATTAATTCAATCTAATAATAATTATTGGTTGGTACACAGTTATGTGGTTTCAAGTAACTAATAAAGCAATTACTTCCTCACTTCGTACTTGTCATCTAGGCCCTTGAACTCTTGTCTTCCTTTCTGTCGACTTGCAGCATTCAGTTCAAACACCTTTCGTTCCGATATCCCAATCTCCGTAAAGCTGCCGGAATGGGTGAGTGTTACCATTCGAAATTGTCAGGGCTTGGTACCAATTTTAGTCATCGATCTTCCAGTTTAGTTTTTCAAAAGTCTTGTGATTCTTACCGACGAAGAAAGATGCCTTTTCTCTTAAGTTAGTAAACAGCGATGTTTTCTTGTGACGACTTCTCTGAAAAGAATAAGTTACGCTTTGCCAATGAAATAAGAATGCCAGTCTTGGTTATTCATAGTCAATATTTGTCACTGCCTCCCACCAGACAAGACTTGACATAAGGTCAATGACCCGAAGGTTGATTATATTGGGGGTTTAGGGGAGGGTAAGGTCCGGCACGAGCCGAGGTTCGATCCATGCAGGACTATGATGCAGATCGCCCACCCGAAGGTGGCCCAACCGAACTGGAGGCCTTACGGCATCAGGTCTGCTATATTTGTCTTTGCCTCCCACTGGACAAGACTTAACACAAGGTCAATGATCCGAAGGTCGATTATAGTGGGGATTTAGGGGAGGGTAAGGTCCGACACGAGCCTCGGCTCGAACCCTTCTGGGCGATGCTGGTTATCTGCCCACTTAGTGCAATGTGGTTCTGATGAACCTAGCTGGACTTGGATCCAAATCTGGGTCCAGGCATGTATGCCTGATTATAGCTTAAACTGAACAGCAAGGTCCAGTGCTATACAAGGGGGACAAAGGTATCAGTGATGCAGCATGCCCACCCAAAGGTGGCCCAGCCGAAGCCGGGGGCTTTTCGGCCTCAAGTCTGCCTTTGTTCATTTAATAAAAGTGAATAAAAAGAATCTACAATCGAATATAAGTTGGTATTTTATTACACAAAAGAATACAAGACAGCGATCTGGAATCTGATCTAATTTGTCTGCAAATTTCAGTCAGATCAACAAATGCAAGGGTCTTCTCAGTTGTGCTTGTCTGATTTTCTTCGCTCACAAAGCCCGTCTCTAATCTGCTTTCTTGGTTTCTTCACTGCCGTCTGCCAAGGCCGGCAAAAATGGTGACTCATATGTTTTATTCTCCAACCACAAGTTAAACCGACTCACATGCCGAAATAATTCGATTTTCCATTGTTTAAAGTCTGGTACAAAATATTATTTTCTATGCTTTGATTTTTTTTTTTTTTTTTTTTTGCATTAACGAGCCCAAACATATTTCACAAATTCCTTCGCCAGAACCGAAATCATAAAGAAAAAAAAACACTTGTGCTCTAATCTGTCCAATTCGAGGTAACCCCTGACAAATGTTCTCGTGTGGGAAAATTAATAATATCTCATCTTGCTTTATCTTGTCCGTATCGCCGTTTTGCACACAATTATATGATTTCAAGTAAAATATAATTATAATCTTTTATAAACAATTATAGATTCAAGTAATTACTCAATACAAATAATTTATACACAATTATACGGTTTCAAGTAACTTTTCTTGTTTATTTATTTCCTCAATTTTCTCGGGAATATAAGTGTAATAAATTCGACTCAAAATTCCAATGAGATGTTGGCTTCTAAGAGATACAGAGAGAGAGAGAGAGTTCTAAGACCTTTTTATTAGCAAATAACAATGGCAGAACCAGTACATCCGTTTTCTTTGCACAATGGCAGAACGTGTACTTCCTGTTTCTTAAAGCTTATTAACTAAATTACAAGACGATTAAGACTCTTTTTATCGTATTTACTAACCCCTCCACTGGGGCAGGATATGGCACAAGGTCAATTTTTAAGCGGAGTTTAACAGGTTTGAATTCAGAGTTTTCCTTCTCCTAGACAAGTTGTCTCACCAAGGCTGAAGAACCAGTCTGCCCTACTATTTACCTATAGCTGGAGGGAGAATAATTAGATTCATATCTTTCCCAAGGGTATTAGTGCTATGTGAAATGCAATCAGTCTTGTCCAGGATTTGAACTCGTGTCGCCGTGTCCATTTCCAACGACGATAACCATTACACCACGGGCATCTCTTTTTATAAAGGTTTTACGAACTTTTAAGCAGAACAACCTCTGACCCAACATTTAGGCTCAAATGCTACATCTTCTTTATTTCCAATTTTTGAACTTTCAAATAATCATTATAATTTCCTCTCTTTTTTTTTTTTTGTAATGACTCCTTGAGCATCTCCTCTTTTTTATGATCTTCCTACATTAACCTTAACCGGCTCATTGGTCTAGTCGGTATGTAACATATTGACCTTCGATCCAGCCGTCAATCAAGAAACAGGTGCATCCGGTCGAAGATCAGAGTATAACCTTGACTGTGTGCGGGTTGAATTGGGTGCAGATACGACGCTCACAGGAAGCAGGTGGGTGTCAAACAGTGATATAACCCGGTGCGACAGGAAGTTCAGTTAGTTGGAGTCAGTTAGTTGGATATAAGATGCTGTAGAGAGAACCAGCTCCCACAGAGGGCTGGGCTCTCAGAATCCCCAGTTGACCAGCCACCAGAATGAGAAAGAAGTGCTGCTAAAGACAGAGGAACTGGGGGTCAATATGTTGCAGTTTGTTCAGTCTCCAACTCACCTCTCACACATAACCCTTTCGCAACCATTTCAAATAAAGTGTGTGAGGTATATTTTTCTAAAGAAGTGTGTTGACTATGTTTCCGCATGTATATGTGTATAGTTGTATATGTATTATACAGCAATGCAACAGGTAGAGTGTTTGCCAATGGTCTCGGAGACCTGGGGTTCAATCCCAGGTCGCGTCATACCAAAGACTTTAAAAATGGTACTTGATACCACCTTGCTTAACACGAAGCAATATAAGGTACGTATCGAGGGTAAAGTGGAGCAATGCAGGGAAAGGAATAACGCCCTCTACTACGCCTCGGTGTAGTAGCTATTGAAAAGGAAGCATTCTGGTCGCTCTTGACTACAGTCGATAACTTTACTTTACTTACATAAACCTTTAAAAATATAGAATCTTTTCTGAGAAAATATACACTGTTAATACAATGTTTATATATTTATATACAGATCAAATTCTGTTAAGTAGTTCATCTGATAGTTCCCAAAAATGTCCTCTTAAATTCTTTTTCTTACCATTATTTCCAAAATCATCCAATTCAATGCTGAAATTTTTCACTCTATGGCTGTTTTTGATCTGATTGGTCAAGAATTGATATTACAAAATTGTGATTAGTTATTGGACAAGATCTTGTGGTTCCATCAGTTTTTCAGCTTGGTAGTGATATATTATTAAGGGGTTCTCACGATTGTTTGGGAATGAAACTGTAATGAATTCAACACATGACTCCAGTCAATTGTTGACTCCACTGAGCGAGACTCCTACCACCTTTTTATTGGCAATTAACAATGGCAGAACTGTAACTTCCAGTTTCTTAAAATGCAATAACTAAATTACAACAGCAGTAAGATTCTTTTAAAAAGGTTTTTTCGATCTCATTCTCCAGGACAGATTCTGGGTTGTGTATATACCAGTTGTTCGCATGGTCAAACTTCAATTTCTTGCACAATTCCCAATGGATCACATTATTATTATCATTCCTCCTTGAACATCTCCCCTTTTTTATGATCTTCTTACACAAACCTTTAAAAAAATAGAATCTTTGCAGAGAAAATATACACTATCAATACAGTGTTTATATATCTATATACAGATCAAATTATATTAAGTAGTTTATCTGATAGTTCCCAAAAATGTCCTCTTAAATTTTTTTTCTTGCCATTATTTCCAAAATCATCTAATTCAATGTAGATGTTTTTTACACTATGGCTATTTTTGATCTGATTGGTCAAGAATTAATTTTACAAAATTGTGATTAGTTATTTGACAAGATCTTGTGGTTTCATCAGTTTTTCAGCGTGGTAGTGATAGGTAGTAATTTACTAAGCCTTTTGCTTAGATGCGGCAGAAGGCTATATGAATGGGGCACCCAATGAGATTTGAACTCACTCGTGTAGGTTTGCTAGTTGAGCTTGCCTACCATTACACTACCAGAGGTACCATATTAGAAATCTAAACGTTTTTGCTAAGATGTTGCATAAGGTCATATGAATGGGGCACCCAATGAAACTCAAACTCACTCGTGAAGGTTTGCTAGTCTAGCTTGCTAACTATTACACTACCTAAGGCGTAGAGATATGTAGTTAAGGAGTTCTCATAATTGCTTGGGAATGAAACAATAATGAATGCAACACGCAACTCCAGTCAGATGTTAGCTCCAGAGAACGAGAATCCTACCATATTTTTATTGACAAATAACAATGGTGAAACTGGTACTTCTGGTTTCTTAAAACTCTAGAAATAAGTTACAGCAATAATAATGATTATTTGTTTGCACATAGTTATATGGTTTCATGTATTCTTATTTGATGTAAACAATTTGCACCCTTATATATAATTTCAAGTATTTCTTTCTAATACTAATGAATTGTGTATAATAATATGGCTTTAATTATTCCTCTTTTATATGAATAGTTTTCAAACTGATCCATTAGATCCATGGATGGGATATCAGCAGGTATTACGATTTCAGATTAAACTTTATTGGGAGTAATGGAAATAAAGATGTAACTTCATTCAAAGCTTCATATGTTGTATACCGAGGAAAGAAGGAAAAGATAAAAATATAATCTCTTCTTTATTATAAAAGGTACTAAGTGGTTGTGTGAAGAGAAAGCCAGAATCGCTAAGATTTACAGCAGATTGAGATACGATATCTTCAGAGAGCCTAACTTCTTCGCTCAGCGTCTATGAGACTGGCACAGGGACGACTTAAAGCATTTAATCATTCTTTTTTCTGCCTTCACGAGGCTGGTACAAGTCAATTCACTACAGAGGCCTCCGCTAGACTCTCCTATTTTCTTCTGGTATCATACTCGCTTTCGACATTTGTGAGTCTTGAACATTTAAACTTTTCTCTCTCTCTCTCTCTCTCTCTCTGAACCCAGGACCACCTGACCATTCGCCAGGACAGTGCTCAGAACGGCGTGGTGTCTACTCTCTCTCTCTCTCTCTCTCTTTCTCTCTCTCTCTCTCTCTCTGAACCCAGGACCACCTGACCATTCGCCAGGACAGTACTCAGAACGGCGTGGCGTCTACTCTCTCTCTCTCTCTCTCTCTCTCTCTCTCTCTCTCTCTCTCTCTGCCTACTTCTCCAGAGTTGAAAATTCCTGTTGTTGTATATTTTTGAAATCCACGAACGTAGACGGCTTGTCAAAGGTTAAATATGCCACACTTAGCTTGAGCTTGTTTAAGGTCAAATTCAAAAAACAAACGTAAGAGTCAGATTCAATGGGAAAGAGTATTTCAACGAGATGAAGCCATGTTTGAAAATTTGGGATCTTGATCATCAGCTTTCTTGGATACTCGTCTCTTCTTCTGACTATATCTCAGACTTCCATGCTGTCTTCCATGGGTTAACACAGTTTAAAATTGATCTCATTTCTGGTCGGGAAGAATAAGTACTAAGCCAAAAAACATGTGTCCACATTTTAATTTCTTCTCTGACATCTTTTTTATATACAACCCATCTACCTCGGGGAGTCACTCCTGGAACACAGATGAAAAAATCTGCGTACACCATAACTTTTATACGTGTTACTCTCGGCGCCTAGAAATCAACGGATCAGATTTTCAACAATTTTTCTAAGACTCTAAAACTGTTTTGGTCATATGATTGAAACTATCCAATCCACGCTATGGTCTCAGATCGACCTCTGCTGTCGCTTATACCAAGTTGAACGACGGTATTTCAGAATAATTTCGAATTCAAACACTATACTCCATGTCAATAACAGCTTTCACCGCTTTATTATGTAACAAACGTACGAAAACAAGAGTTTGATGTTTTCAGTAAAACGCGGTAATGTCTTTTTAGCAAAATCCATTGATTGATGATATCATGAAATCTGAAAGCAAAAAAAAAAAAAAAAAGCACTGGGAGAAAACAGGGAAATTATCTGCCATCAAAAAAGGACATCATGGATTGAAATCAATAAAAGCTGATAGAACCTGGAATGCCACAGAATGTCTTTAAAGGAAAATTGAGCTAAATTCTAAAGAACACATTTGTAATGATCTCGATCAAACAATAGCACAAAAGTCAATCCAAGTCCAAAGACCTGGAAAGTTTTTTGAAGCTTGTTATAACATACCTGAAGATTACTTAAGAAAATTCAAAACTGTCTACATAATATATATATGTATATATATATAAGTTGTAAAGTTAGCGACCATAGAGGCTCCCTTTTCAATAGCTTCAACACCGAAGTGTAGGGGAGTGCACTACTCCTTTCCCTGGATTACTCCACTTTCCCTTCGATACGTACCTTATATCACTGAGTGTTATGCAAGGAGGTATCAAGTACCATTTTTAAAGCCTTTGGTATGATTTGACCTGGGATTCAACCCCGGTCTCCAAGACCATTAACGGACAGTCTACCCACTAAGTCAATGAGCCAGTTGTGTGTGTGTGTGTGTGTGTGTGTGTGTGTGTGTGTGTGTGTAGTTGGGCAGCAGTCTTTCATTTAAGCATGTTTTATTCAACTTTGCGTTTACGTAATTTTATAATGTTATAAAAAAAACCAAAACTCTTTTAAAACATTCATTATACATCCAAGCAATCCTTAATCATGGCCTATGAAAGGCTCGAAAGCGCTCGCGTCAATTTTTATAAATTCATCCACAAATTCCAACCTGAAACCAAGACATTAGGAAACTTGAAAGGATCTTTGAATTATATAGGCAAAATGTTTCTTTATTATTTAATAAAACATGCTTAAATAATATATATATATATATATATATATATATATATATATATAAGAGTTTCACTAACATTCACATCGGTCATTCAGTACTTGAGCATTTATAGAATTATATATATATATATATATATATATACATATATATATAAAGATGTCGAGGAAGTACTTAGGAATTAAATAACCGCGATGGCTGATAAGCCATTAAACAAAAAAGAAAAAAAAATGAGAAAAGAAAGTTTTTGGACAGGTCTTATAAGCAGGAAGACGAGGGGATGTATTCAGTCGATAAAGAAAAGATTAAAACTCAGTTCTTTTCTCTTTCTTAATTCACACGTGATTATTCACAGCCAGGGAAATGAGTGTTCATGCCGTTGGGACAGACGAGGAACTCTGACCCACTATCTGTCAATCTTACTGGAAGTGGGCCGGTCGGCTGGGGCTGAAGAATACACCGACTGCATCTCTGCAGAGGGGTAAGACACTCCCTCAATGACACTCAGTAATCTGATGATGAGGCTCTAGCGATGCAGTAGCTTTTGGGGAATGCGGAGTACCCCTTCATTGCCATCGCTCCCAGGTCCATTCTGGCTTGCTGTGGTACCACCTAACAGAGTCGTGCCTATGGGTCAAATAGAACTAAACTGTGTATTTACGTTAAACTGAATTGTTTGAAATAGAACTGTTTTGTATATATGAAAAATGGATTTGGCATTGAATAACCAACAATAGTTGATGTGCCATAAAAACAAACCTTACTGAACCAAACTTAGTGAAAGTTGGTGATTGGTATTAACAACCATTACATCATATTATCTTAATTTGATTGATTAATTGATTGATATTAACCCCATGATATCTTGTCTAAGGATATTTAATACCTAGAGGTTAGGGAATCGCGTTCATATTTATATTTTAGGATAGTTGTTTTTAGGATTTTTCCCAGTTATCTAGTATTCCTATCAAATAAAATAATTCGTCGTGCTGTATACCACAACCATAATCATAATTATATCAATAACAACAGTACTATAAATACATATTCAAATACAGTCCAATACAAATACAGGCGGACTCTGTGGTTCAGATACGAACGCATTTATTAGCTTCTGACTTCAGTTCTTCGACGCGAGGAGAGAGAAATAATTCTTACTATGCTAACCCCACAAACGCGCTGCGCATCCCGTGATGTTTAAGATCTCTGTCGGTAGAGACCCGAAAAACCCAACTACATTTTCAACTGTCAACTGTATGGCAGAAACTCAACTATCTGCCCACATGGTCCAATGCCAACCTTCAACTCTATGCCCCAATGGCAGAGAACCCAGCTATCTGCCCGCATGGTCCAATGTCAACTTTCAACTCTATGCCCCAATGGCAGAGAATTCAGCTATCTATCCGCATGGTCCAATGTCAACCTTCAACTGACTCTTTTTCAAAATCCTCAAATTCTCAACCCATCTCTTCTGGGCATGACGTCATCCACACTCCAGCCCCATTTCCTGTCTGTACCCAATGTCTATGCACCTGAACTCTTAACCCGAATAGTTCAAAGCCCAAGGAAACTGAATCATAAAATATAATTAATGAAAGATGATTAAAATAAAAAAATTATTCATTGATTATATAACAGTCGTTCCAAGTACGTATTTCTATTTAATGATAGTCATTTGTTTGCACACAGTTATAGGGTTTCAAGTATTCCTATCAAATACAAATAAGTGTAAACAGATCTCTTTGACTCCCAGGAAATAACCTTGCAGATATTACGAGTCCGTGTCAGAGTGGACCTGGGAATAATAATAATGAAGGGTTGCTTAACATTCCCCAGAGCTCCAGAATCGGAGCCTCACCATTTGATGAAGTTTAGTGTCATACCCAAGACGTCCCATTTTTAGGGTGTCTTATCTCTCTGCAGGAGATACAGTCAACATATTCTAAGCCTCATCTACTGGGCAGTTAGATTAGTTTGACACAAGGCCAAAAGAATTGAGCACTTCAAATTGACTCCACTCCGCAGTTGATCACCGAAATGAATGTCAAAAGTCTTAATTCTTAAAGTGTCGTATAACTGTGTTAGTAATAGTTTTGATTTTTATTTGTTTTTGTTTTTTCGTGTTTTTTTTTTTTCGTTTGTTTTTTTTTTGTTTTTTTTTTGTTGTTGTTGCCGACGAATTTTTCTGAAACTTTGTTTTATTCTTGTTTGGGCAAATCCAGTTGACCTTCGTCATTTCCTTCAATATACTACTGTCAAACCTCCATCGCCACTCCCACCATTAATATTATTACATTGGTCGTATTTCGGTTATAAACTTATTCTACTTATAATGTGACAGTGACTGCTTGGTGTTCCCCAGAGGCCTATAAAATGTCACCATAACAACCAACATGACACACTAGACACAAATAAACGACAATGTGCAGAGCAACTGTTCGGAAAGGCAGAAGAACTTCTTTTCTTTTCTTTTTTTCTTTTTTTTTTTTTTTTTTTTTTTTGGAATAAACAACTGTTTCAACTGTCCTGTTAACAAGGTTGGTGACAATTTTTTCTCTCCCTTAACCGTAACACTGTCATCTTGTTTCTTTTAGAAAAATTCTTATAATTTCATTCCATTCAAATGTTTATATGTTTTGTAGTCCGAATTTTACAAATTCAAACTTTTAATCCGACTTATATTTTTTTAAAACGTTAACTGTTCGAGTTTCCATCCGATTGTTACCAGTCTTGCATTCCCATCTTCTTATAATCTGACCTATATTTAATGAAAGTTTTACTTATTGTTCCTGTCGATCTAAGAGCTGATTCATGTCTTGCTTGTTTGTGACTTTTGTTTAATATGACGTATATTTAGTTAAAAGATTTTATTAACATTTAAAAGTTCTGTTTTTATCAAACTTTGAGGTTTAAAGGCATTTTGGAACAGCGGAAGGGTTTTCTTTAAATAAACCATTTATCAAAATCGGTTAACCACGTAGTGTAATTGTTAACAAATTACTATTAGACACCCATTGTCAGTGAGTTCGATTCCTACTAGGTGTCCCATACTTCTGACCTTGTTCAACAAATCAGTGCTTCGTCATTTTTTTCTCCTTCCCTAAATCTTAACCCTTTTTAGTCGATGTTGTTCACTTTTATTTCTTTTACAAAAATTCTAATAATTACTACAGTGAGTCAAAAGTTTTGCAATATTTGCTCAGCTGTATGGAATTCGTAGAAATATTAATCCTCAAAGTCGACGAGGCTTAGAATACTCTAACTTTATCGTCTGCTAATGGTTAATACCCCACACACAATGGATACTCTGGGTATCCCATTGTGCGGTAAAGATACCCGGTATTTGATTAACAGAAAATGAGCTCTTCTATATCAGGACAACGCAAGACTTTATACCGCTCGAACGACCCGGGATAGATTTCAAGAACTTGTGAGAATCGAACTGGTGACACAACCAGCATTTAGTCTGAATCCAGCTCCCTCAGATTATTATTTGACTCACTTACTAGCAAATACACCCAACCAAGCTGAAACACTACTGCATAGTTTGGAACGAGCCATCGCAGGCATTGGCCTCCATGTCAATGCACTCAAAACTGAATATATGTGCTTTAATCAAGTAGGCGACATTTCCACACTAGACAGAACCTCTCTGAAACTGGTAGACAAATTCACCTTCCTAGGAAGCAGTGTCTCATCAACTGTAAAAGACATCGACACACGGCTAACGAAGGCATGGACAGCTATCGATAAGCTATCGGTCATATGAAAATCAGACCTGACCGATAAAACGAAACGCAGTTTCTTCCAGGCAGCGGTCGTGTCGATACTGCTGTATGGATGCACCACCTGGACGCAAACAAAACGGCTCGAAAAGAAGCTAGACGGCAACTACATAAGGATGTTGCGAGTAATATTAAACAAGTCCTGGCGGCAACACCCCACAAAGCACCAACTGTACGGCCATCTGCCTCCCATCACGAAAACTATCCAAGCTAGACGAACCAGGCACGCAGGACACTGCTGGAGGAGCAGAGACGAGCTCATAAGTGATGTACTCCGATGGACCCCCACTTATGGCCGAGCAAAAGCAGGACGACCAGCTCGAACATACATACAGCAGCTATGTGAAGATACGGAATGTACTCCAGAAGACCTGCCGGAGGCGATAAACGATAGGGAAACGTGGCGAGAGAGGGTCAGGGATATCCGTGCGGGCGGCACGACATGATGATGATGACTGCGCTCATGCTGCTTAAACTCCCAGAAGGAGGTGAAAGCTTCAGTAAAGGATTTCTTCGTCTCAAAGGACGAGGACTGGAATCAGCGTGAACTTAAAGACCAGGAAGAAAGATAGCTCCAGTCCGTGCAACTGTTATATAATTAAGGAATGATTTTTTTTATATTAATCATTTTTCGTTAATTATATTTTATCAATCAGTTTGGTTAGGCTTTGAACTATTCGAGTCTCTTCAGTCCAGGTGCATAGTCATTTGGTACAGTTTGACGCTCGTGCGCAAAGGATATGACAATCACCATTTGTCATATTAAACCCCCAGACAGGAAATAGGGCTGGAGTGTGGATGACGTCATGCCCAGAAAAGATGGTACAGAGAATTTGAGGATTTCGAAAAAGAGTCAGTTGAGATATGACCATTGAGGCGAGACCTGTATTTTGACCATTAAAAGATGTAGTTGGGTTTTTCAGATCTCTACCGACAGAGAACTTAAACATCACAAGACGCGCCGTGCGTTGGGTGTGGTGGGGTCAGCATAGTAAGAATTTTGTCTCTCTCTCCTCGTGTCGCCATGGACCGAAGTCAAAAATTAATAAATCCGTTTGTATCACTGTTGAGATTGATATTATTATAGCTATACAACACATTATCGCCTTTACTTTGAATGCAAGATTCCTTTTTTGTTGTAACCTGAATAATAAAGCGAATAATTTACTAAAATATTGCAAAACTTTTGACTCAGGCTAGTACATTCCATTCTAATTTAGACACGATCTCATTCAAACTTTTAATCCGATCCATATTTCTTGAGAATGTATACTGTTTGTTTCAATTCTATAGTTACAAGTCTTGTTGTTCGACTTTCTTATAATCCAACCAATATTTGATGAAAAAGTTTAACTTTTCGTTACGATCGACCAAGTAGCAGGTTCAAGTCTTGCTTATTTGTGACCAAAACACTTTATTCATATTTACGATTCCTGCTTTTATTAAATTTCGCAGCTTGAAAAACAGTTGTTATTTACTTAACTTTTGTTTAACACAAGACCGGAAGAATCGAGCACCTAGTAAGAATCGAACTCGCAAACAATAGTTGACTAGTTTAGCATGCTAACCATTACACTATACAGGGCAACTTTCATTCAGATAATTGAGTTTATTCACTTACCTTAGTTTAGCCCAAACCGCAAATATAAGGCACCTACTGATAATCGAACTCACTAACAATGTTCTACTCGTCTATCACTCTAACAATTATACAACACAAGGTGTCCTTCTTTTAGATAAGTGTGGTAATTTACTAAATTTTAGTTGGGTAGAAGGCCAGAAGTAAGGGGCACCAAGTGAGAATCGACTTCACCGATAATGGTCGCCTGGAATGTTTCAGAAGACTTGTTGAAAAATTGTCTGTTACCTAACTCAACACCACGGGCAGGATACGGCACAAGGTAATTTTTAAAGAGTTTTCCTCCCAGACCAGCAGCAGCCAAACGTCTAAAGAACACATTCTGCCGTATTATTTACTCATAGCTGGTGGGAGATGCATTTATAGCTTTCTCATGGGGATTAGTGCGTAAATGAAATGCAAACAGTCTCATCCAGGATTTGAACTTGAATCCACTTTCTTGAGACGATAACCATCTGTTGTGGACAGTCAATGGTGTAATATCCTAACTAACAAAAGGGAAATAACCTCTGATGCCACAGGGGTTACGGCCCCTACTACATCTGGGGGATTTGGTGAATAAAGGAATATACCAGGCATAGCAGCAGATGTTCGTTTTCCCTCTGTCTTTAATCATCATCAATCTTATCGATTTATCTTGGTAATAGTCCATACCTAGCAAGTATCCATTACCTCAGATATAAAGACTTTACAAATGGCATTTTGCTATTTGGAGCTTTTTCTAAGCCAAAGGGGTTTCATGTCCAATTAGGCGTGAAAAAAATCTTTAAATGTTGTCAAGATGCTCTAATATAGTAAAATGAAAAGTCATACATTCTGGATTATAAAAATATTAAAGTTGATTATAAATGAAGCAACAAGGAAATCACAAAAGTAAATAAGGAATGCGGTCTTGGGGTTGGCTTTGTTGATATATTTAAAGCTGAAAATCATATTTTGTCTATTGTATTGAGGGCAAACAAAATGATTGGCAGAATGGTTAGAAATTTTATTTCCAGAGAGGCAAATGATGTTTTAAAAATATATCATCATCATCATCATCGCTTCTGGCAGGTCTTCAGAGCTACATCCCGTATCCTCACATAGCTACTGTATGTATGTTCGAGCTGGCGAGGCAACTAGTCTAGGAGAAGGAAAACTCTGAATTCAAACCTGTTAAACTCCACTTAAAAATTGACCTTGTATCATATCCTGCCCGAGCGGAGGGGTTGGTAAATATGGATAACCATCTGTTATGGACGGTCTATGGCATTTTGCTATTAAAAAAATATCAAAGTTGATTATAAATGAAGCAACAAGGAAATCACAAAAGTAAACGAGGAATGCGGTCTTGGGGTTGGCTTTGATTGTAACATACCCATGATACGGATATGTGAAATAGACATATTCATACCGGTACGCAAAACGTTCATAATGTCCATACATATAGATAACATAGGAATCCTGAAACACGAAAAACTTTACGAAACTTTTTATTACCTTTGAGTTAAAAAGTTTTTCAACATAAGGAAGAGAGAGGCACAATCTTTTTATGACGACTTTTCCATCTGCCTTCCCACCACGTGCGGCACCCGTCGCAAGTCCTCGGCGAGCAAGCGAAAGTCAACCCTCTTTTTCGGAGGCAAAAACTCGACTCCCTGACTTTTCTCAAATCCCCAAAATCCTCCGCGCACGCTTCCGGTGCATGACGTCATTCACATCCCCCTGGTCATATTTTCTATCTGGGATTTTTATTTTGACATCTCTGAATGACACATTCTCCCCCCGCGCGCGTGTGAACACCTGCGCTTATGTCGCACCTAACTAACCCATGCGCCAAGCGAAAGGTTCTCAGCCTAACTAAACCGAAAGGCAAAATATAAAAAACGAAATCCCTCGGCCATTATATTACATGATGATAAATTTAAAACTGAAAATCATATTTTCTCTATTGTATCGAGGGTAAACGGATTGATTGACTGGATGGTTAGGAATTTTATTTCAATGCTTTGTTTGTTTGTTTGTTTGTTTATGTTTTATGGCATATCAACCTTTATAGGTTATTTAATGCTAAATCCATTTTTCTACAAATAAATAGTTTTATTTCAAACAATTCAGTTTAGCACAAGTTCACTGTTAACTTGTCAAAAACATTTCTATTTCAAGCTGTTCAGTTTATTCAAAGAGTTTTAATTCACACAATTCCTTTTAGTATAAGCATAGTTTTTATTTACCCACAGTTAGATGTCAAAACAGTTCTTTTTCAAGCAATTCAGTTTAGCATAAATACATAAGTTCAGTGTCAAAAACAATTCTATTTCAAACAATTCAGTTGAGCATACAATACAGCTCTAATTCAAGCAATTCAGTTTAGCATAAGTACACAGTTTAGTTCTAACCCAAACCCATAGATAGGGCCCTATCAGGTGCTACCAATCCGGGTCAGAGTGGACCTGGGAGTGATGGCAATGAAGGGGTAATCCGCATTCCCCAAAGCTCCAGCTTTAAGGAACCTCACCATCAGATTGTTTAGTGTCATATCCAGGACACTCGTTGGGGAGTGGTCTTACTCCGCAGCAGAGAGGTAGCCGGTGTATTCTACAGCCTCAGCTGACTGGATAAGCAAATGTTTTAGAATATATAAAACCACAACAAGAACTTACATAGTATATTGTACTCAGGCCTGGTTTGGTTTGGTTTGGTTTGGTTTTATGGCATATCAACCTTTATAGGTTATTCAATGCCAAATCCATTTTTATACATATAAACAGTTTTATTTCAAACAATTCAGTTTAGCATAAGTACATTGTTTAAATGTCAAAACAGTTCTATTTCAAACTATTCTGTTTAGTCAACAAAATTAAATGGTTCCAGGTATCGCTATGTATTACTAACAATTCAATTAAACATCAGTCATTTATATATATATACATTGCATTTCACATAGCACTAATACCTTCGGGAAAAGTATGAATCCAGTTATTCTCCCTCCAACTATGGGTAAGTAGTAGGGTAGACTATGTCCTTCAGCCTTGATGAGGCAACTAGTCTTGGAGAAGGAAAATTCTGAATTCAAACCTGTTAAACTCCGCTTAAAAATTGACTTTGTGTCATATCCTGTCCGAACGGAGGGGTTAGTAAATACACACATATATATATACATATATACTTAATCATGAACTCTAATATTATGAATTCTAATTCACGCAAACGAAAGATTTGATTTATTGATTGATTTTAATGGCATGTCAATCAGTCTAGGGTTATCTTATGCCGAGAGGTTAGGGAATTACGTTCATTGTATGCTTATATTTGTATTTTTCTGTAGTTATTTCTTAATTGTCTTTGTACCCCTAGTTTTATAACATCAAGTATTCCAATCTAAAAGAAATAATTTACATTCAGTTGTAAGGTTTCAAGTATTCCTATTTAATACCAATAATTGTATAGTTTCAAGTAATTATTTCTGTTCAATAATGATCATTTGTTTATACACAGATGGCTTCAGGTAACTAATAATATTCCATAGTAAATAATTATACCTTCAAGTAACAATTACTAGTACAAATAATTTATAGTTATATAGGATTAATTATTCCTATTGAATGACCTAAATTGATACTAACAGATCACAATGAACCTGGGAGTAACATGGATCAAGGGGTATTGGACACTCCCCACTGCACCAGAACCGGTGCCTCTACTTTTGACTGTGATTTAAGGGGTAAATAATGAGTAAGCAACCTACGGGCTGCATTCGGGCAGCATGGGTACAAGAATTCTTTTTAAAGTGCCTAGAGAAAACAGCAATTACTAATAATTTCTTTAATCTTATTTTTTTTTAAATAACTAAAAACCTGTCATGCAATGTGGATTTTAAGCGGTATGCTTGTTTTTTTGTTTTGTTTTGTTTTTTATTTTTGTTTTTGATTTTGGTTTTTTTGTTTTCGTTTTTTTTGTGTGTTTTTTTGCGAATTAATAACTACTAATCTAACGATAAATTTGCCCATTCGACCGATGGAGGGGGCTGTAGAATGCACCGACTGATTCTCTGCAGAAGAGTAAGACTCCACCCGCCAACGATTGTCCCGGATATGACACTAAACAATCTGATGGTGAGGTTCCATTGATTCTGGAGCTTTGCGGAGCACCTCTTCATTGCAATCTCTCCCATGTCCACTCTGGCCCGGAGTGGTAGCACCTGATAGAGTCCTATCTATTGGTTAAATAGAACTAATCTGCGTACTTATACTAAATTGAATTATTTGAAATAGAACTGTTTTTAACACTGAAACTGTACTTATGCTAAACTGAATTGTTTGAATTAGAATTGTTTGACTAAACTGAATAGCTTAAAATAGAAATGCCTCTGACAATTAAACTGTGTTCTCATGGTAAACTGATTTGTTTGAAATAGAACTGATTATTTGTATAAAAATGGAGTTGGCATTAAATAACCTACAAAGGTTGATATACCATAAAACCCAAACCAACTAACCAAATGTAACGATAGAAGTTTTACAGACACTAGTCTCTTCACTAGTACTGCAAATATAAACGAGTACGTCCCCGTGGCTTAGTGTGTAACGTGCTGGATTACGACATCCTAATAAGCGAGTTCGAACTTCAGTCTCGCTATTACGTTCACTTCCTGACAAATACCCTTTGGGAAGGCAGGAGTCCCCTTAATCCCTCATGTATTACTAAATAGTACAAATACTGGAAGGATTGTTTTGGCACTGAATAAACCATGAAAGTTGATGTGCCATTAAACAAAGAAAGCAAACAAAACAAATATAAACAAAATACAATTTTTAAAATTCTTGATTTAAAAAAAAGCTAAGAAAGCCATGAAAAAATCTTATAACTATAATTTTTTTAGTTTGATGTCTACTTTATACGATGAATCAAAATAATAAAGATTCTGTTTAGCTGAGCTGACAGATCAATTTGGTATTATACTTACATTGTAAAAAAACAACTAATATACTAAAATCCGGCTTAGATTTGTGACTAGTATGGAAACATTGGTGACCATAGTTCTAACATTGCTTGAGTTATGCAATGTTTGAGAGACGGACAAAAAAAGCATTCGACAATTTATTGTCTGGTATTTGTTAAAAATCTTATTACAAAATATCCGTCTGTCCGTTCAGCTAAGTCTCTGCCATTTATGGTCTGATTTCAAACAACCTTTTCAAAGTGATCAGGGACAGCGCTTGAAAGTTATTGGCCAAACAACCTTAACTTTTAGTGAAGCCCTCTTCCCGATAAAAAAGGAAGTTTGGAGCCCAACTACAATATTGTTAGTGAGACTGTCTTCACGATAAAAATGGAAGTGCAAGGCCATACTAGAGAATTTTTAGTTCGGCCTTCTTCCAAATGTGCCGGATTTGAAGAAATTTGTCGAATTGATCCAAAAAAAAAAAAAAAAGCCAACTAGGAGATCCAACACAAATTGATTCTTCTTCTATTTTGTTTTATTGTTTCCCTCGCTGCGAAAGAGTACCCGTTTCACAGCGCTTACCCGTTCCCTTAGTAATCATTTTGTGAGTCAGATGGTTCCTTCATCCCTGTAAGTAGTTAGATCACCTCTCTCACGGCCAGATGTCAAGCTCCTGACATGCGGCTTGTAAAACAAAATGCTTAGAAACCATTGCTTTTTGGGTTGTTTTTTTTTAATTTAGAATATTACTTACGCTTCTAAGTCTGCGAAATGATATAATCAGATGTTTATTTGAAATATTTATTAACTTTAAGAGGTCTTCGGGGGTATCTGAGATATTAGAACGAAATAGAAACCGTCTTCTGAACGCCACACTCGGTCTAAACTTGTAGGAAATAAACAATAAAAAAATAAAATTCCCTTTAAATACAAATAATCATCCCAAACTTTATTAAAAGCGACTCTTCCAGCTTTATTTTCATAGTAACAGTTTTACAACCCGTATATAAAATGAGTAAGCACTTATAAATAGTTGACAATACCTAATCAAAGAAAGAGTATTACATCTAAATCCCCTTTGTGAAATTTGAATATGATTACATCTAATATTACAAGTGCAACAGGAAGCAAGAGAAACAAGATGAAAGATATACGGGTCAAAAATGAATAATAGATGAAAAACGTTTTAAGTAATTTGAATATCATTATGTCATATGAACTTCATTAAGTATAAAACTTTCTATGAAATAAAATCTATCGATTCTACTACGTCGTGGTTAGATGCCATGTATGAAGTGGTGGTTAACAAGCGAGATTAGTAGATCATTAGTAATGAATTCGACCCTCACTAGGAGACCTATACATTTAACCTTGAACTAAGCTAAGTTTAGTAAATGACTGTGAGATCGATATTTGTGCGTTTCAGTCGATCTGAGACCACAGCCAAACAAAATGACCAAAGGACCCAACTTTTTGCTCGGATATTGACTTAAACACGGCTCTCAACACAGAGTATGCGGCGTTGACCTCAGAGGTCATTTGAGATTATTGGAGGTCATCAGATTGCAGAAAATTGAAAAAGATGAAAAGACAAGAAATAATAATAACTTTTCAATAAAAAAAAAATACAGATTTTTTTTTCTTCTTGACTGGTTGCCTAACCAAGGCTAAAGAGCCAATTCTGCCCAACTGTTTTACCCATAGTGGGATGCATATATTTCCAAAGGGTATTAGCATTGTGTAAAATGCTAACAGTCTCATCCAGGATTTGAACTTGAATCACTATGTCCATTTTCCATGATGATAACCATTACAATATGAGCATCTTCTTGTATATATATATATATATATATATATATGTTAGATGCATATTTCCTTATTCAAAGAATCTTGTATGAAATATATATCAGAATTATTTCCTAAAAACATTTTGTCTCATCTTCCTGAAATGCACCAAGTCAAGTCGGGTACCTCTGCTATAAAGAAATTTATATGCATCATTCTATGTTCAAATAATCTTATAGTTTTATAATTTGACTTGTTGATGACATGGATAAAATGATTTATGTTTTTTAATAACTTCTCTTCAATAAAAAAAAATGCAAGCAAACAAAATGAATTATATATAAGACTATACAAATGAAAATATTCAAGATAAGGAATATTACAACTGTGAATCAGTCTCTATTGAGGATGCAGTGATTGTCTTCTAACCTTTAGTAGGATATGACATGAGGTCGATTTTTTTAATATCTTTTCAATAAAAAAATACAGATTTTTCTTTTATCATTAAGGGTTTTCGGACTATTGTTTTCATTTTTATTGTTATTTCCACAACGTTTCGGTCGATATGTCCTCCGGCCTTCTTCAAGTGTTTGTCGAACAGGGGAACCTTCACGGAACTTCGAACTACGTCCTTTATTGAATCCACAGGGGTCGTCTGTTCTGATTCCGTTAGCCATAACCAGATACAAGTGTTAAGTATTCCTGTATTGTTACTCGCCAGCAGTCAGGATTGAAGCTCTAACTTCCAGATGATTGTCTCCTTAGAAGCTTAGGGAACCAACGTCTATAACTGTTACGCTATGTGTCCTGCTTCATCTCAGAAATTTAGACAGATTTTTCTCTCTTCTTGATTAGTTGCCTAACCAAGGCTAAAGAACCTAGCCTTTCCTACCCATACTTGGAATAGAAGAGAGATTAATTTGGTTATATCATGGCAGTATATTATAAAACACAAAATGAATCAGTTGGCATAATAATTATTTGTATAGAAAATGAAAACTGCGAGCCAAGTTCAAATTTCAACTGATGGTATTTGTGTTCATTGAGGCTTTTGGGAAAGGTATGAGTTGACTTTTTCTCCCCTTAGATATGGATAAAATGGGCTCTTTAACTTTAGTAGGGCAACTAATCTAGAAGAAGGACAATTCTGAATCCAAACCCACTGCCAATATGTCATGGGTCAGCATGACAAAATGTCTGTTTCTCTTATAGATCTTTGGGAAGGTTTCAGTCCTCTGTGAAAAGGAAAAGGCTAATGCTGTGGCACTATATATATATATATATATAACATGAGGTCAAATTTTTAATAACTTCTGAAATCATACACTTGTCAACATTACCATGATTCCCAGGTCACTTTGACCTGCAATAGTAGTACCTGTTAGAATCTAAAAAAATCTGTTTGAGATAATGAAGTGTTCATTTGTTTTCACACAGTTAAACATTTAGAAGATACGACAGTTGAAGTGACTTTGTAAACAGGGATATTTATATTTAAAAGGAATTTTGGAATAAACATTTTCCAGCTGAATTGTGTTCACCTGGCTTCATCGTTGAGTGGTGTGTCAGTTGTAAGATATGTTAGTTGTCAAAGGGAGGAGTCATAGGCCTGGAGACAGATGGTCTGAATTCTAAAGGAGAGGGCAGGGACTACACTCCTGTTTGATAGAAGATATGACAGTTGAAGATCAAAGAGCTAGAATGATAAAATATTAAAGTAAAACATAACTTAACCCCCTTGTTTGTGGAGGCATAGGATATTCAGGCTGCATCCCTTGCAAAGGGTTAAAACTCCCTCCCCACCTCATGATTGGTTTTGGTTTCTTTGATTGAATATCAACCTTCATGGGTTATTTAACACCTAAGCCATCCTTGTAGAAGAACAGCTGTGGTACTATTTAATCCATAGCTGGGCCAAAAAATGAATGTCCTAGATATGACAGTAAATTGCATCTGATTCTTGAAGATTTAGGGAGTGTAGGATCACTCCTTCATTGATATTGTTCTCTGCTCTGTATATGAAGAACTTGACCTTTTTTGTAAAAGGTGGAAGAACAAGTAATACTGAATACAAAAAGACTCTCAAGAACTAATCAAAATTTTTCTTCTTTTTTTAAACATCTGCTGCCGCTGCTGCTGCTGGAAGAAATGTTATTATTTCTGTATCCATGAAATCTTGTTAAAATATATGTGCCAAAATGATTTCATCAGAACATTTTTGTCTCTTTTTATTCCCGAGCAACGCCGGATAACCCTGCTCGTAACAGACTGGGAAGAGATTGTTAAACGTCGCTGCACGTCTTAAATCAACCTTCTTTGTCGTATTGTAAATCTAATTTAGGTCACCCACTGTGTTTTACAACTGTTTCAATTGAGTCCATACTTGTACGTACTTGTTTGGTATATTTATCTAAGATTGTATATTCGTTGATCGTGAGTGCAGATTTTACTTACAGCATCAGGAATTTGGCAACTCCTATCGGCAAGATTTTACCGGAAAATCGATTAACTTTTCAGATGTTTTCTTCTTTACTTTACTTTTTTTCCTATCTTCTTTTTAGTTTTAATGTGTCAACTTTGGTATTTATTATTCACATTACCAGTTGTGTAAGGCACCCAATAAGGATCAAACTCACGGGAAAAAAAAAGATTTACAAGACAACCTTGTTGATTGTTATTCCTCGGCAAGGTTCCCTTAGTACTTTCCCTAACCGTTTGTGTATTTTCCAGATTTTTCAATCCAAAAGTCTGGGATACGTATCATACACAAAAACTTTATAATCAACTTTTTCTAGTCACATGTTTTCCCATATATATACATATACCAATGTGACCCTATGAGTTGGATATATGCACATACATGTATACACACGTGTGTGTGTGTGTTTATATATATATATATATATATATATATACACCAACGCACATGAGTGCACACACACACACACCTATACATATACACACACACGCAATGTGACAAGATGAGTTAGATTCGGCCTGGGTATCAAATTTCAAATGTTAGGAAAACCAGATTTACTTTTTTTTTTCTGTCTTCTTTTTAATTTTGATGTGTTAACTTTGATATTTATTATTCACATTACCAGTTGCGTAAGGCACCCAATAAGGATCAAACTCACGGAAAAAATAAGATTAAGGAAATCTAGATAAGAAAATGTTTATATAAATGGCCACGGACGTCCGTAAGTGTTAAGTACTTGTTGGGTACTGGTCAAAAACTTAAAAGGTCTAAATTTAATGTCCCTGTATCGGAGACGGCCAGGCTAGGAAATATTTTTATGTCCGTTTTTTTAAGAGAGAAATTGCCCCCCAAAAAGTTATGGGTTCATTCGTGGGTGTCCCTTGGCCGGAAATAATAATCTAACATTCTGTATATATACAGGTGCGTTTCGGGTCCTAGCAGTTAGACTTAGTTTGGGTTCGAGGAAAGTTGATTAGGCCGGAAACAACGAACAACGACATTACCAGCCGGACCCAGTTAGTTAAGATAATCTTTTGCCAGCCGAAACTCAATCTAGAATTAATTATCCACAAAGTGTTACACACTTTCCATCCTCCCTTGGCGTTTTTGACCACAGAGTTGTTGTTGTGTTTTTGTCCTTTTCCCTGTGAACCTGCCTCTCGCTCGATCCGGCCACACATAAGTTCTCGACGTGGAGTTAGTAACTTATGCAACGAGTTGCAGAGGTGGGTATTCTCACACCAACCCCTCCGCTCGGACAGGATATGAAACAAGGTCAATTTTTAAGCGGAGTTTGACAGGTTTGAATTCAGAGTTTTCCTTTTCCTAGACTAGTTGCCTCACCGAAGCTGAAGGACCTAGTCTGCCCTACTATTTACCCATAGCTGGAGGGAGAATAATTGGATTCATACCTTTCCCAAGGATATTAGTGCTATGTGAAATGCAATCAGTCACGTCCAGGATTTGAACTCGTGTCTCCGTGTTCATTTTCAACGACTATAACCATTACACCACGGGCATGTTTCACCATATTTGGGACGGGATGATCGAAAGTAAGTTATATCTCGAATACCAACCAATGTGTTTTACACTGTTCCAAAAAAATATCCACCGGGGTGCAATATTTTGCGTGCGATTTTTCGGGCCGTTGCCCACGTCTTTATCGTTGTTAGTTGTAACACGAGGTTTTGGCCACTGTATCCTCCGGCCTTCTCCAGATATTCCCTTGTTTATCTGGGCATAGAAATGATTCAACCAGGGAAATCATTTTTTGACTGTTGATAAAACAAGGCGTTCAAGAAATTCAGACAGATAATTCACCGGAATGTGTGTTTATAATTTTGTTTCTCATTGTTTGAACTTATTTTTGTCGCAAACTTGTAAAATTTTTGTATAAACATGTCCGTGTGTTTGCTCTAAAAACGGTATGAATTTTGTGTTTTAACACATAATGCAAATTTTTAGATAAAAAGTTAAGCATATTCTTTATTTGGGTTACATTTAACTGCTACAAATTCTAAAAAAATTAGTGCGTCTTATATACGAGGATTTTTCCAGAATGTACTGATTTTATATACCCCTCTCTCTCTCTCTCTCTCTCTCTCTCATTCGGAGCGAAAATATTAGAGATACCTTTCAAATCAGCTAAAATACCCATTTACGCAGGGTCAGAGGTCAAGTCACCCAAATTCACTCCAGTTATTGATACAGATTTGGTAGTTCTGCATCTAAGCGTTCGGCTGTCCGTAGAGGATAAACACGCGAACTCTTCTCGATAATTGATATAGATTAAGCAGCTCTATTGGCCTAATGAGTAGAGTGTTCGCCAATGATCCGGGAGACCGGGGTTCAATCCCAGGTCGAGTCATACCAAAGACTCAAAAAATGGTACTTGATGCTGCCTTGCTTAGTACTCAGTACTTTAAGGTGAGGATCGAGAGTAAAGTGGAGCAATTCTGGGAATGGAGTTGCGCCGTTCCCTACATCTCGGTGTAGTAGCTATTGAAAAGGGAGCATTCGGGTCGCCAACCTTACTTTTATTTACTTACATTAGGATTCTCAAATATAAAGCAGCTCATTCGGCAGGGACTGTAGATCTCTGTGGTGGGGTAAAACTGGCCTCGTCGGCTGAGACAGTAGAATACGCCAACTGCATCTCTGCAGTGCGGTAATATCGGCTCAGTTGACTGGGACTGTAGAATACGTCGACTGAATCTCTGCAGTGGGGTCAGACCGGTCCAGTCGGCTGGTGCTGTAGAAACTGTTTTTACATTTTACTGTGAGTAAATAAATGGCTGATGTTTAATTGAATTGTTCGTAATTCATACCGATACTTGGAACTATTTAATTTTGTTGACTAAACTGAATAGTTTGAAATAGAACTGTTTTGACATTTAAACAATGTACTTATGCTAAACTGAATTGTTTGAAATAAAACTGTTTATATGTATAAAAATGGATTTGGCATTAAATAACCGACAATGGTTGATATGCCATAAAACCAAACCAAACCAGGCCTGAGTACAATATACTATATAAGTTCTTATTGAGGTTTTATATATTCTAAATCATTTGCTTACCCAGTCAGCTGGGGCTGTAAAATACACCGACAACTTCTGTCCAGTGGGGTAAGACTTACCCCCGCCGACAACGACTATCCTGGATACGACACTAAACCATCTGAGGGTGAGTCTTCAGTAATGCAGGAGCTACGGGGAATGTGGAGTACCTCTTCATTGCCATTGCTCTCATGTCCACTCTGACCCGGATTGGTAGCACCTGATAGAGTCCTATCTATGGGTCAAATAGAACTGTTTGACATTTAAATTGTGCGCAAACAAATGACTGATGATTAATTGCATTGTTCGTGATACTTAGCTATAGATGGAACAATCTGTATACTAATAATAAGTAATGTTTTATAGAATTATTTGTGTTGATTAACAATACTTGAAACTCTTCAACTGTGAGTATAAACTGAATTGTTAGAATTAAATAGTGATGCTTGAAGTCATTTGAGTGCAAACAGATGATTAATACTAAAAAGAACTATTTATTCTATAATACTTGGAACCATTTAACTGTGTGCAAACAATAGTAATACTTGTGTGTAAATAAATTCTCAGAGAGAATACTGCAACTAGTAGACAAATTCATCTACCTGGGAAGCAGCGTCTCATCAACCGAAAAAGACATCGACACACGACTAACGAAGGCATGGACAGCTATCGATAGGCTTTCGATCATATGGAAATCAGACGTGACCGATAAATACGAAACGCAGTTTCTTCCAGGCAACGGTCGTATCGATACTGCTATATGGATGCACTACTTGGACGCTAACTAAACGGCTGAAGAAGAAGCAAGACGGCAATTACACAAGAATGTTGCGAGCAATATTGAACAAGTCCTGGAAGCAACACCCCCACAAGGCACCAACTATACGGCCACCAACCTCCCGTCACGAAAATTATCCAAGCTAGACGAACCAGACACGCGGGACACTACTGGAGAAGCAAGGACGAACTCATCAGTGATGTACCCCCGCATATGGCCAAGCAAAAGCAGGACGACCAGCTCGAACATACATACAGCAGCTATGTGAGGATACGGGATGTAATCCTGAAGACCTGCCAGAAGCGATGAATTATAGGGAGAAGTGGCGAGAGAAGGTCAGGGATATCCGTGCTAGCGGTACGACATGATGATGAGGATGTAAATAAATTACCTCCGACTCATCTAAAAATAAGATAACCCTACAAACTATTGACAAAGAAATCAAATGTATAACAATTTTAACTGTTCGCGATTAAATGAGCTCTCGCTCGTTTAAAAATGTTATCTACAAACCGCACGTTTATAAATTATATCATGTTTAAAGTGGATTAGCCTAGTGGATAGAGTGTTCGCCAATGGTCCGGAAGACCGGGGTTCAATCCCAGGTCGAGTTATACCAAAGACTTAAAAATAGTACTTGATACCTCCTTGCTTAACACTCAGCAATATAAAGTACGTATCATGGGTAAAGTGGAACAATCCAGGGAAAGGACTAGCGCCCTCCCCTACACCTCTGTGTAGTAGAGACTAAAAATAGAGCCTTCTTTTCGTCCTCGACTACAGTCGTCAACTTTACTTACTTACTTAAAGAGGGTTTTGGAATTAAATAACCTACAAGGGTTGATCTGCCATAAAACCCAACCAACCCCAAACTCGGATTTAAGGACCCAAAAGAGCCATTAAATCTTTTGGGGAAACGTACAAGAGTGGGGCGGGATTTCCACGATTTATAATGTTAAACAGTTGATAGACTTTTAATTTTTTTTCATCAAAATGAATACGTAGATAGCAAATGGGATATTTGAATTTGTATAAAATGTAAAGGGACAGATTTTTCCGTATTAAATTTCCCCTTAATTCCAGTTCCACTTTTGATAAATTTCACTTTTTCCTATTTTATTGTACTTCGCGAAACAAATTTTACTATAAATATTATAGAAATTTTACTATAAATATTATAGAAATTTTACTATAAATATTATAGAAATTTTACTATAAATATTATAGAAATTTTACTATAAATATTATAGAAATTTTACTATAAATATTATAGAAATTTTACTATAAATATTATAGAAATTTTACTATAAATATTATAGAAATTTTACTATAAATATTATAGAAATTTTACTATAAATATTATAGAAATTTTACTATAAATATTATAGAAATTTTACTATAAATATTATAGAAATTTTACTATAAATATTATAGAAATTTTACTATAAATATTATAGAAATTTTACTATAAATATTATAGAAATTTTACTATAAATATTATAGAAGCAGAAAACAAAAGCAAAATACTAAGTTTTATCAAAAGTAAAGAAATAGCTGATACAATTTCTTTTTATCAAACAATCCGCTCTTTGACATTATCTATTATTTTTTTTTTTATTTGTCATGCCAATAGGAGTTGACAAACCAATCCTTTTTCACCTTATGAAAGCGAATCCCTTGTGCCTTGTTATGTGAGTTAATTTTCTATAATCTTATTCATCTTTCCACCATAACAGAACTTTGAAACAAGCCTATATAAATTTCACTAACGACCTGATAGAAAATTTTCTGCGTGCAGTCTGGCAGGTATTGAAATTAATTGCAGACTTGAGACCGTAAGGCCCTTAACTTCGGCTAGGCTACCTCCGTGTGGGTGAGCTGCATCACTGACCCCTTTGACCCCCGCCTTGTATAGCACTGAACTTTGCATATGTTCCTGGACCCAGATTTGGGTTCAAGACCAGCTAGGTTCATCAGGCTCACATTGCACTAAGTGGGTCGATGACCAGCATAGACCAGCAGGGTTCGAGCCTCGGCTCAGGCCCGACCTTCCCCTCCTCTAAATCCCCACCATAATCGACCTTCGGTCATTGACCTTGTGTCGAGTCCTGTCTTGTGGGAGGCAGAGACAAATATCAAGGACCTGATAGAAAATATTTTCAAATGTATATAAAATTGGATGATTTCTGCTTTTCAGCTTTTGATCTTGATGTAAATGTGACTGAAATATTACATTCTACCTTTCGCTGTGAAGAAATATGGCCAGGGGGCAAGGGACAAATTACCAAGTTTTAGGAAAATATTAGATACGAAAAATTTCCTGCCACGTGCCACAGAAAAGTAGTTTGCAGGCCGCGTGTTTGAAACCCCCTGCTCTCCACCAAACTTTTTGCCCGTTTATTGTAGACAAAAAACTCTCCCCAATTATTGATTTAGATTTGGTAGTTCTACATCAAACTGTTTGGCGATATATAGACAAACAAACTCTTATCAATTATTGATATAGATTTGGTTGCTGTATATTGAATCGTTTAATTGTCTAGGGAAGACAGACAAACAAAATTTTCCCGAATTATTGAAATAGAAAAAGAATAACTATGACAGGTCATGAGTCAGTGTAGACAGTTGATTACAAAAAACGGAGTCTGGAAGTAGGGGCAGAAGAAAAGGGTGGGGACACTGCTACGAAAGATAAAGATAGGACTGGACAGAAAACAATAAGAAAGAAAGAAAGAAAGAAAGAAAGAAAGAAAGAAATCGAACCAAAAGCATGAAAAAGAAAGAGAGAAAAAGAGAAAAACGTACAAAAATAGAAGTCAAAAACAGAAAACAAAGAAACAAAGAAGGAAAGAAAGAAACAAAGATATCGAACCAAAAACACGAAAACGAAAGAAAGAAACAAAGAAAAAGGATACAAATAGAAGTCAAAGTATGAGAAAGAAAGAAAGAAAGAAAGAAAGAAAGAAAGAAAGAAAGAAATCGAACGAAAAGCGTGAAAAAGAAACAGAGAAACAGAAAAAAAAGTACAAGAAATAGAAGTTAAAAATAGAAAAAATAGATAAAGAAGAAAGAAACAAACAAACAAACAAACAAACAAACAAAGATATCGAACCAAAAACACGAAAAAGAAAGAAAGAAAGAAAGAAAGAAAGAAAGAAAGAAAGAAAATGGTACAAACAAATAGAAGCCAAAATAGGAGAAAGAAAGAAAGAAAGAAAGAAAGAAAGAAAGAAAGAAAGAAAGAAAGAAAAATGTGGAGAAAGAAAGGCAAAACAATATTAGAAAGAAATACTGAAAGAAAGGAGAGCAAAGAAAAGAAATAAAAGCAAAAGAAGAGCAGGCAAAAAAAAAATGAGGGGAGAAAATTTGCGAATCACGATATATTGTAAAGTGTAATTAGTTCATTAAGTATCGGCTTATTACAGATAAAAAAGAAGTACGAGACAACAACAACTACAAAAAACATCAAGAAAAATTAAAATAAAGAAAATAAAAGGAAGAAGGAAAAGAAAGAGAGAGAGAGAGAGAGAGAGAGAAAGAAAAGAACGATAATGATTACCATTAATTAATGCAAAACAATTCAAAACGCTTCGTTCCTAATGACAAATAAAACATGGCGTCTCTTACACAACCCAATTTTACTGAGAAAGCAAGAGGATTGGTTTGGGGAAGAGAGAAAATAAGAGGGTTACATCAAGAAAGAAAAAAGAAGTCACTTGTTATAGAAAAGGTGTAATTTCTTTGTTTAAAGGCATATCAACCTTGGTGGATTGTTTAATGCCAAAGGAATCCTTGAAAAAGTACAATAGAGTTACTCTTTAACTCATAACTTAGGGATAAAAGGGTTCATGACTTTTCCAAGGGTATTACTCCGAAAGCGAACGTAATAGCACGACTAGGATTCGAACTTACTTACTATGATGCCACTATCCAGCACATTAACCACAACGCCACTGGACTTCCCCATTCGTCGAAAAGAAAATTATAAATAGATACTGGTGAGAATTGTTGCCTACCACCATCTTGTTCATCGGGTACTATGTCTCAGGTTAATGAGAGTTATTTGGCAGCGCCCATCTCTTCCCCCAAGTAAAACACGACTGGTTAGACAGGGTTAAATCAAGAAATGGAAGAGCTCATTTCGTAACGGTTATCGTCCGAAGAAACTGAATCGGCAACACGAGTTCAAAACCTGGATGAGGCTGTTTGCGTCTCACTTTGTGCTAATAGCCTTTGGAAAGGCATGAATCCATCTCTCCCTCCAGCTATGGGTAAATAGTCGGTACGACTAGGTTCTTTAGCTTTCGTTAGGCAACCAGTCTACATGAAAGAAAACTATTAATTCAAACTAGCCAAACTCCGCAGAAAAATTGACCTTATGTCACATCCTGTTCATGGTGGAGGGGTTAGGTAAACGCATACAACTAGAAAAGGGACATAATCACGCGTATTATCAAACGCAAACGAAATGAACTTTACAATAAAAATGGCTCCAACTACCTTGCTATTTTACTCTAGCTGGAAAAAGTTGATTCATGCCTTTCTAAAAGCATCAGTACAAAGTGAAAGTAAACCGCTCTAAAACTTTAGCGGTTCACCTATTCCATTCTCCCAGCCGTTAACAGTTAGAAACAAATATATATTTCGTACCTTTCTATGAAACACGCCTTTGTAAAAGACGCACCAGTATTTTCAGGGGAAAAAGCCCAGCAATATATTTGTGGTGACAATAAAAGCTCTTAGACCTTGCTGTACATAACATGGTATCCTAATAAATAAGAAGCGAGAAAATTCTGATCTCTTTCTTTTTAAGTGCGTAGTATACACTTGAAAAAATCAATAACCTTTTCACTCTATCAGTTAATATCTTGCAAGCTATCTCAGTCTGTTTATTGCTATTTTTCTTGATCTCATCATATCTATCTATTTATCTACGTGGATCATTAAATAGGTTTCCAGACTTTTTTCGTATGAGCACTTTTATTGATAGTCCACACATGAAACTCTAGTCCCCTTCGAAGTTATCTTCTCTTGCTTCAATGCACTTGTTGTACCGTTCCAACAACTTCTCGAAAGAACCATAGAAGTGTGAGCATGTCAATGACCTTCGTCACAGCCTCTTTCATCTCCTCAATTGTCTCATAACGACAGCCTCTGAGCTTAGGGAATAAACAAAAGTCACAGGGAGCAAGGTCTGGACTACAGGAACGGTGACGAACTGTCTTGATGCCCATCTTGGTCAAATAGTCTGTGACATGGATGGAGTTGTGGACTGGTGCATTGTCCTGGTGGAAATGCCACTGACCCGATTTCAAGAGTGCTGGCCTCTTCCCAAGGAATCTCTTCCTGAAATCCCTTAAAACCTCAACATAGTAACCCTAACCCTAACACTTTGTCCAATCAACTCTGGTGTATTGTCTTCCTTAATCCTCCCACACCTCCCATCATCCCTCACAGACTCCCTGCCTTCCTTGAATCTCTTATGCCACTCAAAAACTGATGCTCGATTCATGCAAGATGGTCAAAAAGCAGTCTGAAGCATTCCATAGGTTTCAGTGGCATTTTTTCCAAGTTTAAAACACAATTTTCTTGCCTATCATTCTTCTAAAGTGTCCTCACGTCCAGATTGCATTTTTGAAATTCACCAACTGTGACAATCAGGCTTTAGTAGAGTGTATTCCAATTGCTACTGTAGCTGTTCCTTGGAACCTGAAATCATAAAAATTGGTCAGTCATCTCATAGGATGTATAGCAATAACGTAGTGAATTTTCAAGAGTCTACGACAATTTTAAAAGCCTGTACAAAAAAAGTCTGGAAACTTATTGAAAGCACCACGTATCTGTTTCTTCATATCTGTCTATGTATATATTTGTCTATGAATTTATCTCTCAATCTATCAAATATTAACAGTATCAAAAAAGTGGTTGGTTGGTTGGTTTATAGTTGGTTGGTTGGTTGTTTGGTTGATTTTACAGTATCAATCTTTGTTGGATTATTTGATGGCAAAGTCAGTTTTTTGCCAGCAATTATATGGTTTTAATTAATTCAATTGATTAATCATTTTAATTAATCTAATTTAATTATGTATTTAATTAATTGTCCTCGGGGTAGAGTAATCACTAATAGTCCAGAGACTGGGGTTCAATCCCAGGTCGAGTAATACCAAAGACTCAAAAAATGGTACTTGATGCCTCCTTGCTTAACACTCAGCATTATAAGGTTGGGATAAAGGGTAAAGTGGAGCAATCCAGGGAATGGAGTAGCGCCCTTCCTTACTCCTCGGTGTAGTAGCTCTTGAAAAAGGAGCCTTTGCGTTACCCTTGACTAAGGTCGCCAACATTTTTTATGGTTTTAATTAATTATTTGATTTCATTTACATTTTAATGGTTTCAAGTATTCATTTCAAATACAAATAATCTACAAACAGTAATCTCTTTTCAAGTAATTATTCTTAGTGGGTTGGTTGATTGATTGGTTGGTTTGGCTTGGTTTTTGGTTTAATGGCATATCAACCTTTGTGGGTTATTTAGTACCAAAGCCATCCTTGTAGAACCACAGTAGTGGGAGGATAAAAGGGTTCATGCCTTTCCTAAAGGCAATAGTCCGAAAGTGAACGCACCAGCCTGACATTATTCTTATTTGTTAATAATGTTCATTCCTTTTCACCTTGTTTTACAATTCAAAGTATTCCGATCTAATACAAATAATTTTCAAAAAGAAGTATTTGAGTCAAAGATGAAAAAAATAGTCGTGGGTGAAGAAGAGAAGGGGAAATAAAAAGTAAATGAACTGATTGTTAAGTGAAGAATTAAAAAGAGAAAAAAAGGAAGAAGCGAATAATAAATAGAGAAGGAAGTGATTAGAATGGCGATGTACAGAGAAGAAGAAGAAGAAGAAGAAGAAGAAGAAGAAGAAGAAGAAGAAGAAGAAGAAGAAGGTGGAAATGTACAGAGAAGAAGAAGAAGATCGACAACAACAACAAAGAAGAAGAAGAAGAACAACAAAACCACAGCAACAAAGAAGAAAAAGAAGAAAAAAGAGGAAAAAGAGGACGAAGAAGAAGAACAACAAAGAAAAACAAGAAAAAAAAAACAGCAACCAAGAAGAAGAAGAAGAAGAAGAAAAATAAAATAAAGAATGGCAATAAGAGCAAAGAAGAAGACGACATCGAAGAAAAAGAAAAAGAAAAGCAATAAGAAAACATAAAGAAGAAGAACAACAACAAGCAAGAAGAAGAAGCAGAAGAAAAGAAAATGAAGAAGAGCAACAACAACAAAAAACAACGACAACATCGGAGAAAAAGCAGAGTAACAACAGCAAAGAAGAAGAAGAAGACCAACAAAAAGAAAAGGACAATAAGTAAACATAAAGAAGAAGAAGAAGAAGAAGAAGAAGAAGAAGAAGAAGAAGAAGAAGAAGAAGAAGAAATCATCGTGGATTCCTGCTGAATTAAGTGGGTGGACAAACAACTATAAATGTAAATTAGTCCCGTGTCAAAATTAGTCAGCATCAAACTGGACGTCTTTCCAACTGAATCCTGAACATCCCCCCACCAACATCCCCTCCCACCCTATCCGCCGAAAGGTCTGCTACGCCTTCTGTATACCACGCCCTTTTGCCTCTCTCCAGACTACTACTGCTGGCTTTTGCTATTTTCCATCCTCATCACTTGTCGTCCTTCGATCGGAACAAATCTGCTTCGAATTCCCCATAATGAAAGAAATGGCCGCCAAAGACTCTTTTTTTTCTTCTTTTTCTTCTTCTCTAAGCATTATGCATTGTTGAAACCCCCACCCCCACCCCTCTCTCTCTCTCTTTCGCTCTCTCTCTCTCTCTCTCTCTCTCTCTCTCTCTCTGTATGTGTGTGTGTTTCATTTTCTCTCTTTCACTCTTCTTCGATTAGTCTTTCCATCTCATTTTTCACTTACTTCTTGTTCGTTCCTTCTCATTATTTTTCATTCCCCTTCTATTTCTCCATAAATCTCTCTCTCTCTCTCTCTCTCTCTCTCTCTCAAACACACACACACACATACACATACACACACACACACACATACGCAGTTTGTTTTTACTCCTTTGATTACTCTTTCCTTTGCCATTTTTATTTATTTCTCTACTTCTCTCTCTCTCTCTCTCTCTCTCTCTCTCTCTCTCTCTCTCTCTCTTTTCAGTTACTTTATGCTTCAGACAAACACATACACATTTTGAACATATATAACTTTCTGCGATGAAGTGTTTGGCGTAACGGTTATCGTTGGAGGAAATAAAATCAGAGTCTAAGTTTAAACCTGGGCTAAGCTGTTTACATTTTACCTCGTACTTATGCTGTTATGTAAGGCATGAATCCATCTGTTCTCCCGACAGTAAATAGTAGGGCAGACTGAACTCTTTACTTTTGGTTAGATAACCAAGAAAACTCTGAATTTAAACGAGTTTAACTTAAAAACTGACCTTATGTTATATCCTGTTCGCTGCGGAAGAGTTGGGGAAATACGAGGAACATTAAATAAGTTTCCAGACTTTTTTTGTATGGGCACTTTAATTGATAGTACATACATGAAACTCTAGTCCCCTTCCAAATAATCTCCTCCAGCTGCAATGCACTTGTTCTACCGTTCCACCAACCTCTTCAAAGTCCCATGGAAGTCCTCTTGTGTGAGCGAGTCAATCACCTTCGTCACAGCCTCTTTCATCTCCTCAATTGTCTCATAACGACAGTCTCTGAGCTTAGGGAATAACCAAAAGTCACAGGGAGCAAGGTCTGGACTATAGGGACGATGAGAAACTGTCTTGATGCCCATCTTGGTCAAATAGTCTGTGACATGGATGGAGTTGTAGACTGGTGTATTGTCCTGGTGGAAATGCCACTGATCCGATTTGAGTGCTGGCCTCTTCCCAAGGAATCTCTTCCTGAACTCCCTTAAAACCTCAACATAGTAACCCTAACCCTTTGGCCAATCAACTCTGGTGTATTGACTTCCTTACTCTTCCCACACCTCTCATCATCCCTCACAGACTCCCTGCCTTCCTTGAATCTCTTATGCCACTCAAACACTGATGCTCGATTCATGCAAGATGCTCCAAAAGCAGTCCGAAGCATTCCATACATTTCTGTGACTTTTTCCAAGTTTAAAACACAATTTTCTTGCATATCATTCTTCTAAAGTGTCCTCACATCCAGATTGCATTTTTGAAATTCACCAGCTGTGACAATCAGGCTTTAGTAAGGTGTATTCCAATTGCTACTGTAGCTGTTCATTTGAAGCTGAAATCATGAAAATAGGTCAGTCATCTCATAAGATGTATAGCAATAAGATATTGAAGTTTCCAAAGTCTACGTCAATTTTAAATGCCTGTACAAAAAAGTCTGGAAACTTATTGAAGGTACCACGTATGTGCATTGATCTCTTCTGGTCGATTTCCCAGTCTTGTTTATATCCCATTTCGGTTGCTGAACTCTCCGGTCCTCTATCTGTTTGTATTTCAGAGATGAAGTCTTATTTTCGGGTGGCCAATTTCTTGATTTATTTCTTTCCAGTATCGTTAAAAATTCTGGAACGTGTGGTGATCAAAACTGCTTCTTGGTTGCTACATGATTTTGAACCCACATATCAGGTGTTCGTGGCGGGAAAAATGCACTACTATTTCCGCCGGTCATAGGTCACCTCTGTTTGTTTGTCCATCAATCTATTTATTCCCCTTTTCTTTTGCTGGCTTGAAAAACTGCCTGAATAGCGTGGAAAATGGCTTTATTCTTCCTTGAACAATTTTTAGCGTGAATATTATGCAAATGATGTTCTTGACGTGATTGGCTCTTCAAGAGCCATACTAAATCCCCCTTTTTATGGCCGATTAAAGCCTTGCCTAATGATTTCAAGAACGAAAAGTGACAAGACACTATCAACCGAACGGTCATTTAATTTCCTTCAATAACTATATATATATATATATTCTAGCTTAACTACCCGTCGTAACCCGAGTATCTATCTAAAGTCAAATGTGCTGTGATGTCAGTACAGTTGAGGAAGAAAAGCATGAATTATTCTCTGCCTTCCTCCAACAATAGATAACCAGTAGGACAGACTGAATTCTTTAGCCTTGGTAAAGAACCAGTCTAGGAGACGGAAAAAACTCTGAATTTGAAACCTCAGGAGTGTTGTTTGGGAGAATCGGTGGCACACTGCTGCACCATTTGTCTCTAATCAGCTCATCCAAAAAGAGTGGTTAGTACTAACAAATATTCACAACGAAAAGCAAACCATTTGCGTAGGTAGTGCAACGATTCCCATCTTTCACTGAGTTTTTCGACTCACGTACATCAAGATCGAAAAGAGTTGTATATCATCGAGATATTACTAAAATGCTCATATGTAACCTTAACAAAGAAAAAGTGGCATATAATAGCGAGATTTTATCAGAGCAATGCACTTTTGTTGGGTCTGTGACGGCAATGAAGGTGATTTTTTTTAATCTTCAAAATTCTCAGTAGAACAGAGTTAATAAAAAAATAAAAGTTAGAATCTTTAACTTCTTCCGAAACGGAAGCATCTATATCATCACAGTTAACTAAGAAATTTCCATTAAAATCCTTTACTCCTTCCTAAATAGAAGCATCAATATCATCATGGACAGCTGTTAACTATAAAATGCTAATTAGAATCCTCCACTCTTTCCTAAATAGAAGCATCAATATAATTATGGACTGCTGTTAACTATAAAATGCTAATTAGAATCCTTCACTCCTTCCTAAATAGAAGCATCAATATCATCATGGACTGCTGTTAACAATAAAATACTAAATAGAATCCTTCAATCCTTCCTAAATAGAAGCATCACTTTCATCATGGACCACTGTTAACTATAAAATGTAAATTAGAATCCTTCACTCCTTCCTAAATAGAAGCATCAATATAATCATGGACCACTGTTAACTATAAAATACTAATTAGAATCCTTCACTCTTTCCTAAATAGAAGTATCAATATCATCATGGACAGCAGTTTACTATAAAATTCTAATTAGAATCCTTCACTCTTTCCTAGATAGAAACATCAATATACTCATGGAGCACTGTTAACTGTAAAATGTTAATTAGTCTTTCAACCCTTCCTAAATAGAAGCATCAATATCATCATGGACCACTGTTAACTATAAAATGCTAATTAGAATCCTTCACTCTTTCCTAGATAGAAGCATCACTATCATCATGGACTGCTGTTAACTATAAAATGCTAATTAGAATCCTTCACTACATTCTACATAGAAGCATCAATATCATCATGGACAGCTGTTAGCAATAGAACCCAACAGATTTATAAGTCGTCTTGTATAAACGTTTGTTTATTTTGTTTTAGCTACTTAAATTGCTTCTTTATAATAATCTATTAATTGCAGAAAACAACGAATATGTTTGACTAACTCTGTCTTTTCTCTTTTTCAGTTAATGTGATGACTGCAACAACAATTAATCATTAACTTTGAAAATCAACCAAATATTCAGAATGCCTTCTGCCAAGACTCCTACGGGCAAGGCCGGTCGCAAGGGCAAGGACGATAAACCGCCACCCGCCACAGGACCCGGAAGTAAAATTGTAGCCCTTCCAGTTCTTTTGAAAAAGCACATTAAGATCTTAGACGCCGAGAGGGTCGACATCCAGTACGACACGTTTAATGTCAAATCCTTGCCGGTGGAAATTTACACAAACGAAGAAATCGCTGAAAAAACCGTAAGGTTGCTTATTGCAAATAATAGATTAAAACGAATGCCTAAAACTGTAGCCAATCTGAGACTTCTGAACACGCTAGATATTCGGAATAATAATCTGACTAGTTTTCCGACCAGCATAGCCAAAATGCCCTGCTTGGCTAATCTAGACTTGACGAATAATAATTTGAAAAAACTGCCCCGAACCATTCACCGTTGTCCGTCACTGACTTCCTTGCACATCTCCAATAACAGATTGACTTCATTGCCTAAGAAATTTGGTAAGAGTACGTCGTTGACCTACGTAAACCTTTCCCATAATTTGATCCGTTCCTTCCTGAAGAATATTTACGAGCTCAACGCTGAGATTAACCTCTCGCACAACCGTTTAAAAGCCCTACCCAGCGTTAGTATTAAAAATTCACGGATCAAAGAACTGGACGTATCGCATAACATGCTGGAAAACATCCCAGAAACCATTAATAAACTGACACGACTGATTCGTTTAGATGTGTCTCATAATTCTATCACAGAAATCCCTAAGGAATTAGGATTCATCAACTACATCGAAAACCTAAATCTTTCTTACAACAAACTGGATTCATTACCACAAGAATTATGTAACATAGCTTCGGCACTTCGGATCTTGGATTTATCCGGAAACCAAATCCATTACCTGACTGAAGATATCGAGCGTTTTCGGAACTTGGAGATTTTAAATGTTTCTAACAACAAAATAGAGTTTATGCCCGAAGGTACAAAACTTTTATCGCGTTGCGAAAGTATAGACGTGTCGTACAATGAATTGACTTCCGTTATGTTTGCCGTATCTCTCGAGAGTTTAAGAGATCTCAACGTTTCCCACAACTTTATTGAGGTCCTTCCAGCGGATATGAAAGCTATGCGTTCCCTAAAATCACTAGATGTCTCCTTTAACCGAATCAAAGAAATTCCGGACGCTATCGGCGACCTGGTGTGCTTGAAATGTTTGAACGTAGCCGGCAACCGGATCAGCTTCCTGGCGCCATCCCTGGGCGAAAATCAAGTACTGAGTTCTCTGGACATCTCCCAGAATTTGGTATCAGAATTGCCGAAGGATCTGCGAAAGTTTCGCAACCTGGAACTGTTCCATTTTTCCCAGAATCAAATCAGAACCGTACCCAAGTCTATTGACTCACTTTATCAGCTTCAGTCTTTAGACGCGTCTGGCAACGAGCTGACTGATGTCCTTTTACCAAAAACAGTCCGAAAGTTATATCTGTCGGATAATCCACTTGATATTGACCTTACTGACACAACAACGACGCTGAGCCTGATTGGACACAAAGATCATGTGATTCAACTTACAACCGTTGAGCTGGTCGGTTTAAAGTTAAAGATTATCCCTGATACCATATTTAAACTAAGGCTGCTTACTCACTTAAACTTATCAAAAAATAATATTGAATCCTTACAGGATCAGTTTAATAAATTACGGGTATTAGTCTCCTTAAACCTTAGTGAAAACTCAATTGAAATATTACCACCTTCGTTTGAAAGTCTTTGTTATTTAGAACATTTAGATGTTAGTTCTAACAAACTGTCAGATTTCCTTCCTGAACTAACGAATCTAATTCATCTCCAAACTCTGAACATGTCTGACAATCAGATTTCTCATTTGCCAGATAATTTCGGCAGTTTGAATAAATTACTAAAACTTGATCTCTCTCGCAATGAATTGCTCAATTTCCCCTCTGACCGCATCGATGTGTTCGCCTCACTTCTATTCCTTGATCTGGCTCACAATCATATAGATTCAATTCCTCTACAGTTTGCCTATCTCTATCGCATCAAAGTCCTCATTTTGGCTGGAAACGATCTGGAATCTCTCCCGTCTCAAATCAACAAAATGGCGTCCCTCGAAGAGCTGGATGTGTCGGATAACATCGTCTCTAGTCTGCCGGAAAACATATGTAAACTCCCCAGTATAAAGAAGCTCACACTTTCGGATAACAAAATCACAGATGCTTTACCGAAGAATTTCGAACGTCTCCGACAAAATACCGACGTGGACTTGGATAATCAATCGTCGTTTAAGACTCGAATTCCTCGGGATCGTCCGGTGAAAAACACCGCACCAGTTAATACAGAGGTTAAGAAAAAGGGTAAAAGCGGCAAGGTTAGATCGAAAAGTGCACGACAGTCAAGTTCACGGTCTACCCCACCTGACAGATGAAACCCGGTGTGTTTGATTTTAGGGAAATGTTTTCCTTTTTTTTTTCCTTTTTTTTTTTTTCTTTTTTTTGGTTACTCTATATGAGGCACGCTATATGAAAAATATAACAGACACGGGGAACTCATTAATAATATTTCTATGAGCAAATTTTTAATTGGGTGGGATTAGTATTTTTCTGGCACGTCAAACTTTGCTGGGTTATCCACTGCCAAAATCATTAGCTTAGTGGACTGAGTGTTCTGGTCACCCTCGACTACGGTTGCCAACTTTACTTACATGTTTCAAGAAACTGTTTTTATTGAGATCATTTGTCAACAATCATAACTTCACTGATTGATTGATTGATTGATTTTAACGGTATATCAAATTGTCTAGGGTTATTTTATGCATAAACGTTCATTATACATTTATATTTACATTTTTGTATAATTATTTCCTAACATTGTCTAAATTTCTGAGACGAAGCTTATTGATTTTTATCATTAAGGGTTTTCGGACTACTGTCTTCATCTTTAGTGGAAATAATAATAAAGCTATTTCCTAAGAATTTCTTTAACACATTTATAAGATATCAAATATCCCTATCTAATACAAATAATTTGCACACAGTTGTATGGTTTCAAGTATTCCTATCTAATACAAATAATTTATACTTACATGGTTTCAAGTATTTCTATCTAATACAAATAATTTGCATACAGTTGTATGGTTTAAAGTAAACATATCTAATTCTAATAATTTGTACACAATTATATGCCTTCAAGTAATTATTTCTATTTAATAATAATTATTTGTTTGCACACAGTCATATGGTTTCAAGTAACTAATAATAATCCTTAGTAAACAATTATAGATTCAAGTAATTATTCTTAATACAAATAATTTGCATACAGTTTCAATTATTCTAATCTGACACTAGTAATTTGAATACAATTATATGTTTCAAAGAACTATCCCAACTTAATTCTACTACTACTACGACGACGACGACGACTACAAACGATAATGATAATAATTATAATGATGTGCTAAAAATTTAAGTTTGACCATACCAACAAATGGTATATGCACAACCCAGCACCTGTCCTAGAAAATAACACACATAAACTCCTATGGGACTTTGACATGCAGACGGATCACCAAATCTCGGCCAGAAGACCAGACCTAATAATAATCAACAAAAAAAAAAAGAGAAATTGCAAAATTGTCGACTTTGCTGTCCCGGCTGACCACAAAATAAAACTGAAAGAATGTGAAAAGAAGAATAAGTACCTCGACCTTGCTAGAGAATTGAAAAACTGTGGAACATGAAGGTGACAATTATACCAATTGTGATTGGTGTTTTTGGTACAGTAACTAAAGGGTTACGAAAGGGACTAGACGACTTAGAAGTTGGCGGACGAGTGGAGACCATCTTAACTATAGAATTATTGAGAACGGCCAGAATACTGAGAAGAGTCCTGAAGACTTGAGGAGACTTGCTATCACTCAAACTCACGTCGAAGACTATCAGCTGGCGTTGATGTGAAAAACTCAAAAGGAGTAAATAATAATAATAATAATAATAATAATAATAATAATAATAATAATAATAATTTTCTAAAAACTGTACGACTTCAATTACCTATTACTATCAAGTTGTAATACCAATTTTTATCGACCAAACTTCGTAATAAATTTAACTCATTTTAAAAACTTGATACTTACCGTAATTATTTGTGTATTGTACGTACTCATGTATAACTTTGGACAAGAAAATTCTGTAAAATAAAACTCTCGTGTATAATACGCACTGATTTTTTTAAGAATTTGTAACAGCTGAATTTTTACCTAAACTTAGCATCTGTTCCACTTTTTATTGATCCATTCTGACTAAAAATATTCTAGAGTTTACATTGTGCCTTAAATTACATTATCGAGTGTTGAGAGCAAACATGTGGACATGTTCGCGCAAAAATGTAGCAAGCTTACGGCAAAAATTGCAAAATTATAAACAAATACACAATACAATGTAAATAAATATGAAAAAGTGAAATAATAATAATAATAATCCAAATTTGATGAATTTATTATGAAATTCGCCGTTAAACGTTTCGGTTTTAATAACCCTCTTCAGGACTTTAAAATCATAAAAACTGTTGTTTAATCAATGATGGATGTTTGTCAACGTTAAACGTTTCGGTTTTAATAAACAGTTTGTTGAACAAACACCCATCACTGGTTAAACAACAGTTTTCATGATCTTAAAGTCCTGAAGAAGGTTATTAAAACCAAAACGTTTAACGTTGGCTTTCCATCATAAATTCATCAAATTTGAATAATTTTGTTTTTTCTACTTTCTTCACACAACAACGGATATTTCTCTGTAGAATTAATTTGGATCATAGATATAACTTACTTTCGGACATATCATGAGACGTGGGATTGAAAAAAGTCAATTATATAATTCTCGTGTATAATACGCACCTTTTGGGAGCTGAAAAATCTGGAAAAATAGTGCGTCTTATATAGAAATAATTATGGTAGTTACAATAACGTTTTAAGAGTAAATGCAGGTCAAAGGATGATTTCCCAGATTGAATCATTTCCATAACCAGATAAACGGAGGATATTGAGACCGAAACGTTGAGCTACATTTAACAACAATAAAGATGAGGACAACAATCAGAAAAATAACTCACAAAATATTCCAGTTCAAAATCATTTTAAACATTATCTCAGATCTATTTCATCCATAGATGGGATCCTAACTCTGGATCAGAAACAATCTGTGATCGGTTTCGTTCGAATTTCTTTCTTTGATGGCATATCAAACTTGGTGGGTTATCTAATGCCAAAGTCTTCCTTGTAGAAGAACAGTAAAATCAACGTGATAGCGGGAGTAGAGTTCGAACTCGCGACGATGTTGCAGCCCAGTACGTGAAATCTGGAATCAATATAGTGTCATAACTTAAACAAGAACATTTCCCCTACGAACCACTATTTTTCCTCATAATCACTAGTATTAGTATTTCGTTGTCACCATATGAATATCTTTAGTGTTATCACAGGTATAAATATCTGTAGTGTCGTTAGCGGTGGACTGCTAAGTCAGTGAGGATTAAATTGTCGGATAAGTCGTAAAGAACTCAGAAACACAATTTGTTTTAGGATATTTCGTTGTTTTATTCTCACTCTATTCAGTTTCTGGGGCCGTGAAAACAAAAGGAAATAAACAAGAGACACTACGTGGTAGGTTCTTCATTCTTCGAAGGACTGTCTAGATTTTTACCCTTGCTTCCTCTTTCTAAGTTCTTACTTCATGAGAGAAACAAAAACAGTGCAAATGACTACAGGGGCGCGAATAGACAGAGTTCATACTTACCTGGTTTGGGCCAAATCTCACCCGGTGTTCGCGCCGGATAGGCCCATCTGATCCAAGTGGCGGGTGGCCAAGTCGGGTGGAGTGGCTGATGGCATCTCTGCAGAGGGGTAAAACTTCTTCAACAAGTGCCCTGGGTATGACACAAAACAATCTGATGATGAGGATTCAGTAATGCTGGAGTTTTGGCGAATGTAAAGTACTCCTTCATTGCCATCGATCCCATGTCCACTCTGACCTGGAGGGTCAGAGTGGACATGGGATCTTATCTATAAGAAATAGGGTCTTATCTATGGGTCAAATTGAATTGTTTGACATTTAAACTGTGTACATATGCTAAACTGAATTGTTAGAAATAGAACTATTTTTACATTTAACTGTGTGTAAACAAATGACGTTTAATTGAATTGTTAGAGATACATAGCAATACTTGCAACCATTTAGCTTAGTGGACTTATGCTCAACTGAATTGTTTGAAATAGAACTGTTTGATTATTCAACTGTGTGTAAACAAATGACAGATATTTTATTGAATCATTCGTGTTAAATAGCAATGTTAGCAACCTTTTAGCTTTGTGGCCTTATGCTCAACTGAATTGTTTGAAATAGAACTGTTTGATTATTCAACTGTGTGTAAACAAATGACAGATATTTTATTGAATTATTAGTGTTAAATAGCAATACTTGCAACCATTTAGCCTCGTGGCCTTATGCTCAACTGAATTGTTTGAAATAGAACTGTTTGATTATTCAACTGTGTGTAAACAAATGACAGATATTTTATTGAATCATTCGTGTTAAATAGCAATGTTTGCAACCTTTTAGCTTTGTGGCCTTATGCTCAACTGAATTGTTTGAAATAGAACTGTTTGATTATTCAACTGTGTGTAAACAAATGACAGATATTTTATTGAATTATTAGTGTTAAATAGCAATACTTGCAACCATTTAGCCTCGTGGCCTTATGCTCAACTGAATTGTTTGAAATAGAACTGTTTGATTATTCAACTGTGTGTAAACAAATGACAGATATTTTATTGAATTATTAGTGTTAAATAGCAATACTTGCAACCATTTAGCCTTGTGGCCTTATGCTCAACTGAATTGTTTGAAATAGAACTGTTTGATTATTCAACTGTGAGTAAACAAATGACAGATATCTTATTGAATTATTAGTGTTAAATAGCAATACTTGCAACTATTTGACACTGTGGCAATACATGATTTATTGCAAAGAATATCATTTGTATTCGATAGAAAAAAAGAGAAACCATTTAACTGCGCGAAAAACAATGAGTTCTGCCTCGTTTAAAAATGTTATCTTCAAAATGTGTTTAGAAATCATAGACTTGATATAGATGTATATAAAGGATTCGGCAATAGATAACCAACAATGGTTAATACATCATAAAACCAGACCAAACCAAACCTAGTGGCGGGGGCTTCCTTCAAGGCAATACCTGCTTATCGCTTGGCATCTTAGGTGCCCGAAAAAAAAGGAATCAAGAATTTTTTGTAATAGTCACGCATGAGTCTCGATTCTTGCATACTCTCCTCTAGAATAAAAAGCTTTGGGGAATGCGGAGTACCCCTTTATTGCCATCACTCCCGGGTCCACTCTGACCCGGATTTGTAGCTCCTGATAAGGGTCTGATCTATGGGTTAAATAGAACTAAACCGTGGTTTCTTGAATTTACCGTTATTTGCATTTAAGCTGCGTATTTATGCTAAACTAAATTGTTTGAAATAGAACTGTTTTTACATTTAAAATGCGTTTTTATTCTAAACTGAATTGCTCGAAAAAGAACTGTTTTAACATCTAAACTATGTACTTGTGCGAAACTGAATTATCTGAAATAAAACTGTTTTGACATTTAACTCTGTGTATTGCCCAGTCGGCGATAAGACCTCCCAAATGAGCGTCCTGGATATGACACAAAACACTCTGATGGTGAGGTTTCAGTGATGCTGGAGCTTTGGGAAATGTGGAGTACCCCTTCATTGCCATTGCTCCCAGGTCCACTCTGGCCCGGAATGGTAGCACCTGATAGGACCCTATGGGTTAAATAGAAATAACTGTATATCTATGCTAAACTGAAGAGCTTGAAACAGAAATGTTTTCGTCAATTAAACTGTGTACTTACATTTAAACTGCGTGCTCATGCTAAACTGAATAGTTTGAAATGGAACTGTTTTTGACATTGAAACTCTACTTGCCCTAAACTGAATTGCTTAACATAGAACTGTTTTGACATTTAACTGTGTGTAAACAAAATCTGTACTTATACTAAACGGGATTAGCTGAATTAGGACTGTTTGACTAAACTGAATAGCTTGAAATAGAAATGCTTTTGACAATTAAACTGTGTACTCATGCTAAACTGAATTGTTTGAAATAGAACTGATTATTTGTATAAAAGTGGATTTGGCATTAGATAACCGACAAGGGTTGATATGCCATAAACTCCAACCAACCAACCTAAAATGATATTCAAATAAGTGCACAAATATCGACCATACCGAACAAAGAAAGAATAAAACAGGAACGTCTTTGGCATAAAATAACCCAAGGCTTGACATTCTGTAAAAACCCAACAAGAAACAAACAAACATATGTCAGGTGAATGTTGGTGGTAACGCAGTAGCAGTCGATCCTTCCGGCCAATATTTTTGGTTCTATTACAAAATGACGTTTGAAATAAATGAAAAAGTTTGTGAATAAATCTGCACTTGCATGGAAAATTTTGCCGCACTTTACATTTATCTGCACGGGTTAGTTGGTTGGTTGGTTGGTATGCAAACTTTCCAGAGTCGAAAATTGATTGATATCAATCATTAGAAGTGAGCACGGTGAGTAATGTGTTTTAGCAGTAATGAAATGAAAAGTTATTTGATCAGTTCAGCCACGGGATTCGAGCAGATGAAAGATGGACTACAGAGATAATATTTTTTGACAAAAACGGCTTCATCACAGCAGGGAAAAAATTGGACGCTTTCACTGGTGCATATTTTTACAAGGGCAGGATGTAAACTCTTCACCAGTGGCTATTCATTTTTGCCAGCAATGAACGTGACTGTATGATGAAACATTCGGGTGGTGGTTGTAGCTGAAAACTTGCTCTAACAAACCCTATTATTGTACTCTCTGTTGTTAAATTGGAAGCATTATTTTCGAAGTGTTTGTCTTAGAATTCATTTGCAAATTGGCTGCATAAAACGTTGAAATAATTCCTGCTTAAATGTTTATTTTTAAGGCTTTTACTTAGGAATCCACCCAATCGGTGGTCATTAAAATATGTTGACTGTAACCCCTGCAAAGGGGTTAAGACCCTAAAAAAAAGGGTTTCCTGAATATGGCATTATGTGGCATATCAGGGGAGAACAAGTGACAACAACATTTTTTTATAAAAATATAAACTCGCTTTTATTTTCAACGATATGTCGAAATCTTTGTGCGTGACAGACAGACAGACAGAGAGTCGGTCAGGAACTGCAGTGATTGGCAGCACGCTGTGAGAGATATATTCAGAGCTTTGCTTCTTCAAGTTTCTTTCACAGGAGATTAGTACAAGCCACTGCCTCCAGCTAGCGCCCAAAACGGCGTTACGTGTCAACTCTGCTGTCAGCCGACTCCGACTTATCCTTTGGGTCGAAAACTTCTGTCATTATATATTTTTCCAACGCGCACACATTTTTCCTTCCGGTGCAATTCACAGGGCATTTCCGGTGTCCTTTATTTACCATAAGACACAGCTGCACATCCTGTTACGAAATCCGCATTAACCAGCTGTCAAAGGTCAATAGGTAACAATTAAACTGCATCTTCATTGCTATTTACTTCAGATTCACTCTGACCCGGAGTGGTTGTACCTGTTACTACAATGGGTCTAGTACTTCTGTTTCAAAATTATTTGTATTCAATAGGAACGTGTGTAAAAAAGAATCTCTTAAGAAACAACTCCACAAAAAAGGTACATATGAACGTACACTGAATGCAATTATCAAACCTCATGGCTTAAAATAACCCAAGATGAGTTTAAATATTAAAATCAATCACTCGATCATTTACTTTTGAAAATACACAATCTCGAATTCGAACCTCTTTGGCCCTGTTGATGAGGCTTAGACTCAGTCGACTGCATTCCCTGCAGGGGGTTAAGAATCCCCGTCTTCAAAAAAGGGGTATCAAGTATGAACGTATTCGGCATTCCGTGATGAAGCTCTAGTTTTGGAACTCTCTCTCCAGAGAGAGAGAGAGAGATGTCATCTTTTCGTTTCCATTGCTCCCAGGTTCACTCTGACTTGGAGTGGTACACCTGTTAAAGTCTCATCTAAAGGTGAAATAGATCAGAGATAATGAAGTCTTTACCGATTTCTGGTTCTGGTTTCTTATTTGTTTAATGGCATATCAACCTTCAGGATTATTCAATACCAACATAATTCGTATGGAAGAAAGTAGTGGTTCTATTCAACCCTGTTGCGTTCTGGTTAGTGAACGCTAGTAATATTAAATAAAGGATAAATCACAATATGTGAGGAAATAAAGATATATTCTCAGGAAAAGGTATAAACAATAGAGAGACTATTAGTAGACAAGAACATAGGATTCGTGAATACAGAATAAGGATATAGTCCAACGATAGTATTGGCTTCCGTTATACGAAGCGGCTCTTCACCTCGACTGCTGGTATTAGTAGCTACTGCTATATATGGCAGATGGACTAGTTCATTGTGTAGGAAATGGTGGGTGATACCCAACAAACCCAAAGCCGGGGGGGAACAGATAATGGTACTTATACTCTTTCCAACATGGTTAATCCAAAAGTGAACGCATTAATACGACTGGAGTTCCAAATCTCTTACACCTATGTTTCAATATAGCACATTTGTCTCTACGTCAAATGGGGTGTCCTCGTGGTGTAATGGTTAATGAGCTGGATTGCTGAATCGTACTCAGTGAGATCGAACTCCTGTCGCACTATTGAGAAATGTATGAGCCCCCTTATTCCCCCATCGATGAGTTAAATAGTACCACTACTGTTCTTCTTGAAGGGTAGATTTAGCATTAAATAACCCAAGAAAGTTGATATGCCATTGAATAAAAAAACAACCAACCTTTACGTCACGAAGACTCTTTACAAGGATTGACATGTCATAAAACCAACCAACCAACCAAAACAGAGTGACTGAAACTTTATGAGAAATGAAATCAATATTGTGTATAGGACACTCAGTGCAAATCAATCTCTCTAGTATAGCGTGTGGGAGCAAAATTTGGAATATTCTTGTATAATAATAAACAGCTCTATAATAAGACAAGATTAATTTTAATTCTAAAGAAATAAACAACAAAATAAGAAGATACATACAAAACAATAAATTTACTCAATATGGCCGCCATTTTTTTTCAATTATTGTATGAAAATGCTTTCGAAACGATTTGCGTGTCTTCAAAATAAACTTTAGGTTTAGTAAATAAAATGTTAAGCATGTATTAGCCTGTTCAGTACTTAGATGGGTGACAAATTAATATCAGTAAGTACTTGTAAGCAACCTGAGGCCTGTGTGCCAGACAAAGAAATGCTTAGCAAATAAAAATGTCTTCTTTTCTATAATAGAATTCTGTTCAAGGATTTTAATTTAAAAGAACAAAGAAAAAAATTGAAATCTTTTTATTCCTATTTTATATTTTCAACCATTTTTTTTCCTTCAGGCTAACGAGAAAATTGTCATTTTTTTAATTAATGAAGACCATGGCGACTCTGGTCATGACAGTGACGTCATTTAAAATCTTCAAGTAGATTGGTTGTCACCATTTAAAAAAACGTCTTGAAATTTTTGTTTTTGGAATCATTTTCTTCTTCTTCTTCTTCTTCTTCTTCTTCTTCTTCTTCTTCTTCTTCTTCTTCTTCTTCTTCGTTGTTGTTGTTGTGGTTGTTGTTGTAGTTGTTGCTCTTCTTTGTTGTCGTTGTTGTTGTTGTTGTTCTTCTTCTTCTTCTTTGTTGTGGTGGTTGTGGTTGTTGTTGTTGTTCTTCTTCTTCTTCTTCTTCTTCTTCATCTTCTTCTTCTTCTTGAGCCTTAAACTTCAGAAATTTTCTGTCGGAAGACCTACAGATTACGAACGAGTGTTTAACAGTCATTATTTTAATGATACTTCCGATCTATCTATCTATTTATCTATCTATCTATCTATCTCAATCAGTTCATCCATTCTCTCTCTCTCTCTCTCTCTATATATATATATATATATATATATGAAGATAGCAGAAAAACATAATCCAAATAGATGAATTTATTATGATGTAAAGTCGACGATGAACGTTTCGGTGTTAGTCACCATCATCAGGACTTGAATATCAGAATAGTTCACATAGCGATATATATATATATACATATATATATAAAGCAATTAGAAATTTCCCGTTTCATTATCATTATCTATTTAACGTCATTGTTAAAGTGCCTGAGTGCAGCCTTCAAGTCAGCAAGTTCGAACTCAAGTCGCTCTATTACGTTCACTTTCGGACTAATCCTCTTAAGAAAGGTAGGATCCTCTCAAAAAAAAGAAAAAACGCCAGCTATCGGTTAAATAGTATCACTGCAGGTTCGCTATAACGATGGCTACGGCATTGAATAACCTACGAAGGTTGATATGGCATGAAACAAAGAAATCAATCCTATATATCTCAGTGTGTTCATATTTATCTATCTAAATGTTTTATTTTTTACTTTTTTCATATTTACTCTCCATCTCCTCAGGCTTTTTTCAGGCAACTGAATCCCTAGGGCAACTGAACCCCTCGGGCAACTGAATCCCTCAGGCAACTGAACCCCTTCAGGCAACTGAATCCCTCAGCCATACCCCAAAGGAACTAAGATGTAGGGGTGTAATAAGAAACAACTACACAGAAAATGTAAATATGAATAAATAATGCGATTCCCTAATCTCTAGGCTTAAAATAACTCTTAACAGGTTGGCATGTCATTAAGATAAGCTAATCAATATCATTTATAAATGTTTTATCCGACAAATGTATATTTGTGTAGATACCCTGATAAGTTATAAACATTGTTTCAATTATTTTCAGAATGTTGTCTTTGCCTTTGATTGATTTTACTATTTGTCTATCTGGAATATATATATATATATATATATATATATATATATATATATTGCTAAATCATAAGAATGTGTGTATATCAAGATTGTGACTTTGAATTGGTAAGCACTGGTTCATGATTTGTTTCTAAGAGGTTTGTATAACGAGTTTTTATTTCTCGTAGACTGTCTGCCCACCAATATATGAATAGCCCTGGCTACTCTTCTATTTACGCATAGCTGGCAGTTGAGAAGAACAGATGGACAGGACTTGACACAAGGTCAAAAGCCCGAAGGCCGATTAAAGTGGGGATAAAGGGGAAGGGAAGGTCGGGAACGAGCCGAGACTCGAACCCTGCTGGTCTGTGCTGCTCATCGACCCACTAAGTGTAATGCGGCCCTAATGAGGCAAGCAGTTTCAAGAATCCAAATTTGGATCCGGGCACGTATGCCGGGTTATAGCTTAAACTAGACAGCAAAGTCTAGTGCTATACATAGGGGACAAAGGTTGCAGTTCGCCCATCCGAGGGTGGCCCAACCGAAGTTGGGGGGCCTTTCGGCCTCGAATCTGCCATTGTTTTCGATACCCCATCCAACACGAATGCCAAACGGCCTAGCCAAAAGGCCAGGGAAGTATCTCAATATTGAAACGTTAATTCAATGAGGTTAATTTGAATTGTATGATGAAATGAAAACGTTAATGGAAAATTGAGATAAAATTCAAGTTGTAACGTCTTTTTTTTAAATTGGTTGCTCGTACCGTTAAACAAAGGAATCCTGTGTTGTGCGCGACTGGAGTTCGAACTCTTTTATCATGATATCGCAGTCCAGCACGTTAGCCACCACGCCACAGGTTTTCTTTCTGATGCACTCTGTGTTAGTAGCAATGATCTAATGGTATGTGTATATAATATTATTTACTAAACACTTTCGGGATAGTTCAGATGAGACTAAGATTAACACTTGTGATCGATCAAGATTAACACTTGTGAGCGATCAAGATTAACACTTGTGATCAATCAAGATTAACACTTGTGATCGATCGTAAAGACGAGGCAACACGACGGCTTCTAGGCTGCTTTTGATGTAATTTGAAGAATAATAAGTTACAAAAATATTGCAAAACCTTTGACTCGCCCTAATATTAACCACTACATTTAAGGTCGGATGATACAAGTCTCGTGACCGATGGTAAAGACTATGCAATCGCTACCATGTTACAAAGAAATAGAATACCATCCAACGATGTTGGTTGTAAGAAATAGATATTCCTTCAATATATAAAGTAAAATAAAATTAATTATAAAATTTAAATAAATAAATAAAATAAAATAAATATAACTTCTCGCATGTCTCAATTTTTATGAATAATTAAAAAGACGTTTTTTATTGGTTAAGAATAAAAAGCTGTCTTTGTGTATATATCATTTTTGTGAATAAATAAGCAGACGCTTTTTTTTTTAAAAAAAGACAGTTACCAAAACCTTTCAACAAGGAAAGACAACGCTTTTAAAGGACTTCGCTTCAATTTGTGAACGTTTCTAAAAAAGGAAATAAATCTTCGAAGTCAACTATTCTTCGAAAAGGCAACATGAAGACCTAAGCTAAGTGTCAATTTAATTGTGATTTTGTTTGAGTTTATATATATATATATATATATATGTGTGTGTGTGTGTGTGTGTGTGTAAGTACTTGAATATGTGCAATAAAATTTGACTTGGCTGTGTGTTCTTTTTCTCCAAGAAGGTTTACAAAAATAAGTGTTAGGTTGGATATAATTTTCCAATATGGTTTCGTTTGGTTTGGTTTTATGACACATCAAACATAGTAGGTTATTTAATGCTAAATCCATTTTATACATATAAACAGTTTTATTTCAAACCAATCAATTTAGTATAAGAATAGTTTGTTTTTGTTTACACACCGTTAAATGTTAAAACAGTTCTATTTCAAACGATTCAGTTTAGCATAAGAAAACAGTTTCGATATCAAAACAGTCTTATTTCAAGCAAGGACACAGTTTAGTTTTATTTGACCCACAGATAGGACCCTATCAGGTGCTACCACTCCAGGCTAGAGTGAACCTGGGATCGATGGGAATGAAGAAGTACTCTGCATTCCCCAAAGCTCCAGCGTTACTGAAACCTTACCATCAGATTGTTTACTGTCAGGACCCTCGTTGGTGGGGAAGTAAGGTAGGTCATACCCTTCTGAAGAGATGCAGTCTATATATTCTACAGCCTCAGCCGCCGACTGGGCATCTCCTCGGATGTTGGTAAGGTAGAATAACATCATAATGCCATAAAAGGATACATAGCAATCTCAATAAAATTGATCGCCTTTATCAATAACAACGTTAATCTCATAGGAAGATTTTAAATCGACTAAAGGGATCCATAAATCAGGTGTTCTTCACGGTACACAGGATTCGTATATAAATAAATGAATAGGTTTTTTTAAAAAATAATTTTCCATGGTAAGTAACTAAAAAAAAATTAAGTATTACCTCCCTTGAATTAATATCTGTAAAATACTGAAATATTTAAATAGGACAATTATATATATATATATATATATATATATATATATATATATATATATATATATATATATATATATATGTTAGATATTAGATCTGCATCTTCAGTCATATCGGAAGATGCAGATCAAACATTTCTAAAGAAAATTATAGGGTCTGCCGAAATAAATATTATTACAAAAAATACGAGTAATTTTTGAAGTTTTTTTTTCTTTTAAATGGAATTATATTCTCTGCATTCAAATTTATTATTATTTTACATTGGACTCTCCTTTGAATTTTGAATTACATGGATATTGAAGAAAGAAAATCTCAAAATAAAATCGTTCCTACCATCGGCTGACTTGGTTTTGGATAATATAAGGACATATATATATATATATATATATATATATGTGTGTGTGTGTGTGTGTGTGTGTGTGTGTGCGCGCGCGTTTGCATCATTATTTAATAACGTCACGCTATCAGCACGGGTTCCCTGACCCTCTCTCCGTCCGTCCCTACCATTCATTGCCTCCAGCAGGACTTCCAAATTATATCATGGGTCCGCACAGAACTTTGAGTAAATAACATCTTACTAGCCGGTTACCACTAACTCATCCATGTGTAAGACTCCATAAAAGAATGTCACTTAAGTGTTCGCTCTTGCTTCTCCAACAGTTTCCAACATGTCTTGTTAATCTTACTTGGATGATTTTTTAAATGGGAGCTATATATATATATATATATATATATGCCAAAGACTCAAAAAATGGTACTTGATGCTGCCTTGCTTAACACTCAGCATTATAAGGTACTGATCAAGGGTAAAGCAAAGGAATCCAGACAAAGGATTTGCGCCTTTCCCTACACTTTGGTGAAGTAGCTATTGAAAAGGGAGCCTTCGAGTCACCCTCGATTGAGGTCACCAACTTTACTTGACACTATATATATATATATATATATATATATATTACAACAGTGTTGGTTGGCACTAAATTACTTTGTGGGGTTGTGTCGAACCAAGCGCAATATAATATGGGGAGTGCTCAATATCTTGGATAGAGCTATGATAATAATAATAATAATAATAATAATAATAATAATAATAATAATAGATTTATATATTTAATGCCATGGAATTCAGTGTGCTAAATTAGACCAAATTTCATGGCATTAATTATATAAATCTAATATATATATATATATATATATATAGTTGGTATCATACAATAACTGATGTTTATACAACAGCATTGCTTCTAACAAAGCCTTCATCAGATGATGAATCTGAGTTCGAGGATGGTTTCGGGGCCGAAGAATCATTACCACAAGCCCAGAGCGCCCCAGCAGTATTTCACGACACCACCAGACTTTGTCAGATTGTCGTCGCTCTATAGGATTGCCAGATCCACGCTGATGCAGTTAGAGCCTTATCGTGGATCTTCTCAATGTATTTCCTCTTGTCTGATAGAAGAAGTCCAAGATTAGTCAAGAAAACGGAAGTTTGGTTGGCAATAAAACCTCTGCATCCGATTTCGATTGGAAATACAATATATATATATATATATATGCATGTGTGTGTGTGTGTGTGTGTGTGTGTGGTTTTATACAAGATTAGACATACTCCTTCTCAGCCTGAAACATAATTATTGTTCACTGACTTATATTTTCTATTATGTCACATTAGAAATGTCAAAATATTCAGACGTCCGACTTAATCACGGTGAATTTTGAATATTAAATTTTTCATAGCTGCTACTTTCCAGGGGAGGTCACTCATGTTATAAACTTAGAGTTACCTCCCATGGGAAATTTTTGTAACTATAAAAAAATTACTTTTTTTTTTAGATTTTCTCAAATTAAGAAGCCTCATCTCAAAAATGATTCCAATTTTTTAAAAAAGTCAATTATAAAAAAAAACTACGTTTTCTCAAAGTGGTCTATAGAGACCCCCAGGGGTGAATAAAATTTAGACACAGCAAATTAAAGTGGATAGGAATCTACTGTGATTTGATTTTTAATAATTTACATTTATGGATTGCTGGAACATATAGATTGCTTGCCAGATATTGTACACCTATCAAAATACCTGATGGCCAATGGTGATGTATAATTTACATACAAGCCGTTTAAAACACAGGCGTCATTTAAATGAAGGGGCAAAGAGTTAGAGTTAAGGTTTATTTCATCTTTAAACACATTTCTTTAAGAAGAATTTATTGGAATGACCAAAAATTCTACTTACATGTAGCAGAAAGAACTTAGTATTTTTATTAATTAATTTGACCGTTAGGGTCGACGCATATTTTCACCTAAAGAGGATAAATTATCCTATTCATCCGAACCATTTTTCCGGGCTGCAGAAATTGGAGAAAGCCCGCCAAACACTCTCTTCCTCAGAAGCTTACAAACTGGGCAGATGTAATTACTAGCAGCAGCATCACACCACTATGAGGAAAGCCATTTAATTTATGGACTCCTTGCGTATATTCTCTTAGACCAAGGGTTCCCAGTTGAATATGAATTAGATGAATTCAATTTGCCTCACACTGGAACAACTTTAAGTCGCCTTCAACTTTGGCTATGTCGACTGCGGCGCAAAATTTCGCCCCGACACCCAGCCATTTCATCCCTGGGCCACATTTTCAGGAGACATTCACACTTCTCTCCCCAAATAACCAGGACCACACTTTCATGGACGACGACTACTTTCCTGTCCTCAACCAGCAAACACGACTTTTGCTACACTATGGCGAACATATCTCACTCACACATTCAACAATGCCTTTACCTAACGATGCACATTGGGGTGTCCTCGTGGTGTAATGGTTAAAGCGATGAACTGCGGAATCGTACTCCAGTCGCGCTATTATGTTCACTTTCGGGCAAATACCCTTGGGAAAGGTATGAACCCCCTTATTCTCCCTCCAGCTATGGGTAAATAGTAGGACGGACTAGGTTCTTCAGCCTTGTTGAGGCAACTAGTCTAGGAGAAGGAAAACTCTGAATTCAAACCTGTTAAACTCCGCTTAAAAATTGACCTTGTGTCATATCCTGTCCGAGCGGAGGGGTTGGTAAATAGTACCTAACGATGCACATTTCGCTCTGGCATTTAGCTGCTAAAATGCCTCCTCAACTCTATAACAACTTCATTTCGTTTCCTTACTTCTTTCCTTTCTACGAGACTTGCAGCATACTAGCGTAAACCCTTTATTCCATGCTGCCATTAAAACCATCATATAAAAACCCTACGGCATCTTCTCTCTCATTTTTCTACTATAATAATTTAGCGAGGAAACGAAACAATACGTAACAATATAATTTTTGCTAAATACACCTTTAAAAGAATTGGATATTACTGGATGAACGAAAAAACTATTGCAAAATATCCCAAGCTTTGAGGAACTGCTGAACCCATTGTTATGGAATAGCCGAGGGATTTCGGTTCATGCCTTTGAGTTTAGTTAGGCTGAGAACCTTTCGGCTCAGCACATGGGTTAGTTAGGTGCAACATTGAAGCAGGTGTTAACGCGGGTGCGCGCGGGCGGATGGAGGTGTTACTCAGATGTCATTATAGTCTGAAACGAACCGAGGTGACAGGGTGCGGGTGACGTCACGCACCGGAAGCGCGCGGAGGTTTGTGTGAGAATTTGAAGAAAGGAAGGGTCGGGTACTTGACGCCAAACGAGAAGGATCGATTTTTGGAGCTCGCAGGCGCGAGGCGAACTTGCACCCTATGGGGGGGGCGCTCGAGTTGGGGGCCAAATGAATAAGACACCATAGACGATTGTGTCTCTCCTCCTTACGTCGAAACCTTTAACTCAAAATTAATAAAAAGGTTTCGTACCTGAACAAGAAGTTGTTACGTGTTTTCGAATTCCGAGATTCCTATGTTCTTTATATGTTCTATCGTAATGAACATTCAATGTCCATTTCACCCATTTCGCACATGGCCATATTCGTGTATATGGCTATGTAACACCATTTTCCAAGCGTTTCCGAGTTCGTATATAAAAGAATCTGGGTTTATCCATGTGCATTAATTACTAAACACTTTGAACATAGAACGTGTTGATTTGTGACCCCAACACACAAACCTGTAACGTTATATTCATTGCTCGCCAAATCTGTCCATCCCATTGAAAAATAATTCAAAAATAAAAGTTGTGTTTGCATTCATAGTTTAACGATTCTTTTCTCATGAATATTGTATTAAACACTGGCAAATTAGTTATTTTTAGTAATTTAATTAAATTATTTGGGGATGAAGGGAAATCAAATTTACTTACAATGGGCGAGACATCATATAAAAAGTTTAAGAATCTTTGTTTTAGATCAAATCAAGTCTTCTGATTTTAAATCCAAGCTCAAAATTATTCTATGCCAGGATTTTGTAAAATATGTGCCAAGTATACTGAATCATATTGAGACTAAGAAAAATATTCAATATTTAACTAATTTATTTGGGGGAGAATGGAAAGTAAATTTAATTACAATGGGTGGGACATGATATAAAAAGTTTAAGAATCTTTGTTTTAGACTAAATCAAGTCTTCTGATTTGAAATCCATGCTCAAAATTTTTTATATGCAAGGAATTTCTACAATATTTGCTTAATATATTGACTCATATCTTGTTAGCAGCGTCTTATCAACTGAAAACAATATCAAAATACGTCTAGAGAAATCAATGACTGCTATCGACAGGCTATCGATCATATTGAGGTCTAACCTATCCGATAAAATAAAAAGGATTTTTTTCCAAGCATCGGTTGTGTCGATTTTACAGTATGGATGCACCAGGTGGACGCTGACAAAACGTATAGAGAAAAAAACTGCCGAAGAATGGTAGGATCTGTATTGAACAAATCCTGGAAGCAACAGCCCATAAAACAACAGTTGTACGGGCACTTACTCTCTATCTCTAAAACCATCAAAATAAGACGAACACGACATGCGAAACACGGCTGGAGAAGCAAGGACTAACTCCTATGGACCCCTTCACATGGACGAGCTAGTGTTGGCCGACCAACAGGAACTTATATGCAATGTTGTATAACCGTGATACATACCGCACGTATGCATATACAAATATATGCGGAAACATAGTCAACAATAATGACGAACTTCAATGAACACACTTCTTTATAAAAATAGAATCTCTCACAATTTATTCTCGAAAGGGTGATGTTGGTTGTGCGCGAGAGATGAGCTGGAGACGGGGACAGACTGCTATATTGACCCCAAGTTCTTCTGACCATAGCAGTACTTCTTCCCCATCTTGGCTGGGGTTGCTCAACCGTGGGTCACTGAGGGCCGCAAGCCCTCAGCCAGCAAGCTGATTCTCACGCTGGCATCCTATCCCCAACTGACTCCAACTGTCTGTGCCCTGGTTATATTATTGTTTATCGTCTACCTGCTTCCGCTGTTCTTCCGCTTATTTACACAAGTGCATCTCTTGATTTTGAGGGTCAATATATAACAGCAACAGTTCTGTGCGGACATTGGATGTCGTCTGGAGGACCTGCGGCGAGCGATGGATGATAGGGACGAATAACGAGTGAGAGAGTTAGGGAAATCCGTGCTAGCAGCACGACTTGAACATATTGATAAGACTAAGAAAAAATGTCAGTAATATTTAGTTTATTTATGTGGTGGAGATGAATGGAAATGTTGTGAAGCTCTGGTATAGATGGATCTGACACAAGGCAAAGATCGGGGAGCACGTGAGGTTGGATTGAACTTTTATTATTTGTTATCGGGTTGCACCCCTTCATTGATGAAGCTCCTGGGTGATGTTGTGAGCAAACTAGACTTATGAATTACTATTGCGTAGTGAGTTCAGGCTAAACTAAGTGCTCCACGTTTGTGACCTTGTACCATATCTAATCTAATCTGAGTTTACAAGATTTATCTTTCATCGCAATCATTTTAATATTGACCTATATATCCATATGTACCTTGTAGTGTGATGGTTAACAAGTCAAGCTCATCACCACTAGGACAATAAACCAGTCCGCAACTCCATCCTTGTCACAGACTATTTGACCAAGATGGGCATCAACACCGTTCCTTAGCCTCCCAATGGTCAAGACCTTGCTCCCTGTAACTTTTGCTTGTTCCCTAAGCTCAGAGGCTGTCGTTATGAGACAATTGAGGAGATGAAAGAGGCTGTGACGAAGGTGATTGACACGCTGATACAAGAGGATTTCCATGGGTCCTTGAAGAAGTTGTTGGAACGGTATAACAAGTGCATTGCAGCCGGAGGAGATTACTTCGAAGGGGACTAGAGTTTCATGTGTGTACTATCAATATAAGTGCCCATACTACAAAAGTCTAGAAACTTATTTAATGATCCTCGTACCTTTAAAATCATTATATGTCAATTAAACTGACTAGACTCGCGGTATCTTTACAACCGTTTAACATTTATGCGGATTCTATACTTTATACAAAATAAAAGATTCAACTAATCTATTATTTAACACAAAACGTGACAAGATAGGCTCTTAACTTGATAAGTATAATTAACACTACGGCAATAACTAGGTATTAAAGGGAGATTACTTTTACGTTCTGAAGAAAAAAAAAAATTAAAGAGTCACTTCCCTTATCAAATTTGACTTGATAAATAAATATCTTCAAAAATTTTAAAATCGGTTAAATATTACTCCAATTTAATAATTCAGAAAGTTTTATGAAAAAAAAAATAAGTCACGTGACGAGAATAAATGCTTTTTCCAAGGTCAATAACATTAGTATACCTTTTGAAGATGTTACTATGATCTTTGGCACTCGAACAACATTATTGACGACTAGAGAGTGGAGCAGAATTAATAGAGCAGCTAATAGGAAGAATTTATACATAATTATACATAATAAAATAAGGGAGTCCCTCGTAGTGTAATGGTTATTGCCATGGTGATCCCAGTTCAATCCCTGGACGAGGCTGTTTGCTGTTAACAGGGCGGGAAAAGTATTAATCCAACTATTCTCCCTCCTGATTTTATTATTAAGGGTTTTCGGACTATTGTCTTTATCTTTATTGTTATTTCTACATCGTTTTGGTCGATATGTCCTCCGGCCTTCTAAAAGTAAGGCTAGAAGAACATCGGAAGGCAGTAGTACGAGGTGAGATTGAAAAGTCGGGTATGGCAGACCATATATGGAAGGAAAAGGGAAACCATCTGCCCTTATGGGATAAAGTTGAAATAATTGATAGGGCAGAACATTGGAGGATTAGACGCCTTAAGAAATCAGTACATATGTTCGGCTACAATGACCTGCTGAGTAGACCAAGTATAGAGCTGAATACAATATTGGAACCAATAATTAAGAAGGCTAGATGAAAAAAAAAAGCTGAATATGAGCACTGGTAAAAAATCATACATAATAGTAGTAATTCTACTCAAGTAAGAACATCAAGTTAATAAGTCCCAAAAATTCACTCTAAATTGTCCAGCATGGTGTAACGGTTATAGGCGTTGGTTCCCTAAGCTTCTAAGGAGACAATCATCTGGAGGTTGCAGGTTCAATCCTGACTGCAGGCGAGTAACAATACAGGAATACTTAACACTTGTACTTGTTATGGCTTACGGAATCAGAACAGGTGACCCCTGTGAATCCACAGAACGCAGTTCGAAGTTCCGTGAAGGTTCCCGAGTTCGACAAATACCTGAAGAAGGCCAGAGGACATATCGGCCGAAACGTTATGGAAATAACAATAAAGATGAAGACAATAGTCCGGAAACCCTTAATGATAAAAATCACCAAGCTTCCTCTCAGAAATTTAGACAACTATTCTCCCTCCATTTATAAGGTAAATAATAGGGCAGACTGGGCTCTTTAACCTTGGTACGGGAACCTGTCTAGGAGAAGGGAAACTCTGAATTCAAACTTGTTATTCGAATCTGATTGAAGATCACCATCGGACATCAACCCTCGAGAAATTCCACATATGAATGTAGATGCAGTGCCGGCTTACCCAACATCGAATGAATGCTGTCACACACTCACACACACACACACACACAGAGTATATTCTTTTCGTATCTTTGATTCCATCCTCGTTTTCCAATCACCCAAACATTTGTCTCCTCACGCTTCAGCCACCAAAAAAGAAAAAAGAACCGAATTATGAAATTATATATATATGTAATATCCAAAAAAAAATGATTTTAATTGAGAATTTATGAGCGGATACTTATAAATCTCCAGGAGTGCTCAATGTATGATAATTGATATATAAGTTTATAAACTTCATGCAAAGCAAATTCATTTAATTGGAAGAAAAAATAAGCAAACTGTCATCTGGCTATTATAAATTTACTTCAGCTGGTCACTTCATAAGAGAAAATCATTTTTTTTTGGATATTACATTCTGATTGACATCACACAATGGAGAGATTTTTTTCTAATTATGAAAATATTCTTTCAATGGATTCTTACTCGTTTAAAAATAAGATAAATTTTTAAAAAATTAGAAATTAAAAATGAATAAATAAATAAAGATGCGGGGATAAAAAGACTTGGGCCAAAATGTTGCTGTCAAAACTCGATGTAATGTCATCGTGTTGCGACTAACATTTTGGTTTCTTTTATTGAGTGGCCAACTGAAATAAATCTATAAGAGCGATATAAAGGCTTTTTGAGTTTTTCCAATTACATATATATTACTCTTAAAATCACGATACTATTTACCCAACCCCTCCGCTCGGGCAGGATATGACACAAGGTCAATTTTTAAGCGGAGTTTAACAGGTTTGAATTCAGAGTTTTCCTTCTCCTAGACTAGTTGCCTAACCAAGGCTGAAGAACCTAGTCTGTCCTACTATTTACCCATAGCTGGAGGGAGAATAATTGGATTCATACCTTCCCCAAGGGTACTAGTGCTATGTGAAATGCAACCAGTCTCGTCCAGGATTTGAACTCGTGTCGTCGTGTCCATTTCCTATGACGATAACGACTACACCACGGGCACCTCTTAGAATCACGATAGTCTGGGGTAAGATATCAAGATATCCGACTGATGTAAAGTCAGCCGGGTTTTGATGCCGGCCTGAAGCGTCTCGCGTGTCTAGCCACACTGAAGAGTTGTGATACAACGAAACAGTCTATCTGTGGATGACGATATATATGTTCCTTCCATCCAGTCGATTGGGCACTCGAGTGGGGAATTGCTAGCTGCCACATACGCCTAAATGCAAAGCTCTTCTCATGAATTAAGCACTTCGATTGCCGATGGCGTATATGAAAAAGTTAAAACGTAGAAACTTCCTTCGCTTACGATAATGATAACTCTGGGGTGAGAAATCTGATGGACGTAAAGTCAGTTGGTTTTCGATCCCAGCTTGAAGCATATCGCGTGTCTTGCCACACTGAAGAGTTGTGATACAACGAAACAGTCTGCCTGTGGATGACTATATATATATATATATATTTGTATATATGGTTCACAGAATACCCTAGCTCCAATGCTGCTTCAGTTAGATGACCGATTGTAACTTCAGCAAGACCAGTCCTAAGGACTTAGTCAAGGATCTCTTGTTACATCTAACCAATTGGAAGAGTTGAACACTCGTCTTTCTTTCGACAACTTCTTTTTATAGCTTATCTCTTCGCGCCCCCGGCATCATTTGCTTACAATGCTATAACTGAACTTAAACATGTCCCATCGAGTTCATTTCTCTGATAACAATAAGAATTATGCAGTCTCCATTCCGATCTGTGTAACATATTACAAATCAATTTACTATAGAAATGTGTTGAAAATCAAATAAAAAAAGGATCGTCTGTGGTCAAGAACTAATGTAATCATTACTGACAGAATAGAACTATTGTGTTTGTCATATAGATGTATCGAATTACACTTACTTGAAGCAAAAAGCGGCCAGTTTTAATGTGATTTGTACGCAAACATAGGTTCGAGTCCAGTGGGGTAGTGACTATCCATCCACTACGCAATTATTATTGCTTATGAATATGCATGAGCTATTATCTATATAAGGAGTCGTGCAAAGCGATAGGTGGCAGTTGAGCGTTGGAAGAGAACCGGAACGAGAGTGACATTTAGTAGAAGCATATAAAGTGGACATTGTAGGGGAGAGGGAGAAAGAGAAAGAGAGTAGGAAAATGAGTTTGTACAGACAGACAGGCAGAAAACATTTTTTCAGCCTTTATTGGTGAAAGGAAAAGCAAAAATAAGTTCTGCTTTAGAAATGCTGTTTTGACAACAATCAAAAAGATGTGACTTGCGACGAGAGATGAAGCCAGTCTCTCGAGATATTTTGTTACTGTAAATGCATTGCTAATAATTTTCGTTTAGAAATGCATTTAAATTAGGAAGAAAAAGATTGTCCATGGTCATGAATTAATTCAAGCGTATGGATATCTGCCCTTTGCGTTTCGTCAAATTATTTACTTTTGTGAATTGAATGACCATAACTAGAAAATCCGGCGAACACTTACGCACGACAAACGGAAACACTGGACAGCTGTTTTGATATGGACTGATAGCTCAGTTCTAGAGTTTTCGCTCTGCAATCTGTGGTCGCTGGTTCGATCTCCAGTGGTGGAGATCACGGGGTACACTGCTGATGAAACCAAATAAGTTCGAAACAGCAGTCCAGTGTCGTACGCAAGTGTTCGTCGGATTCTCTGGTCATGGTAATTCAATTCACAATATAATTCCTCTACTAAAAAAGAAAATGTATCCTTGCATTGATAATAATTACACAGATACTTACTCTTGCTTAGTGCTGTTCTTCACAGTTAACTCCTTGATTTTAAAAGGATTGTTAGAAAACTTCACCTTCCATTACCATCCCGGTATAAAAGTAGGGGCGCTAAGATTTCTTCTGATATCCTGAAACGAAGAACTACGTTTGGTCTGTCTGTAGACACTTGGCTTCCAGGAACCTAGCAGAAATGCCTATGGTCTGGCATTTCTCCCAGGTTACAAACTTAGCACACAAACTACTCGAATACAATGAGCCCTGATGGCTGGGGCCGTAGAATACACCGGCTTCTTCTCAGTAGATAGGTAAGACCCCTCCAACGAGTGTCCTGGATAGGACATCCAACAATCTAATGGTAAGGCTCTAGTACCCCTTTATTGCCATCGCTCCCAAGTCCATTCTGGCCTGGAGTGGTAGTACCTAATAAGGTCCTGTCTATGGGTCAAATAGAAATCTTTGACTTCTAAACCAAATGGAAACAAATGTCTCATGCTAAACTGAATTGTTGGAAATAGAACTGTTTGATCATTTAACTGTGTTAGTTATACATAACCATACTTGGAACCATTTAACTCTGTTGACTCATGGTAAACTGAGTTGTTAGAAAAAGAACTGTTTGATGCTTTAACTATGTTTGTATAAAAATTTGTTTAAAATCAAAGATTTGATATATAAATAAAAACAAGATTTGGCTTTAAATAACCAACAATGGTTGTTTTTGGTTGTATAGGTTTTATGGCATGTAAACCTTTACAGGTTATTTAACGCCAAATCCATTTTTACGTAAATAGTCAGTTCTATTTCAAATAATTCAGTTTAGTATTAGCATACAGTTTAATTGTCAAAAACATTTCTATTTCAAGCTATTCAGTTTAGTCAAATAGTTCTAATTCAGCTAATTCAGTTTAGTACAAGTACAGATTTTTTACACACAGTTAAATGTCAAAACAGCTCTATATTAAACAATTCAGTTTAGTGTAAGTACAGTTCTATTTCAAATATTTCAGTTTAACGTAAGTATGCAGTTTAAATGTAAGTACACGGTTTAATTGTCAAAACGATTTCTATTTCAAGCTATTCAGTTTAGTCAAACAGTTCTAATTCAAACAATTCAGTTTAGCAAAAGTATGCAGTCAGTTCTATTTAACCTATAGATCGGACCCTATCAGATGCTACCATTCCGGGCTAGAGTGGACCTGGGAGCAATGGCAGTGAAGGGGCGCTCCGCATTCCCCAAAGCTTCAGCATCACTGGAACCTGACCATCAGATTGTTTAGTGTCATATACAGGACGCTCATTGGGGGGTGGTCTTAACCCTCTGCAGAGGAGCAGTCGGTGTATTCTACAGCCCCAGCCGACTGAGCAAAACCACCAATGGTTGATATGCCATAAAACCAAACAAAACAAAACAAATCGTACACACTACATAAAACATAAAGTGGAAATTTGCCAATATAATTTCGGACACCAACAACCAACAATTATAGGAATTACGTTAATCTTACAAAAACCTTTGTGAAAATTTCAAACACACCAACCTAAGACAAAGAACCTTTCGACACACACATCCCGTTTACTCTGATATGTTTAGTTTACAAAAATTTTCAGTTCCACGAATTGTTTTCGCCTTGAATTTTCCGACAAACATTAACGAAAAAGAAATATTGCAAACAGAATAGATCTATTATAAGTGTTGTACTCCCTACGTAATGGTCTTGCCTTCCTCCATAACTATACGTCAATGATGCGTTAGAGGGGTCGACCAAACCCCTGTGTTTGGTCGGCCTCTCCAGTTGTTTAAGGCGCACTTCGGTCGGTCATGTTTTGGTCAGCGCGGCTCGGTCGGGTGTTGCCTCAGCACTGGAGACTTCCTCCGGCCTCAGGGGGAGCATCCCCCAGGCTTTTACCCCCTAACGGGGGGTTGGGTTTATTGCCTGGCACCTGAAGAGCCTCTAATAAGGGGAATGACGACGGGGCCGAAGGTATTTTTGGCAATGCCGGACGCGTGTGGGCTTCGGCCCAGTGACCAGACCCACCATAAAAACGGCCTTGTGCTAAATTCGCTCGTTCGGTGGGGCGCGTGATAGATAACTTACCAAACTCACGTGACACAATCACGTGTTATACCATTTGCGTAGTGGACGGATAGTCGCTACCCCACTGGACTCTCAGCTTCCTATCAACTAACTACTATTTAACCAGATTCACTTGTATCTTGTTTCTGTTATTTGAATATATGTTTTTCTATCAAAACTTTTTATGTTCCCCGTGTCGTTCTTTTGTCAGCACCACATTAATAAGTACAATGGTGATGCACTGAAAGGGATTTTATTATGAAAATGAATTTTTAAAAGCCAGCAGTCGAAAGAAAAACAAGTTTACAGGGTTCAACATCTTTTCTGTAACCAGATACGCTTGATTTCGCAATCAGGGACAAGGTCAGCAAGTGGTGACAAGGATCGGACGATATCATCTACCCAAAGTGGAAGTGTGGTTGGAGTGTTCTATTAACCCCTATATATATATATGTGTGTGTGTGTATATGTATATACCAACCCTTCTGCATGGGCAGGATGTAGCATAAGGTTAATTTTTTAAACGGTGTTTACAGGTTTGAATTCAGAGTTTTCCTTCTCCTAGACTAGTTGCCTCATCAAGGCTAAATAACCTAGTCTGCCCTACTATTTATCCATAGCCGGAGAGTGAATAATTGAATTCATAACTTTCCAAAAGGTATGAGTGCTATGTGAAATGCAATCAGCCACAGTCAGGGTTTGAACTCGGGTCACTGTATCCATTTTCTACGACGATAGCCATTATATATATATATATATATATATATATATATATATATATATATATATATATATATATAACAGACTTCGTGATTCGGTCTTTTTTTCTTTTTAGTGGCAGGGGAGTGAGATAAGAAACTTTTGTTGTGAACGGAGAAGGAACGAAGCAAATATGCCAGATGAGACGTGTTTCTCGTAGAAAGAAGAAGTTTATTGCACATGGGGTGTGTCTGTTGATTGTTTCTCCAAGATTCCCCGGCCCCAAACACAGATCTGAAAGAATAAAAAAAATTAAAGGTCCTATCACTAAAAGACGAATTAAGTTTAGGGGTGTTTTTTGCTCGCCATCCAGCGGACAGTCCTTATCGACATATTAGCCACCGCTGACAATTCAACAAATATTCATTTAGGGCCTATGACCATCGGGGGTCAGGAATTAATTCAGAAATGTGCTATGACATGTAAAGAAACGGTTATCGTCGTAGGAAATGGATACGTCAACCCGAGTTCAAATCCCGGATGATACACTTGAAAAAGATTAACATCCAACCATTCTCCCTCGAGTAAATAAAAAGGCAGACGGAGCTCTTTAAATTTGGTATGACAACAAGTCTAGAAAGAAAATTGAATTCAAACCAGTTAAACTCCGCATAAAAAATTCTCTTGTGTCGCACCCAGCTCGTGCGGAGGGGTTGGGTAAATACATTAGATCGTTAGCAACATTTTGTTACAAACTCGAAACATATAATTCCCAACAAGCTTCACGCTATCCTCGTAACAGTGTTATAAGTCGAGGGTAACCAGAAGGCTCCCTTTTTAATAGCTACAACACCGAAGTGTAAGGAAGGGCGCTACTCCTTTCCCTGGATTGCTCCACTTTATCCTTGATACGTACCTTATATTGCTGAGTGTTAAGCAAGGAGGTATCAAGTACCATTTTTAAAGTCTTTGGTATGACGCGACCTGGAATTGAACCCAGGTCTCCCGGACCAGTTCCATATTTCTCGGGAAGTTCCGTTGGGAAAATAAGCCCCGCCCTAACTGACGACAATTGTGTTATATTTCAATCAAATTGTAAGTCAATCTATTATCTTGCTCGTTTTTCATTACAGTATGAATAATATTTTATTCTTCGTAAATTTTTCAAAAAACAAAAGATGAATTCATTTTTAAGCGCCAACTTTCAACAGCCTGTACCTCTTAACAATGAATTGTTAGGAGGTATAGTTGTTGTTTTTGATACAAAATAATAATTACTTCCGCCATTTGCAAATGGTGATCATATCCGGATCAGTGGAATTCGGAAGGTCAATCTCATTCTCCCTTAAATCCAAAGCTGTCTTTGCCATCAAAAATCTCAGGTGTTTAGTCTGTCAACAACTGCCGTCTGCTGGCCAAGATAAGATCTACTAAAACACTCCATGTTTACTGAAATAACAAAAAAGAAAAAACTAGAAGAAAAAGAAGTGGGAAAATCGTAGCCTCGTTTTGATGTTTTAAGAAAAAAAATTAAGCCATTTTTTTTTCTTTTCTTTGCTATTGTGTTCGAGCTCAGTTCAATGAGATAAACTTTGTACTAACAGTTCTGGTTGGGTTCAATTATTTCTTTATATAACAAGGGAAAAATTAATTGAAAAGTAGAGTGAATTTCTTCATTGGGGAAAAGAAAAAAACCATGAAGTAAAATGAAAGAAGAAGAAGAAGAAGAAGAAGAAGAAGAAGAAGAAAGTATTGATAAGACGAAGAATATTTGGTAAGAAAGTCTAGTTTTATAGCATATCAACAATTATACATATATATAAAATATATATGATTTGGTTGGGTTGGGTTTTATGGCATATCAACCATTGTAGGTTATTTAATGCCAAATCCTCTTTATACATGTATATTAAATATATATGATTTGGTTTGGTTGGGTTTTATGGCATATCAACCATTGTAGGTTATTTAATGCCAAATCCTCTTTATACATATATATTAAATATATATGATTTGGTTTGGTTGGGTTTTATGGCATATCAACCATTGTAGGTTATTTAATGCCAAATCCTCTTTATACATATATATCAAATATATATGACTTGGTTGGGTTAGGTTTTACGGCATATCAACCATTGTAGGAGGTGCCCGTGGTGTAGTCGTTATCGTCATAGGAAATGGACATGGCGACACGAGTTCAAATCCTGGACGAGACTGGTTACATTTCACATAGCACTAATACCCTTGGGAAAGGTATGAATCCAATTATTCTCCCTCCAGCTATGGGTAAATAGTAGGACAGATTAGGTTCTTCAGCCTTGGTTAGGCAACTAGTCTAGGAGAAGGAAAACTCTGAATTTAAACCTGTTAAACTTCGCTTAAAAATTGACCTTGTGTCATATCCTGCCCGAGCGGAGGGGTTGGTAAATAGTATCAACCATTGTAGGTTATTTAATGCCAGTCCTCTTTATACATATATATCAAATATATATGACTTGGTTGGGTTGGGTTTTACGGCATATCAATCATTGTAGGTTATCTAATGCCAAATCCTCTTTATACATATATATCAAATATATATAATTTGGTTTGGTTGGGTTTTATGGCATATCAACAATGGTAGGTTATTCAATGCCAAATCCTCTTTATACATAAATATTTAATATATATGATTTGGTTTGGTTTAGTTTAGTTTTATGGCATATCAACCATTGTAGGTTATTTAATGCCGAAGATATATATACCCATAACAGGATGTAAATAAATTTATAGCCCTAACGTGTACTGTTTTTTGTTTTTCTTAAAGGAATTATTGCTCTGAAATGTCAGTTACATTAAGCTCTTTACCAGTAAAAATTAAATGTTCACACTTGAATGATTTTTTGTCCGGACGGAATTATTCCCGACTCCGGTTTAACTGGACCAAACAATATATATATATATATATATATATATATATATATAAGTAAAGTTGGCGACCTTAGTCGAGGATGACCTTAGCATAAGCACGAGTTTAAATGTAAGTACGGTTTAATTGTCAAAAACATTTCTATTTCAAGCTATTCAGTTTAATCAAACAATTCAGTTTAGCATAAGTATGCCGTTAGTAGAGAGGGCCCTTATCAGTTGCTACCACTCCGGGCCAGAGTGAACCTGGGAGCAATGGCAATGAAGGGGTACTCCGCATTCCCCAAAGCTCCAGCATTACTGGAACCTTAACATCAGATTGTTTAGTGTCATATCCAGGACACTCATTAGAGGAGGTCTTACCCCTCTACAGCCCCAGCCGACTTGGCAATAGACAGAGTTAAATGTCAAACAGTTTTATTTCAGATTATTCGGTTCAGCATAAGAACACAGTTTAGATGTCAAAACAGTTACATTTCGAGCAATTCAGTTTAGCATTAGTACGCAGTTTTAATCTCAAAACAGTTCCATTTCAAACAATTCAGTTCTGCATAAATATACAGTTTAAATGTATAAAACCAGTAAACGCCAACCATCGTTTAGTTCTATTTAACCCATAGATAGGACCCTTATCAGTTGCTACCACTCCGAGCCAGAGTGGACCTGGGTGTGATGGCAATAAAGGGGTACTCCGCATTCCCCAAAGCTTCAGCATTACTGGAGCCTTACCATCAGATTGTTTAGTGTCATATCCAGGACACTCGTTGGGGGGAGTGATCTTTCCCCCTTTGCAGAGAAGCAGTCAGTGTATTCGATAGCCCCAGCCGACTGGGCAATGAACAAGTCGAAAAAAAATTGTTGTTTTTTTTATAAATGCAATTAGAAATATTCATCATTCATTTTCTGTAAAACTCCATTTTCTAGTCTTAAGAAGAAAATGGAAGGAATCCTCGTGACGTTGTGGCCAACGCGCTGGACTGCGACAGCATCCTGAGTTCGAATTCAAGTCACCCTATAATGTTCACTTTCGGACTCATACCCTTGGGAAAGGCATGAACTCCGTTATCCCACCCACACACACACCAGCTATCTGGTTAAATAGTATGACAGCTATTCTTCTACATGGATGAGTTTAGCATGAAATAACCCGCGAAGGTTGATATGCCATTACATAAAGAAACCAAATCAAACCTAAAAGAAACTTAGCTAAAAAAAACCGTTACACCGGTATACCGGTGGCACGTTTATTTCTTCCCCCCCCCCCACACACACACACACTGTAGCACCGGTTTACCGATGCAGAGATCATCGTTAAAAGACAGAAAGCAAGAGCAGCAGTAATGGTCGTAGTTGTTGTGACTAATTTTTCCGACTTTCCACTAAGTTAGAATTGACAAGAAGTCATTTTAAAGTGAGTGATGGTAGGGGAGGGGGGTCATGCATGAATTGAGAATTTTGAGTTGCCATTAAAAAAAAAAAAAACAATACATGCTTGCGTCTGTCTGTTCGCAGTATTCCCTTCTCTTTCTGTTTTATCAGCGTGACAATTTTGGGTGTACAGACAAACAAATTTTGTGATAACAGCTTATGTTTATTTCCCATCCTCTTTTTTCAAGCTGTAGCTGCGTTAGTACTACTGTATGGCAGCACCATCTGGACTCTAATGACACGTTCAGAAAAAAAAAAAATAAGAACTACACTTACTTCACATCTCGCAAACAAGCTAGACTAGCAAACTTACACGAGTGAGTTCGAGTCTCACTGAGTGCCCGATTCATTCGGCCTTGAGTGCTTCGTAAATTACTGTTGGGCACTGCTGATGAAGTAAGGATGAAATTAATAATTCTTTGGGCTTTTAAACTTGGATCCACCAATGTTGACTGACCTGCAAAAACTTACATTCATCAGTTGTATACGGACTCTAGATGCCGTTTGGAGGACTTACAAAGAGAGATTGCAAATAGGAAGAGATGGCGCGAGAGGGTCAACGGAATCCATGCTATTAGAATGGTGATGATGATGATGATGATCAAACCCCCTCTGCAGAAGTAAAAATTTGTTGAGCGGAGTACAGCTGGCTTGAATTCAGAGTTTTCCTTCGCCTAATCTGGTTACCAAATCAGTTTGCCCTACTATTTACCCTTTGCTGGGGCGGCAAGAGACAGAAGATGGCTTTATGCCTTTTCCAAAGGCATTAGTACGAAGTGGAATGCAAACAACCTTGTCCAGATTTTGAACCCGGATCAACGACACCATTTCTTCTGACCAGAAGAGTTATATTCAGAAGACTTTCTATAGGTGTGTGCGAGTGTGTATTTATGTATGTGTGTGTGCGTTTTCATATTTGTGTATGTGTGTGTTTATGTGTTGAGTGTGCGTGTTTGTGTATGTGCGAGTGTGCCTGCTTACGTATATGTATGTGTATGTGAGCGTATTTGTATATATATATATATATATATATATTCTTTAAGAAAAACAACGAAACCGGTCACATAGGATTATAAATTTATTTCCATCCTGTTACGCATTTTTGAAATTTCCAAAAACACGAAAAAAGTAACAGGACTTCTTCAGATCTTTTTGATAAAAAAAACTAGAATAGACCTTTTATCCAAAAGATCTGAAGAAGTCCTGTTACTTTTTTCGTGTTTTTGGAAATTTCAAAAATGCGTAACAGGATTGAAATAAATTTATAATCCTTTGTGATTGGTTTCGTTGTTTTTCTTAAAGAATTTATTGCTCTGTATTATTGGTACATTGAGCTCTTTACCAGGAAAATTTCAAATATTCATGCTTGAATACCTTCTTGTCCTGATGGAATTACTCCCAACTCCGGTTTAACTGGACCAAAAATACATATATATATATATATATGTATATGTCTGTGTGTGTGTGTAGGTGTGTATGTGTTTTTGTGTGTGTGTGTATGTATATTTCTGTATGTATGTGTGTATGTGTATAAGTATGCGTATTTGTGTATGTGCGTGTGTGTGTGTGTGTGTGCCTGTGCCTGCATGCACGCATACGTATGTGTATGTGTGTGTATTTATGTATGTGTGTATGCATATTTGTGTATGTCTGTGTATATGTGAGTGAATGTGCGTGTATGTCTAAGTGTATGTATGTATGTATGTATGTATGTGATTATGTGTATGTGGGTACGTATTTGTGTATGTGTGTACGTGTTTGCTTATATGTATATGTGTGTCTGCATATGTGTGTATGTTTGTATGTGTGTGCGTATATGAGTATGTGTGTAGATGCGTGTGTATGTGTATGTGTCTGTGCGTGTGTGTGTGTTATATTTCTCACAGAACACACATATTATCCGATATTTGATACCGTTCTAAGGGATTCGTATATAAAACAATTTCGCACGTATAATAGGGAGGTACTGCTTCTAGGTAGGAACATCAGAACACGCCTATGGATATCAACAGACAGTACAGCTGAAAGGCTGGGAAAGAAATCCTGGTTCGACATTTAACTAGCCCACCCCAACTAAGAAGGGGATGTCCTCGTGGTGTAATGGTTAAAGCGATGGACTGCGGAATCGTAGTAAGCGAGTTCGTACTCCAGTCGCGCTATTACGTTCACTTTCGGGCAAATACCTTTGGGAAAGGTATGAACCACCTTATCCTTCCAGCTATGGGTTAATTAGTACCACTACTGTTCTTCTAGGAGAATATTTTCGGCATTAAATAACCTACAAAGGTTGATAGGCCATTAAACAAAGAAACGAAACAAAACCAACTAAGAAAAATGTGACACGTGATCAATTTAGAAGGAAGCCAAAATTGCCCAGTCACCGACACTATTCTGACCCTGACTTTTGTATCAGAAATCCCGGAATCAATTTTTTTAAGCCAAAGAAGGGAACAGTTACCACACTCTGATCCCAAGTGAAAAGATAACAAGTAGAGATCTGATCCTATTCAAAGTCCACCGATACTTTGACCTAAGATTGAAGTACTTTTTCATAAAGCCATTTATTACGGGTATTATTCTTTTTTTAAGGACTGGAGATCACATATTTGATAAGATCTGGTTAAGTCCAAATAAGATCAAATTTCTATTGCTCACCACTAAATTGTCATTGGCTGCTTTTTTAACAGTTTCCAGGGAGCAACTATTGCAAGAAAAGTTGGGAATCAATTAGCTTACTTTGACAACAATCATCTGATAAGGTTATTATTTTACGACAAAAAAGACCTCACTAAGAGAGTGCTTTCAGGAAACTAAATGGCGCACTGGAAAAAAATGACTGGAAAAAAGGTTTACAGGGAAGAGAGTGGGGAGGATCTCGAAGAAAAATAACATCCGGGTCGGGCTTCTTTAAGTGTTTAAAAATATAACTTCAATCGACAGTATAGCGCGCACGCGCACACACATACATACACATATATATTAGATAGATAGATAGATATGAACAGACTTGGATAGATAGATAGATAGATAGATAGATAGATAGATAGATAGATAGATAGATAGATAGATAGATAGATAGATAGATATGAACAGACTGAGATAGATAGATAGATAGATAGATCTGCCAAATATTGATAAATTTATATGGCAAGACTAATAGATAGATAGATACATAGATAGATAGATAGATAGATAGATATGATCTGGTAAAGATTGATAGATTTATATGGCAAGAACTAAAAGATAGATAGATAGATAGATAGATAGATCTGGTAAAGATTGATAGATTTATATGGCAAGACTGATAGATAGATTGATAGATAGATAGATAGATCTGGTAAAGATTGATAGATTTATATGGCAAGACAGATAGATAGATAGATAGATATGACAAGACGAAGCTACCAAGATAGATAGATAGATAGATAGATATTCTTCTTTTATTTACATCTTCCTATGAGAAGCCTCCCAAACACTTATACGACAACTCGACCCAACAACTGAGAAAGTTTAACTTAGTCATCGTTTTTACTTATCCTTTCCTTCTTTTAGTAAAAGCACTAAAAAACCCGCTTTTATTCTCAGGGCGGACGCATTTTGACAGATGGCAAGAGGAAAGCAAAAAAAAAAAAATGGGGGAAAAAAGAAAAAAAGACCCCCCAAAAACCCAAAACAACATGATAAAATAAATAAAACAGGCAATTCCTTTTCACCGATTTTAAACTTCTTTTTTGTCTCGATAAAGGGAGAGCACTCACTGATAATGTTTTAACCGTCATGATACCTTCTATTTATTTGACCTTTGCGACCTTAGACTAACACACGCTACCAGGTGAATAATAAACTTTTTTTTCAGGGCTAGTCAAACATATCCTTATCATCATCATCGTCGTCATCATGAAGATGAGCCAACAACACAGATTCTCTTGCTTCTGGCCACCCGTTTCTCTTTGCCATAGCACTTAAATCCTCTAAATCACACCCAGTGTCCGTACAGAGCAATTGAATGTAAATCTTTGCTGATCAGCAAACTCTGGTGTGTCCACATGTAGTAGTCCATAAGAGAGAAAACGTCGCTGATGAGTTCGTCGTTACTTTACCAGAAGTACCCAGCATTGTCGATGCTTTGAGAGATGAGAGGCAATAAGCGGTATAACTGCTATTTTTTGTGAGGTGCTGCTTCCAGAATTTGTTCAAAACAATATCCTTGTGTAGTTCCTATCTAGTTTTTCTCCAATCGTTTTGCAGCCGTTCAGTAGTACTGACACGGCTATTGCTTCTTTTGAGTTCGAATTCCACTCGTGCTATTATGTTCACTTTCTGACAAATACCATTGGGAAAGGTATAAACCACATTATTACCCCCACCATCTATGGGTTAAATCGTAACACTACTGTTCTTTTAGGGGGATGACTTTGGCATTAAATAACCCACCATTGTTTATATGCTATTAAAACAAAGAAACGAACTCTAACGTAAGGGCAATTAACATCCGGGACGGAGTTCTTTAAGTGTTTAAAAATATAACTTCATTTGACGGTATAGCGTTCGCAAACGTACACACATATATACATTAGATAGATAGATAGATAGATAGATCTTGAAAGAATCCCGTTAAATTTAATCTGAGAACTGATTTTCATATAGTCGATAAACTATCAATTGGGATCCATACTTTACTTTCGTGTTTGTTGACATCGCTTTTAGTAGATGAGATTTTGCTACCGAGAAATATAAATTGGTCTTCTAATTTCAGAGGTTTACCATTAAATGAGGAGATGGCACCATCTTGATTAAAGAACACCAGAGGCTTTGATCTCTTCGTGAATTCAAACTTTTTAATACATTTATTCTAAGCTTGAATACCTTCATTCAAAACGAATTGACTTTCTTTATCCTTCACCCAATAGAATTACTTTTATTTAATGATTAAATACGTTTTACTGTAAGTATAAGTTAGACTCTGCGTGGTTAACGATCTAGGTGAACTGATTATTGTTAGTAAGTTCGGCTCTAACTAGGGGCGCAATACTTCTAGCCTTGTGTCACACTAAATTAACCTAAGTAAATGATGAATGTTACCCTAAGAACCAGTCGCTTTATTCAAAACATGCCTGCCCAATCAAACTATACTTAAAATACATCGACTGTATCACCAGCAGAGAACTGAGACCCCCACCAAAAGGGGTGTCTTGGGTGTTACATTAAACTTTTTTTATGTTGAGACTCCAGTTCTGGATATCTGGAGAGTGTGAAATACCCCTTCATTTTCGTTATTTCTTCATTCGCTCAGACTCGGAGTACGTGTATCCGTTCGGGTCCCGTCAATGGATCATATAGATATGTTTAAAGATTATGTGTATACAAGTGAACCAAACGCAAAAAAAAAAAAGAAAAAATTCTTAAAAAAACAGCTGCACACACACACACACACACACACACACACACAAATGTAAATAGAAATGCACAATGCGATTGCCTAACCTCAATGTATAAAATTACACAAGACATGCCTTTAAAATCAATCAATGTATCCACCAATCAAAACATGTGTATATCTATTCCGAATATCTGGACCATAATGAAAAAACTATAATTCCTTTTCCATGAAAAATATTTGCTCGGCCTTTCTTTCTTTCTTTCTTTCTCATTCTGTTCATCTTTCTGTCAGTCTTTTGAAATCTACACTTTCCAATTCAATAAATCAAAAATTCAGTGGTAAATACCGATTCATAATTAAATAAACAAATCAATAAATCATAAAGCTACAAATTTTGAATCTGGTTCAAAACTCTTAAGACTGGGAGCACAAAATAGAAACAAATCGTTTATTAATTATTTATATGCCTGTTGATGAAGCACACGGACCTAGTCGGTGACAAGTCACATTTCGACTAAATTGATTAAAGAGCCAATTACAATTCACTAATTCTTTGTCTCACAATTGAGTTGAGCCAGTTGCCTGATATAAATACTAGAGAGTGGAACAAAAATTTGAGAGGTGACTCAGATGAAGACAATTAATCAACAGTATTGCCAAGTTCTAACTTGTAAAGCATAAGTTCTCAAATAGAATTCGTTACGCGTTCATCTGTGAAACTTTCCAATCTCACACAGAATGAACCAATGTGCTACGTGTCAGCGCACCAACTACCACGACACTGCTAACCGTCGCGGGGACCTTCCACCGTTTAAATTGCTTCGGTTACGTGATATACTCGGCGTAATCTAGCATGTAAGAAAATATTGCAAAACTTTTGACTCGCTCCAATATAATCGCTAGTGCAATTTTTTTTACTGCCACTTCATTCAGGGAATGGTTTTATCATATTTACCAACCCCTCCGCTCGGGCAGGATATGACACAAGGTCAATTTTTAAGCGGAGTTTAACGGGTTTGAATTCAGAGTTTTCCTTCTCCTAGACAAGTTGCCTTTCCAAGGCTGAAGAACCTAGTCTGCCCTACTATTTACCAATAGCTGGAGAGAGAATAATTGGATTCATACATTTCCCAAGGGTGTTAGTGCAATGTGAAATGCAATCAGTCTCGTCCAGGATTTGAACACGTGTCGCCGTGTACATTTCCTGCGACAATAACCATTACACCACGGGTACCTCCAGATGATTTTCTGGGAATGATTTTATCAAATGCTTACAAATCTATTCTTTTTGCCATCAACTATGACCAGAGAAGAACTGGGGTTCATGCCTTTCTCGGGGGCATTAATGCATATAAGATATAAGTAACTTTTGCTGGAAACTGAATTCGGTTTGCTGGTTCAGTTATTCGATACGCTGTACGAGAAAGACCGGAGAGCTGACCGGTCAAAATGAAACGAAATATTCTTCTCTTCTGGATGGTATATTTCTTTTCTTTTTTTTTTTCTTTTTTTTTTGCCCACTCTTTATGTATATTGTATTGAAAGCTAAGGCGGCCGGCTGAAAAGTTCATAGACTGACCCAGATACTCTCATGATATGTAACCAAATGAGGTTTATTTTTCAACATAGTCCCCTTTCTTCGGTCGGTGTTGAAGAGCTTGGATCTCATTCACTAAAAAAGTCACCGTGACAGGATCATATGAACTTGTTCAGCCTGTGAACCTTTCAGCCCACCCTGGTGGAAATCTCTGCGTGTGCCTTCTCCAACACGATGCCCGTTGATGTGGAGTTAAAACGACCGATACACAGCGAAGAAAAAAAAAGAGGTGGAAGAAATGGAAAAAGAAAAAGACGTGAAAGACACAGAGAGAAGTGTGGGGGGGGGTGAAACGGAAGTGGTGTTGGAGAGACGTTTTCTTAACAAATCATGTCATTACTGTCACGTGTTCATTTACCATTTGCATAATCCTCATATTGTCGTATGATCCACTGCCTGATGTCCACCCGATATAGCTTGTCTCCTTGCCACCCGACTAAATACATACCCTTTGTTAAAATTAATTACCCACAAGGGAGAGAAGGACGCCATTTCTTCCGTGTTATCAATATGACTCAATCAACCGCAGAAGAGGGAGAATAAGTCTATTTAAAAGCAAATGAGTAATAATCGTTATAGCTCAGGATAAAACTCGGGTGAGTCTAAAGTTTTGCAATAATTTAGTAAAATGTGGCACAATCCGGCAGCTCCGGACGCTTTTGCCGAAGTCATGAAAGTAACAAAGCACACTGAATTGTAAGATGCCAAGCTCGCCTGATACTCTCTATATACTACTCGCCTGATTTGCCTCGATAGCATGGCTCCAGAATCCACTATTTTAGACCAATCTGAAATTGCCTGATTCGCGTCCTCATTGCAACCCGAACAAAACTTCTATAACCATCTCGTTACTCGACTCTGATCAATTGTGCCTCCACCTTTCGTCCCCCCCCATGTTTTTGGTTGATTCCGCAGCGTTATGTTCCAGTTCGAACTTATAAAGTGTAAGTTCTCGAATGAGACTTCATTGCACGTCCATCTGTGTAAGTTTCAAACAATACACGAAGTGAAGCAATGCACAACGTGTCAGCGCACCAGCTACCGCAATACTACTAACCACAGCGATTACTTACCACTGCTTAAACTGCTTCGGTCATTTGATATGATCCTCGTCATCATCATGTCGTGCCGCTAGCACGGATATCCCTGACCCTCTCTCGCCACTTCTCCCCATCGTTCATCGCCTCTGGCAGGTCTTCAGGGCTACATCCCGTATCCTTATATAGCTGCTGTATGTATGTTCGAGTTGGTCGTCCTGCTTTTTCCCGGCCATAAGTAGGGGTCCATAAGAGTACATCACTTATGAGGTCGTCCCTGCTTCTCCAGCAGTGTCCTGTATGTCTGGTTCGTCTAACTTTGATAGTTTTCGTGATGGGAGGCAGATGGCCGTATAGTTGGTGCCTTGTGGGGTGTTGCCACCAGGACTTGTTCAATATTGCTCGCAGCATTCTAGCTTCTTCTCCAGCCGTTTAGTTAGCGTCCAAGTAGTGCATCCATACAGCAGAATCGATACGACCACTGCCTGGAAGAAACTGCGTTTCATTTTATCGGTCAAGTCTGATTTCCATATCATTTGATATAAGCGCTTTAAACTAGCACGTACCAGAAATATTGCAAAACTTTCGACTCACCCAAGTAGGAAGGGTAACTTTTGGGTTATTGTAACATACATACATTCACTCGAGGTGAAATGAATATCGTGGTTTGAAATGGACACGGTGACCCGAGTTCAAATCCGAGACGAGGCTGTATGCACTTTACATAGTGTTAATACCCTAAGGAAAGATTTAAATCCTACTATTCTCCTTATAGGTAAAATAGTTGGGCAGTTTTGTAATATAATTGCGGAGGGATTTCGTTTTATATAACTTGCCTTTCGGTTTAGTTAGGCTGAGAACCTTTCGCTTAGCGCATGGGTTAGTTAGGTGAAGCATTAACGCAGGTGTTCACGCGCGCATGGAGAGGATGTGTCATTCAGAGATGTCAAAATAAAAATCCCAGATCGGATTTGGGACCAGGGGATGTGAGTGACGTCACGCACCGGAAGCGTGGGCTGAGGATTTTGGAATTTGAGAAAAAACAGTAAGTTGAATTCTTGTCTCGGAGGAAGAAGGTTGACTTTCGGGGCTCGCCGAGACCAGACCAGTAGTTTGCGGCTGGGGGCCGCACGTGGTGGGTGGCAGATGGAAAAGTCAGCATAGAAAGATTGTGCCTCTCTATCCTCATGTCGAATTACCTTTAACTCAAAGGTAATAAAAAGTTTCGTACCTGAACCAATTTCGAAAAGTTTCGTGTTTTTAGATTCCCTCTTTCTGTTTCACACATCCGTATATTATGGGTATGTTTCAGTTTGAGCTCTTTAACCTTGGTATGGCTACTGTTATAGGAGAAGGAAAAATCTTGGGATGAAGACTTGGCAATAACGGTAATTATTTTTAACGACTATTCTTTATTCATCTAATTTTTGTTGCTTTATTTGCAAATGTATATTGTTGCATTCAAGACATTATTACGATAGGTATTGTGGCCATCTTTATTTCATGAATATTCGATTTAATTCAAGTGTCAAATCGATAAAATTCCTAACAAAAGAAAAGCAAAATCTACGTAATATAAAATCTTTTGTTTATCTATTAACAATTTCTGATCACTGCCCTCTTGGTAGCGGTCAAGAATTAGATGAAATCTCTCCAGCCCCAAGCGTCTCACCACAAAATGTTGGTTGGTGTTCAATGGCATGTCAACCCTTGTGGGGATGCCAAATCTTGCTTATTCATATACATTATTTGTTAGTGAACAGTTTGTAGTTAACTTCATTTTTAAACGAATTGTAAGAGCTTATTTGTTTGCACACAGTTAAATGGTCCCAAATATTCCTCTTTAATACTAATAATTCTATTTAATATTAATCATTTGTTTGTGCACAGTAAAAGCGTTTCAAGCATTCATAAAAATCCCTTGTAAAAGATTGAACATTTATTTTTTATCTATTGATGGGACCCTAACAGGTACTACCACTTCAGATCAGAGTGGACCTGGGAGTAATGGTAATGAAGGTGTAATCCACATTCTTTGGACTCCAAGACCGAAACCTCACCATCAGATGCACGTGTTATACCCGAGACACTATTTACAATATCTCCAAACACTGACTCCAAATGGCTTCAACATCAAGATGAATGGCGCTGCTTTGAAATAGAATGGACAGATTTAGGATGACACATAACCACTTAAATATACAAACGAAGTAATCATGGCAAATTTGAAACCCGCCTGTTCCTTGCATAACATATACCTCCTAAATAGAGAGCTCAGTGTCAGATGTTCTGACAGCAAGGTTTGATTCATTTATCTTTGCGTGTTTCCATTATTACCGTAATTAAAATACCTTCACCTTCAGATCAGAGTGGACCTGGGAGTAATGGTATATCTCCAAACACCTCTCTGTCGGAGCAGGGTGCGACACAAGGTCAGTTTTTAAGTGGAGTTTAATAGGTTTGAATTCAGAATTTTCCTAAACCGGTCACCATGCCAAGGTTAAAGAGCCCAGTCTATCCAACAATTTATTCACAGGTGAAAGGTGAATAGTTGGATGCCTACCTTTCCCCTACCGTACATAAATCGTCGCTCAGTAAGAACATTTCACGTTTCCTGACGTCAATAAGTTTTAATGGTAATTGAAATTATATGGAATTTTTGAAAATAATACTTACTTTGTATCCTTGAAAAGAAACTCATGATAGACCTGTTAGCAGTGCTCAGAATATTCTGACAGTCTCCCTGGCAGAGGGGTAACCCTACCCGCCAAATTGAGGCATCCTTGGTGTGACACAAAACTGTATCCAAGGGTGAGGCTCCAGTTCTGGACCTCTGGGGAGTGTGGAGTGCGACTTCATTGCCATTACTCACAGGTTTATTCTGACCTGGAGTGGTAATATCAGTTAGGGTCCGAAGGGTCAAATAGATCTGTTTGAAAATTATTTATATTCGATCAGACTATGTGTGTGAAAAAAAACTTTTAAGAAACAACTAGACAAAAAATGTAAAAATGAACACAGAATAAACGCAGGGGGTGTCCTCGTGGTGTAATGGTTACAGCGATGGACAGCGGAATCGTAGCACGCGAGTTCGTACTCCAGTCGCGCTATTATGTTCACTTTCGGGCAAATGCCTTTGGGAAAGGTATGAACCCCCTTATCCTTCCAGCTATGGGTTAAATAGTACCACTACTGTTCTTCTAGGAGAATGGCTTTGGCATTAAATAACCTATAAAGGTTGATATGCCATTAAACAAAGAAACCAAAGAAACCAAACCACAGAATAACTGCGATTCCTAAACCTCTAAGCATAAAATAATCCCAGACAGACTGACACGTCGTTAAAATCATTCAATTAGTCAATAAAAAAAACTCTAACAAAACTATTTCGCCGCAAAAAATGTTTTTAAAGACTACAAACTATACATTGTCCATCAAATGAAAAATACAAATAATTTATTTATATTTTATTTTTATTAGCTTACCATTCTACAACGTAGATCATCTACATTTTGAAACGTATTTTCGATCCAAAGTCGGGAGAAAAAATAAAAAGAGTTTGCTCCATTATATTAAGACTATTTTTTTTTTAATTTTTACGATAACATTTTTTGCGTAACGACTGCTGCTCCAATCAATGTCCAGCTATGTTCCCTAAAGTAGGTGACACGCTCCTACTTAGCAAGACCCTCTAACCTGTCTCACTTGCCCTAAGAAGACGAGCAAGCACATGTTGCTGCGTTCCATTTCCGCTTGGTCACCATTAGAGACGGTAGAACACGTGTTACTCTCTCAAAATACCCTTGTCCACCTGTCACGTGCTATCCGACACTACTTCCATGTTTTTGTTATTTGGGGCGGGTGTTGTTTTCTGGGAAGTTTAATACTTGAATTTCTACTTATATATATATATATTTTTTTTTATAAATTTCAATTTCACTTTCTTTTTTTTTTTTGTTTTATTTAACAGCATTTTTTACTTGGTGTAAGTTTTTCCTTATACACATGCATAAAATGCATAGAGCTTTTTATTCATTTCTATCTTCGAAACAGATTTTACAAGTAGACGAAGACAGAAAGAAAGAAAGAAAGAAAGAAAGAAAGAAAGAAAGAAAGAAAGAAAGAAAGAAAAGATTAAAAAGAAAAGAAATAGAAACAAAAGAAGAAAAAGAGAAAATAAAGTTAATGAAAGAGTAAAGAAAGAAACAAAGAACGAAAAATTAAAATCAAAGAAAGAAAGAAAGAAAGAAAGACAGAAAGAAAGACAGAAATCGAAACGAAAGGAGAAAAAGAGAAAATAAAATTAATGAAAGAGCAAAGAAAGAAAGAAAGAACGAAAAATTAAAATCAAAGAAAGAAAGAAAGAAAGAAAGAAAGAAAGAAAGAAAATGAATAAATAAATAAACCAGCAAACAAAATGCGCAAAAAAAAAGATTTAAAAAATACTCGTATACAGCTGTTGTGAAATGGCGGCAATCGCAACTGAAATACCGTTTTTTTTTTAAGTCAGTTCAAGGCCAAAAGAAGTACGATTTTGTGCTACTGATATGTCGTAAATCGTGCGTGACACGGGAAAAAACCTTGAAAGACAGAAGGAAAGAAAAACATCAAACTTATGTTGCCTTCGAAATCTCAAACGCTTCCTGTTCGTCAATGTTGGCGCGAAATAGAATTTATCGAGAAATGAACAGCCCCAAATCTTTAGTAGTCACAAAAAGGGTATTTTTATCATATTTTGCGTCTATTCTGTCATTTTGTCTATTCTAGTCAACAAAAATATTTCAACAACCAATGACTTAAGGAGTAAACATTCAAACATTTATTTGTACTTTAAAAACGACTGTAATACAATTTAAATCAAAGCAATACCGTTAACAATGTAGTCTAGACCTTAAAGTAACCTACTGTGTATACATCTTTGCCTATTATAGAATGATATAGACAAGTGTTCACAACCTGGGCTAATATTTAAAAAAACACAAACCATCGCATTAGTGAGTCGGTCTAATTTCTTGTTATATGTAAGCTAGTGACTAAACAAAAGGCTTTTAGGACGATAAAGAAGTTTTTTTCTTAACTTTGTTTACTATTTATAATATCAGTACATATTATATGTACATGTTTTATGAATTGTAAATAATGTTAGCAAAAACTGTATTATCTCAACTAAAAGCCTTTATTTAGTAATAGGCTATTTCGGGGACACTTTGTATCGAAGCAACGGCAGGGTTAGACCTAGAAACAAGATAAGCTTGGCCTTTTCAAAAATACATTTTGCGTAATGAACGTCCTCCGGTTTTTTAACTTAAAAATTGGTCTTAAAAAGTCGTATATATATATATTAAGTAAAGTTATCCGACTATAGTCGAAGGCGACCCAAAGGCTCCCTTTTCAGTAGCTACTACACCGAAATGTAAAGGAAGGGCGCAACTCCATTCCCTGGGTTGCTCCACTTTACCCTTGATACGTATCTTATAATGCTGAATATTAAACAAGAAGCTATCAAGTACCATTTTTGAGACTTTGATATATACTCGACCTGGGACTGAACCCTGGTTTCCAGGGCCATTAGCGAACACTCTACCCACTAAACAGGTATATATATATATATGATTTTGCATAGAATAATTTACAAGGGTTGATATGCCATAAAACCTTGTGTCCCATCAATATATATATATATATATATATATGTGTGTGTTAATGTAAGAGTTTGCGTTTCAACCGGTATAGTTTTTAGATTGAACTTTGCCTCCCGCACCGGTCACTTCCGGGTGGAAGGTGCGGGAGGAACTTCCGGCCTGAACACCGGCTGGCGCGAATTCGGGCTTTTTCAAATCGACTGGCATGCGAGACGGACATTTTTCTTCGTGGGTCACAAACAAGGCGAAAAGAGTTTTCACGTTGAAAATTGTAAGTTGGAGATTATATGTTGGAGAAGGTCTATACGTTGAAGAGTGTATAATTGGAGAACCTATGCATTTATGCCGGACACGTGCACAAATAAAGATATACAACTTCATCAGTACGAGACTCGTGTCTTTGATTTTTGACCCCAGTTGCTGCTGTAAAAAAAAAATATATATATATATATAGAGAGAGAGAGAGAGCTAGAGAGAGAGAGCTACAGGGAATTTTCCGAAGTCTTAAACATGACCTATTTATTTTCAATGGACCTTAAATCACTAAATTACAACGACTTGTTGTCACAAACTGCGGACAGTTGATACACTCTGGACCTTAACTAAATAAAAATGACCAGAGGGAACAGAGGAATATTTTTATTCAACTGAACGAATTCAATCCTCATTGGGTAAATATTTATCCAACCACTGAACCACATGAAAGATGAAACAAATGGCCAATTTTTAAGCGAAATAAAACTGATTAGAGTTTAGTATTCCTTCAAGATTTCAATGAGAGAGTCATTTGTTTACACACAGTTAAAGGTAAAAAGTTCTATTTCTAACACTTCAAGTTAAGATAAATCATTTGTTTGCACTCAGTTTAAATGTCAAACAGTTCTGTTTGACCCATAGATAGGACACTATCAGGTACTACCACTCCAGGTCAGCCTGGCAATGAAGAGAAACACCACATTCTCCAAAGGTCCAACATTACTGGAGCCTCTGCATCAAATTGTTTCGTGTCATATCAAGAACACTCGTTGGTGGGTGGCTTACTCGTCTGCAAAGATACAAACGGTGCATTCTACTGTCTTAACCGACTGGGCTAGATCCGACAATGAGATGAATCCAATATGGATATAAAGTGGTGTAGCTCCTACCAAGGCAGTTGATAAAACAGTCACCAAGCACTACTGACTCTGCGTCTACACTATCCTAACTTATAGGGGATCCTAAACATCAATATATATATATATATATATATATATAATCGGCTGGGACTAGAATATGCTGACTGCTCTTCTGAAAAGTCATCTGGGTGGCAACCCGGAATGCTTTAGGACGAGATTCTGGTGGTTAAGCAGTCTTTGACCCAGTAACCAAAGTGGTCACGTGATCTGACACACATCACAATGATCCTTACTGGACGAGACAGGCGTTTAGAGGGGCTCGATCGAATCAGCCGTCTCGTCATTTCACGCTCTAGCACCAATATGACTGTCCGGACCGTATTCTTTAAATTGCTCTGGTAACAGACAGATGACCGACCCCATTTTATCTTTAAGGTGCTACAAGACGGTCTGAGAGTTAACATCTCTGAGATAGCAATAAATGAAACCATTCAAAAACTTTGTGCCAACAAATGAGGTCCAAATTGTCTAAAAATAATGTATTCACAAACAAGTTATATATACATATATATATATATATATATATAAGATTTGACATTAAATAACCCACAAGGGTTTATGTCATTAAACAAATTTCCAAATCTAACCAATATATATATATATAAAAAGAAAGAAAGCGAAAGAG